>JBAGKK010000211.1:90020-131108 GCA_037177015.1 Euceroptres primus
TTTTTAAAAAGCAGAATCAACTAAAAATATGTCACCAATGGCCTTTTGCAATCACAATTTGAAGTTAGACAATAATTGTATATTGTTTAAACAAATTTAATATTGCTTGGCTGTTTTTCAATAAATTAATTTCCTTTTTTTTTAGCAGAATCAACTAAAAATATGTTACCAATGGCCTTTTGCAATGGCAATTTGCAGTTAGACAATAACTGTATATTATTTAAACAAATTTAATAAACAAATGCATTGCTTGGCTGTTTTTCAATAAATTAGTTTCGGTTTTTTATCAGAATCAACTAAAAATATGTCACCAACGACCTTTTGCAATGACAATTTGCAGTTAGACAATAATTATATACTGTTTAAACAAATTTAATAAACAAATGCATGGTTTGGCACTTTTTCAATAGATAAGCTTCGTTTTTTCAGCAGAATCAATAACTAGTATGTTTCCAATGTGTCTTGCTGTTTTACTTTACACTTTGGCACCAATTGTTTATTGTTTAAACAAATTTAGTTAACAAATTGTTTTGAAATTCGAAAAGTCTAGAGAATTTTAGGAAAAATTTGAAGAATCTATAAGATTCTTGAGGATTATGGAAGTCTTTTGCAGATTTTAGAATCTGCAAAAAGTTCTAAAAGATTCTAAAGTTCTAAAAGATTCTGCAGTATTCTGGAGTTCAAAATATTCTGAGTTCAAAATATTCTGGAGGATTTTAGAAGATTCTTGAACAGTTTAGAATATTTTTTGAAATATTAAAGAATTTTGAGAAATTCTTTAAGATTTTATAAGATTATAGGAGAACCCAGAAAAAAAGATTCTAGAAAAAGCAGAAGATATTGGACAGTTATGAAAGAATTTAGAAGATTTGATTATGAAAAATTTTGCAAGACATCAAAAGAGTCCGGAAGATTTAGTGTCAGTCTAAAATGTTTCAGAAAATTTTTAAAAATTTGAGAAAAGTTTTGAAGTTTCTAGAATATTCTAGAAGACTCTGAATCTCTAAGGTTTCAATATTATGACAATCTTTTTTCAATGTCATATGATTTACTATAATTTTTGAAGAATTAATTGGAAGTTTGAATAAAAAAAGGGAGAAATTCTCAAAAATAGAGATTTTCGGGGATCTTGAGAAAAATAGAGGGAAAATAGGGATAAAGGAGACTGACTGTGATCCATCTACAAGCCTCGAAATCTCAGATTTTTCAATCTTTGCGAATCTTCAATAATCCCTTGAATTCGTCTCAATTTTAGGAGACATCCAAGTCCGGAATCTGTAATCATTATTCTTGACTAGAATTTAATTTTAAAAGAAGACATCCAAATTATCTCTAAAGATTCGATATCGGAAACAAATTATGTGGTAAAAATGAAGTAGAAGTTGGATTTCAGTGGGCCAAGTAGAAAATCTTGACTTTATTAGATCTAGAAAATTGAAAGCTTCTGAAGTTGAAGCAATTCAACTGTGAAAATTTCAGATGAATTAAATTATTTCTTGTATCTATAAAAAGACTGAAATTTGGAGAAGAATTGGAAAATCGATTTGGAGGGTTGGCTCTCTTTTCTTCCATAAATTCGCATCAGTTCGAAGTGAACCCTCGCGACAACGATGCTGGGAGGTTGAAAGGTCCACAGTGCCGTATCAATGCCCATAATTTTACGCTTCGACGACATCGCGGCATCGGATTATTGGATCGGATATCGAGCAAGGAAGCGAGGCGGCAATCGGTGCCTCGACTCACGGAGTCGAGGACCAGTACCAATACCCTAGGGGACGTTGGCCATCTTTGTGAAGATAAAAAAGGGTAATCAAAATTTCTGGTAACGCTTTTCTCAATCCTGCCTTGAAAACAGTTCTTCCAAAAAAAAATAGGGGACTTTGGAGAAAGGTAAAATTCTACAGAAAATCGGAATCTTCTATAAATTATTCTAGAAGATTCTGAAAGATTCTAAGATGTATAAGGAAGATTTTTAAAAAGTCAGGATTCTGGAAGAGACTATAAAATTCTAAAGTGTTACGGAAGAATTCAAAAGATTCTGGAAGAGTCTATAACATTATTAAGAATTTTAAGATATTTTAGGAAACTTTTTGAAGATTTGACATGATTTTAGAAGAATCTGGAAATATTTGGAAGCGTATAAATTTTTCTAGGAGATTCTAGTAGATGATGGAAGAGTTTAGAAGATTCTCGAGGGTTCTAGAAAATTCCGAATAAGGGTAGAAGAATCTAGAAAATTCTGGAGAATTTTGGAAAATTCTGAAAGAGCTAGAAGCTTTTTGAAATTTTTTTCCTTATATATTTTGAGTAATGCTACAAGATTCTGGAAGAAAAGTGTGTTTGGAAAATCGTAAAATATTCTGGACCATCTAGAATATTCTGGACCATCTAGAAAATTCTGGAAAAGTATAAAATAAAATAGAAGACACCTGAAGGTTGTGAAAAAGTACAGGAGATACTAAAAATTTTACAATACTATATATTATAAATTTTACAATAATTTTATAATACTACAAGATTCTACAAAATTTTAGAAAAGTCGTCAAAATTCTGTGATATCCTCGACGAAGTTTCTGGAAGATTCTAAAAAATTCTATTCGACTGGATAAAGGGAAATTGTCAAAAATAGTTTACTTCAGAGAAGAAAAAAAAAACATAGGAAATAGGGGACCGATTGTAAACCCTGAGCTTGGAAAATTTCGATTCTAAAAAATTTATTAAAAAAAATTAATAAATTCGTGTTTGACATGCTTTATGCAAAGTTTTAATTCATGCAATCTTGAATAAACCAGGCAAAAGTTGGAGAAGACTAAAATGAAATTGTGAATAAAATCAATTAGTTCACAAGTGAATGGCGAGTTTGAATAACGTGATTCATCCGTCTGACTAGAACGACATTTCTACTTGGCCGACTCCCTTGCACCACTTGTCTCGCCAAACAGGCCTTTCACTACTTACCCAACAGTTACGCCAATTCATCCTTTCAATTCCTTCCTTTTAATTAAAAAATTAAATCTTTCTTTATCTCAAATCCATCTTATAAAGTAAATTTAAACCATGAAAATAAATTTATTTCCTTTGTCTCTATCAAAATTAAAAAGCTTACAAATTGGTAACCCCTTTTGCAAAAGTTTCCCTAATCTCTATCATTTCACCAATTAAGTCCCCTTTATCTAATGATCTTAAAATTCAACTCCGCAAATTTCTAGACTTTCAAAATCTTTGGAACTCTCTAGAATTTTATAAAATCTTAGAGATTTTATAAAATCCTAGAGATTTTATAAAATCCTAGAGATTTTATAAAATCCTAGAAATTTTATAAAATCCTAGAGATTTTATAAAATCCTAGAGATTTCATAAAATCCTTCATGTAATCTTTTAGAATACCTATTTTAAATTTTCCAAACATTTTTGTAAATTCGTTAAATTTGCAATCCCTCAAAATCCTTTAGGATTCTACCTTGTTTCAGAATCTTTTGGAATTCTCAAAAATCTTGTGAATTCTGCCATAAACTTCTAAAATCTTCTAGTCTCTTCCAGATACTTTTTTCTAGACTTTCAAAAAATCTGTAGAATTTCGTAAAGAATATTTTTGAGGATTCTAGAAGATTCTGGATCACTATTATATTTGTAGAATATTGAAGAATTTTAGGATATTCTTTAAGATCTTATAAGATTATTGTAGGATAATCCAAAAACTGTAAAATATGGAAAAATCCATCAGAAGAATCTGAAAGATTACAGAAGATTCTGGAATAATTTTGAATATTGAGAATTTTTAAAGATTTCAGATAAGTGTTGAAGATTTTATAAGATTTAGGAAAATTTCAGGAGTCTTTTTATAGATTTTAGAGAATTTTTAGAGATTTCAGATAACTTTTGAAGATTTTAAAAGACTTGAGAAAATTTCGGGAGTCTTATAGATTTTAGAGGATTCTAAAAGATTCTGGAGTACTCTGGAAAGTTTTAAAAGATTCTGGAGTATTCTGGAAATCTTTTAAAAGATTCTGGAGTATTCTGAAAATCTTTTAGAAGATTCTGGAGTATTCTGGAAATCTTTTAAAAGATTCTGGAGTATTCTAGAAATCTTTTAAAAGATTCTGGAACAGTTTATATTTTAAAAAATTGTTGGAAGATTAAGAGAAAGACTAGAAGATTATGAATCAGTCTGAAAATCTAGAGAATTACAACAGATTCGAAATTTTTTTTGAACATTATGCAACATTTAAGAAGAATTTGGAGGGTCTTGAAAGAGTTTGCAGAATTCTGAAAGACTATAAATGTAGAATTTTCTAAAGAATTTTAACAGATTTCAAATAAGTTTTGAAGATTATGTATGAGTCCAGAAAATTTTGTCTCTTTTGTAGATTTTGGAAGATTTTCGAATTATAAACTTTTAGATTGTGATAAACAATGTTACATTTCAACAGGACAATAAGTTTCATCGGAGAACGAAATTTAAAAAAATTATTTCTATTTTCAACGAAAAAAGTGACCAACATTTTTTTTTAAGTGGAAAAAGTGATCAAAATTTTGTTTTAAAGTGGAAAAAGTGACCAAAATTTGGTTAAAAGTGGCAAAAGTGACCAAAATTTTTTTTAAAAGTGGAAAAAGTGACCAAAATTTTTTTTTAAGTGGAAAAAGTGACCAAATTCAGAAAAAAGTGATTAAAAGTGACTTCTAAAAAAATTTTAAAAAGTGACTGGCTAACAAGTTTGGAAACGAATGAAATTTTGTCAGGCAATATTTTAAAGGAATTACTTTTTACCCACACAATTTCTAGGTAAATCTCAACCCATCCAACAATATTCTTGAAATTCGTGAACCTATAACCAAAGGTTTCTATCTCATTATTTTGTCAAAATTGAGATTTTAATATCAATAAATAATTTGAGTTATTCTGCACAAGTGACAGTAATACAAATTTCGGTACAGTTTCTTAAACATTAAAAATTTGTAATTAAAAGTGTTTTTAACCTTATTTAACCTACTTTTTATAAAAAACAATTGAAGTCTACCTTCTTTAAGAATGACAGTACAGAGCCTAAAAGTTCCATCTCTTCATTATTTGTCATAATTTTGAGCTGGAAAGTTCCATCTTGAAAATCCATAATTTATTATAGAACACTCAGAGGGTTTTTAGGCTTAAATCTTACATAAATGCTCTAATTATTCCATTCGGAAACAGACTAAAAAAGTTGTATTCTGAGATGGGTTGATTTCTTTATAAACGAGCTATGGATTTTTCAAATGCCTCTCCTGTGAAGTTATGAAAAACCAAGATGGAACCGTTTGGTTCTGGGGCCACGAAATCATCGTTTAACTAACTTTTTATCTTAAGCTGTGAATTACCTGGGCCTTAAGGCCCCAATGTTAGGCGGTAGGGCTTGAAATTCAAGGTCACCGAAAATCCTAAATGAAAAAAGGAACTTTTTATTTGTCTCATAAAATGGAGAAAAGATAAATGACTGGAAATGGTGCAAAGTGAGTTTTTAGAATTGGAAGTGGTTTTTTATGAACGATTTGAAGGGTAGATTTTCCGTTGCGTGCTTGGGAAGTGAACATCGAATCGGGGGCGAGATCTGGGGGTCGAGGAAGGCGACGGAGTCGACATTACGTGGAACGAAAGCGACGGTCCCTGGAGGCACTGAGACGCGACACCCTCCTTCCGCCGGTCAATAACTGGACACTACTACCCGTTCTCCTCTTGCCTCCTGTCCCCCATTCACATTTTCCTCTCTTGCCACCCCCGGAACCCTCTTCATATGCTTCTCTCTCACCCGGAATACGTCCCCGTCGCACGGAAGATTGCACCATGGACTCTACATGGCACGGACATGCAAATATTGAATTTCTCCGCGACTACGTCGTTTTTCCTCCGCAAAGGGAAAAGGAAGGAGCAAATTTCCTCCGTAAGTAGTCGTAGCCGTCAACGTCGTCACGAGACATTTCCCACGACTCGCCAATAGATCTTTTCATATTCCATCCCTCCTTCTGCAAAATAAATAAAAAAAATTTAAATTAAAAATATCCATCAATCCGAATTCGTATAAAAAAAGGATTGATGATGAAGAAGACGAAATCGATCGATGGAAGTTTGGATGTTGATGGTACGATTTTGAAATGGACCTTTAGTTCTAAGTTTGGAAGCCTCGAAGATTTGTGAATAAAATAATCCCTTGGAGCTTTTTTTGATTTTAGGAAGGATTACTTCAGATTCGATGGAAAGCCTTTTGACCCCTCTGGATGGTTTCACGACTCGACTAACGTTTCCGTCCTTCGAAACACCGCAAGCTTCTCCCTTCGTGTGTGTTTGTCACCGGACGTACAAATATTGAATTTCCCTCCTCCACCATTTTATGCACGGAAGTGAGGGTGGATTTTCACACTGGGGGATAAATGCTCCACTTCAATTCGCAGACTTGAGTATTTTCAATTTTTAACGCCTTTCAACTCCCAAGTGATTCAATGTAGAATTTTCCCTCTAAAAATGTGACAATTCTAAAAATAAAATTAGAGAGATGAAACGTCAAATTAAATAGAGAAATTGAATTGAATTTGATAAAGTGAATTATGGTCACTCTTGGAACAAACAACTCCCACAGATTTTCCTGACTTTTTAGATGGAAGAATATTTGCAGGAAAGATATAAATCATGTCCTCGCTGAATATTAATTCAAATGGTCGGCGGCAGCGTCTTGTAAAATAATCGCCCTTTACATCTGTTCTCAAAGGATCCCAAGGAGTCCTGTGGAGTATTAAGAAGGAGAAGAGAGAAAGGTAGATTGAGTAGCCGCTATGAATATAAGCGTGTTCTGCTTGTTAGGTACATTATGACTGCTAAAGGTTCTTACTGTCTCTTCCGTGGTCCACAAATCACGCGATATGAAAATTACTAACTCAACAACTTATGGAGTTATAAAGTCTATGCAATCAGATTAGAAAACGCATCAAATTAATTAATTCAACAACCTTTATTATTCTATTCCAAATATCTTTCTCAATTCCCAATCCAGAAGTAAAAAAAGTATTTTAAAAACATTTACACAAGGATGTAACAAATGTTACAAAAGGACAGACCTTTTTTTCCTTCGATTTTTTAATTCAAAATGGCCTCTTTTGCAGGAAGATTTTATATACGAAATTCTGGAAGATGAGAAAAGATTTTGGAGCACTCTGTAAAGTCAATGCAAAATATTCCTGAGTATTCTGGAAGATTATATGAAAAAAACGAGTTAGAAGATTCGGAAAAAGATTTTAGGAGGATTTTATAGAAGAGTTAAAAGTCTCTGCAGGATTCTAAAAAATTCTGGAAGGATATTCTAGACAATTTTAACAGATTTCGGGGAATTCTTAGAGATTCTTAAACTTAATTTCTTTTACTTTTGATTTTTTTTTTTCTTGTCAAAAAGAACTTCTCCAGGAAAATAAATTTATATACAAAATTCTGGAAGGTGAGAAAATACTTTGGAGCACTCTACAAAATAAATGCAAAAAATTCTTCAGAATTCTGGAATATTCTATGAAATATCTTATTAGAAGATTCTGAAGAGGATTTTATAGAAGAGTAAAAGTCTATACAGGATTATAGAAAATTCTGGAAGTCCATAATATTCTGGACAATTTTAACAGATTTCGGGGAATTGTTAGAGATTCTTAAACTTAATTTCTTTTACTTTTGATTTTTTTTTTTTGTCAAAAAGAACTTCTCCAGGAAAATAAATTTATATACAAAATTCTGGAAGGTGAGAAAATACTTTGGAGCACTCTACAAAGTAAATGCAAAAGATTCTTGAGAATTCTGGAATATTCTATGAAATATCCTATTACAAGATTCTGAAAAGGATTTTAAGAGGATTTTATAGAAGAGTAAAAGTCTCTACAGGATTTTAGAAAATTCTAAAAGTCTATAATAATCTGGACAATTTTAACAGATTTCGGGGAATTTTTGAAGATTCTTGAAATCAATTTTTTTTTTTACTTTTGATTTTGTTTGCCAAAAAGAACTTCTCCAGGAAGATAAATTTATACAGAAAATTCTGGAAGATAAGAAAAGATTTTGGAACACTCTATAAAGTCTGTACAAAAAATTCTGGAGGATTTTAATTTTTTTTTGACAAAAAGAACTTTTGTAGGAAGATAAATTTATACATTTATGATTCGTTTTCAATGATGGAAGATTAGAGAAAATTTTAGAGCACTCTATAAAGTTGGAGCACTCTACAAAAGATTTTTGAATATTTTGAAATAGATTTTCGGAGAATTTTATGGAAGAGTTCGAAAGTCTCTGGAGGATTCGAAAAAATTCTTGAACAGTCTTTAATATTCTGGACAATTTTAAGATTTCGGGGAATTGCTAGAGATTCTTGAATTAAATTTTTTTTACCCTTGACTTTTTTTTTGCCAAAAAAAACTTATCCAGGAAGGTAAATTTATACAGAAAATTCTGGAAGATTAGAGAAGATTTTGGAGCACTCTATAAAGTCTATACAAAAGATTCCTGAGGATTTTAGAAAATTCTATGAAATATTCTGTTAGGAAATTCTGAAAAGAATTTTAGGAGGATTTTATAGAAGAGTTTGAAAGTCTTTCGAGGATTCTAGAAAATTCTTAAACAGTATAATATTCTGGATAATTTTAACAGATTTTGGGGAATTGTGAAAGATTCAGGAGGATTTTAGAAGACTCCAGAAGATTCTAAAAAATTATGGAACAGTCTACAATATTCTGGACAATTGTAACAGATTTTGGGAAACTGTTGAAGATTCTAGAGGTTTTAAATTTTTTTTCCAAAAATAACTTTTGCAAGAAGATAAATTTATGCAGACAATTTTGGAAGATTAAGGAAGATTTTAGAGCACTCTATAAAGTTGGAGCCCTCTACAAAAGATTTTTGAATATTTTGAAAAGAATTTTAGGAGAATTTTATAGAAAAGTTTGAAAATCTCTGGAGGATTCTAGAAAATTCTTGAACAGTCTATAATATTCTGGACAATTTAAAACAGATTTTAGGGAATTGTTACAGATTTTGGAGGATTTTAGGACACTCCAGAAGGTTTTAGATGATTCTAGAAAATTCTGGAACAGTCTATAATATTCTGGATAATTTTAATATTTCGGGGAATTGTTAGAGATTCTTGAATTTAATTTTTTTTACTCTTGACTTTTTTTTGCCAAAAAGAACTCCAGGAAGATAAATTTATGTAGAAAATGCTGGAAGATTAGAGAAGATTTTGGAGCACTCTATAAAGTCTTGCAAAAGATTCCTGAGGATTCTAGAAAATTCTATGAAATATTCTATTAGGAGATTCTGAAAAGGATTTTAGGAGGATTTTATAGAGGAATTTTCTAGAATCTGTCTTGAAAGTATTTCGAGGATTCTAGAAGATTCTTAAACAGAATAATATTCTGGATAATTTTAACAGATTTTGGGGAATTGTTAAAGATTCTGGAGGATTTTAGAAGACTCCAGAAGATTCTAGAAAATTCTGGAACAGTCCATAATATTTTGGACAATTTTAACAGATTTTGGGGAATTATTAAAGATTCTGGAAGATTTTAGAAGACTCCAGAAGATTCCAGAAGATTCTAGAAAATTCTGGGCAATTTTAACAGATTTTGGAGAATTGTTGAAGATTCTGGAGGATATGAATTTTTTTTCCAAAAAGAACTTTTGCAGGAAGATAAATTTATACAGACAATATTGTAAGATCAGAGAAGATTTTAGAGCACTCTATAAAGTTGGAGGCCTCTACAAAAGATTTTTTATTATTTTGAAGAGGATTTTAGGAGAATTTTATAGAAGAGTTTAAAAATCTCTGGAGGATTCTAGAAAATTCTTGAACAGCCCATAATATTCTGGACAAATTAAAACAGATTTCGGGGAATTGTTACAGATTTTGGAGGATTTAGGAGACTCCAGAAGGTTCACGACGATTCTAGAAAATTCTGGAGTAGTCTGTAATATTCTGGACAATTTTAAGATTTCGGGGAATTCTTGAAGAGTCTGGAGGATTTTGGAAAACTTGAAAATTCTGGAGGATTTTGGAAGGCTTGAAGATTCTGGAGGATTCTGGAAGTCTTGAAGATTCTGGAGGATTTTAGAAGACTTGAAGATTCTGGAGGATTTTGGAAGACTTGAAGATTCTGGAGGATTTTGGAAGTCTTGAAGATTCTGGAGGATTTTGGAAGTCTTGAAGATTCTGGAGGAATTTGGAACACTTGAAGATACTGGAGGATTTTGGAAGACTTTTAAAGTATCTGAAAGAGTAACATATGTTCTAAAAGATTTTAGAAAGTTGCGATAGAGTCCAGAAGATTCCCGAATGTTCTAGAAGATTTTAGAACAGATTAAAACATTTTTTGGACTTTAGACAGAGATTCTGAGTTTTTTAGGATTCCAGGAGACTCTAGAAAGGCCCCAAAAGAATCTGGATATCTCTTTGTGAATCTGAAAAAACAATTAGGAAATCCTGAAAGGTTCTAGAAGATCCTACAAATTTCTGGAGAATTTTAGAAGATTTCATAAGAGTCTAGAAGATGTTGAGATTTTTTTGTAGACTTCGGATGATTCTATAAGGCTCCGAAAAATGTGTAAACCTCTTGGAAAATTGTAGAAAATTCTGAACAATCTAGAAAATTTTGAAACGCTTTCGAGGATTTTAGAACAATTTATAGAGTACAATTAAAATGAATGACTAGAACCTCTGATATTTTGAATATTTTTCTCATCATAAATTTCCAATTACAAATCGTAAAGTAAAATTTACTCTTACGTAGAGTAAAATTTGTAAATTTTATTTTACTACGTAAGAGTAAATTTTACTAATTAAGTTAATGTATCATAAATTTATTTTGCAGATACTATATTTCAGAATATGAATAATCCTTCGCCCGGAGTGTAATTTTTACCCCTTGCCATTGACGTAATCCGCATTTGCCAATTTGTGTCCGTGAATCACTTGATCAACAGTCTGGTAAAAGTGTACCTAGCTGACATTTAACAATGCACTTTTCTTCGTGTCAGGGAACTATTGATATCGGTTTGTTGCACGATATGGTTGGGTGGGTGCTGACGTTAAAAGCAATATATCTAAATAAATGTGCCCCAAGGCGACGCATGTTTATTCAAACAGTGCCATACCTCTCCGGTTCGAGTAATGCCATACACGCACCTGTGATACCAATCGCAGGTAAATATCCAGGATAAAAAGCAAGGAATGGGTCATTAAATGATTAAATTTTCAATCGAGGGAAAAGTCTTATAATATAAATATAAATTAAAGAAAATGGATTTTTTCATCCTTTTTTCCTTTGGGATTTCGAAGATTTAGTCTGGTATTAAGGCAAATTAATATCTCCGGTCGTTCGAGGCGAATTAGCTGAATAACCAGGCGATTTGCAATAATATTAGTCGTCCTAGCGGAATTATGGCTCCGGTAATGGCAACTCGAGGTTAGCTGATCTCAGAGGATCCCGCTGCCTATCCGCCTTGAAACGCACATATTCTGAGCATCCGTATATATTATACATAAGCGACTACCGCCCCAGGAGGTACTTAGTTCACGCACAGGTACACTCAGAGTTCACGTAGTTGTACTTTCATGATCGTAAGTAGCTTCTCTGTGGTAGCGAGAAAGATATATTAATACCCCTGCGTATATGCACCGTAAATTCCCGCGAATAAAAATAAACCCTCAGGCCTGCTGCCTACTCCCAGGGAAGCCGGCTTAACTATTTACTCATTTCAATCCCACTGCGATAAATGCCAGCGTTAGTGTGTTTTACAATTCACTGAAAAGTTTCCTCTATGATAAAACTAATTTTTAGCCGATCTCAGGGATTACAGACTCTATTTTTCTTTAAAAAGGGTCTTTTTTTTGCCAACAATAGGGGACTTGGGGAGGGAGCTAAAATTATAGAAAATTCCGAAGTTGAAGATTTTGGAGCACTTTAAAAAATATTTTTGACAATTTAAATAGACTTTAGGGAGTTTTTGAAGATTTTGAAGATTTCTACAATACTTTGAAGGAATGCGGAAGTCTCTATGAGATTTTTAAAGATTTTAGAAGTCTCTAAAAAAGTCGAGAAGATTATTGTAGAAAATTCTGAAGATTGGTGAAGACTTTGGAGCACTTTAGATAGGCGACATAAGAGTTTTTTGAATAATTTGAGAGGTTATTTCAATTATGATTCTAGAGAATTTTAGAAGACTCCAAAAAGTTCTAGAGGGTTCTGGAAGATTGTAGAAGAGTCTAGAATATTCCACAATGTTATGGAAAGATTTAGAAAAAGTCCAAAGGTCTTCGGACTTTTTCTTTGGATTTTGAACTTTCTCAAAGTCCAGAAGTCTCCAATCTTCTTAAGAATTTGAAGAGATTTTGGGGAATTTTTAAAGATTGAGGATTTTAGTAGACTCTGTATGTATAAAATATTCTAGAAGAATATAGAAGAGTGCAGAAGATTCTTGAAGATTCTGGAACCGTCTGGAATATTTTCGAGAAGTTAAACAGATTTTGGGGAGTTTGAACATATTCTCAAATATTCTGAGAGAGTTTAGAAGATTTCGACAATATTTTTAAAGAATACGGAAGTCTCTATAAGATTTTAGAAAATTCTAGAAAATTTTGAAAGACTCTAGGAGATTCTACGAAGTCTTCTAACAAAATTTGAAGGATTTTAAAAGATTCTGAAGGAGTCTGATAAATTCTGGAAAATTGTGGAAGACTCTAGAAGATTTCAAAATATTTTGGAAGGATTCAGATAAATTCCTAGGATTCCAAAATATTCTACAGAATTTTAACAGATTTTGGGGAATTTTTAAAGGTTGAGGATTTTAATAGACTCTGCATCCAAATATTAAAAAAGATTCTAGAAGAATATTGAAGAGTCCAGAAAATTCTTAAAGATTCTGGAACCATCTAGAATATTTTCGACAATTTAAACAGATTTTAGGGAGTTTTTGAAGATTCACAAAGATTCTGAAAGAGCTTAGAAGATTTTGGAGATTTCTACAATATTTTGAAAGAATGCGGAAGTCTTTATAAGATTTTAGAAAATTCTAGAAAATTCTAGAAAATTCTGGAAGACTCTAGGAGATTCTACGAAGTCTCCTAATAAAATTTGGAGGATTTTAAAAGATTCTGAAGGAATTTGATAAATTCTGGAAGATTGTGGAAGACTCCAGAAGATGTCACATTGTTGTGGAAGGATCCAGATAAATTCCGAGGATTCCAGAACATTCTACAGAATTTTAACAGATTTTGGGGAATTTTTAAAGGTTGAAGATTTTATTAGACTGTGCATCCAAATATTGAAAAAGATTCTAGAAGAATATTGAAGAGTCCAGAAAATTCTTAAAGATTCTGGAACCATCTAGAATATTTTCGACAATTTAAACAGATTTTAGGGAGTTTTTGAAGATTCACAAAGATTCTGAAAGAGCTTAGAAGATTTTGGAGATTTCTACAATATTTTGAAAGAATGCGGAAGTCTTTATAAGATTTTAGAAAATTCTAGAAAATTCTAGAAAATTCTGGAAGACTCTAGGAGATTCTACGAAGTCTCCTAATAAAATTTGGAGGATTTTAAAAGATTCTGAAGGAATTTGATAAATTCTGGAAGATTGTGGAAGACTCCAGAAGATGTCACATTGTTGTGGAAGGATCCAGATAAATTCCGAGGATTCCAGAACATTCTACAGAATTTTAACAGATTTTGGGGAATTTTTAAAGGTTGAAGATTTTATTAGACTGTGCATCCAAATATTGAAAAAGATTCTAGAAGAATATTGAAGAGTCCAGAAGATTCTTAAAGATTCTGGAACCATCTAGAATATTTTCGACAATTTAAACAGATTTTAGGGAGTTTTTGAAGATTTTGGAGAAACTTCCAAAATATTGGAGGTTTCTACAATACTTTGCAGGAATGCGGAAGACTCTGTAAGATTTTTAAAGATTTTAGAAGTCTCTAAAAGAGTCCAGAAGATTCTAGAAATTTATCGGAGACCTTTAAGAAGGCTCCTAAAAATTTTTAGAGTTTTTTAGAAGATTCTGAAGGAGTTTAGAAGATTGTTTTCCGCAAGTTTTTGGGGGATTTTATAAGAAGCTAGAACATTTTGGAAATATAGAAGATTTTAGGATATTGTAGAAGATCTTTGAGGATTTTAAAATATTCTGGAAAAGTTTAGATGATTTTCGAGAAACGATTGATTGAAATATTGACTTATTGAGAGTAAAAATAACAGAAAAAAAACAGATTAGAATCAAATAAGTCCCTCGATATCGATTCGAATTCACGAAACTGAAGTGCAATATTGAGAGAGAAATTCATTACTGGAACTGAGCAAAACGAGAATCTTTTTGAAGAAGGGAGTGAAAAAGACTCGGGAATAGCGAAGTTGCCAGTTGATTTAATTGCAAGTCAGAAAGACATAAAGTGGAGGAAGCGGAGCGAAATCGGAAGGCGGAACGAAAGGCGATTGAGAGAAACGAGGAATCGGAAGGGTCGAAGTTGAAAAAAAGGCGAATGCCACGTTGGAGAGATGCGAAGGTAAATTGCCTCGAGATATTTAATCCCAGGGAAAAGGGTGATCGTTTATTGGCTCTCGGCGGAAGCAACGAAGCGTTAGGTCGGATGAAATAAGTTTCGAAAGGATCGATGGGCAATCGCGTTAAGCCATCTTCGCGCCTCGTTATCCTTTGTTTCCATCGTCAGCGACGGCCACCACTGCCAGTTCCGTTTACGTCGAAAACCAGCGCACGTAATCGACTTTATTGCTTCCACTCTAACCAGGTGTCGACCACTCCTTTCTCCATCTTCAATTCCCTTAAACTTCCTTCTGCTAATTCTCTTCCATCATTTCTACACTTCTCCAAATTAAAATCCTGAAACTGGAAACAATAATTAGAAAATTGATCATTTTCATAGTGTAAAATATTCAAAGTATCCTTACATCTGAACCTTCACTTCAAAAAATCTTTCTTCAATCTTTCTTCTTTATTTTCCCTTCTTTTTAATCAGGCATCAGAAGACTTTTTGACTGCCTCACGTGTTCAACAACTTTCCGTTACCGTTCAATAACATTTTATTTTTCAGGACAAAGGACTTCCATGGTTTCTGGTTTTAAGTTTGGAATCCGACAAAAGTTGGTGGATGTGAGGTAAAAAGGAGGATTTTTAATATAATATAATTAAAAATAGGGGAAGTATTGAAATCATTAAGAGTCTACTTTTGTGGTTTATCATGGTGGATACGTCTCGCACCGCGTCGTTATTACTCGGTGCTGAGGTCAGTCTACGTGACCGACTCGATATTGCTTGCTTACTACCATTCACCATAGTCAACCATGAACTCGCCACCAAAGCAATAACGCCTCCGACACCGACTTCTTGGCGGCATGTCCCTTCTTATTCATTAAAAAATCCCTCGTATCTCACAAACAAGATACGTCTTCCAAAAATTACAATATAAATTAAAAAAAAGATATATTGATAAAAAGATATTTCTATAAAGTTAATTAATGAGAAACTGAAAGATGTGTCTTTCCCTCGTATCTCACAAAGAAGATACGTCTTCCAAAAATTAAAATATAAATAAAAAAAAAGATATTATATTGATAAAAAGATATTTCTATAAAGTTAATTAATGGGAAACAAGAAAGATGAAAAATGATTAATCTAAAGTATAAATTGCAATTGATAACGAGTCTTATTTATAATAAATGATTTATTAGTCAATATGTTACGCGACCCCTGCTAAGAACGTAATCAATTCCTGTTTCTTATAGAGAAGTAGAGGGACAATGTCACGTAATTTTCAAAGACTGTGTGAATGCCGAGCAATTCAATTGGCCGGAGGGTGCTCGCTGCAGTTTAATTTGATTCTCACCACGGAGACATAAATGAAAACACAGTCCTCCGACCCCCTCTATTTCGTCGGCGAATCCTCCGCGAATTATGGGGCGTTAGTTTTGCGAGCAAGCCACCCTTTAACGATCCACCATAACCTCGATGCGATGCACTCGTTCAGGGGGTTGATCCACCCCCTGCATCTGTCAGTCGAGCTTCATTCACTCCAGAGAGAGAGAGAGAGCGTTTGTTTTGGAAAGGATGAGAAAATAATTCCAGGACAAATGATGGAAATTAAATTCATTTCGATCCTCGTGAAAGAATTCTGGGAGTGTATATTGCTACCTAGAAAAGAATTTATTATTTTTACCAATTGGGATTGTCTTTTCAACGTTGAAATATTTCTGCCTAAAAAATCTCCGCATCTCAAACGATGGGAGATTTTTTTTAAATTCAGAATTCAAGAAGTTTGAAAGCTTTTTCTCTAGAAGCCAACTTGGCTTTTAGATTTGATATTATAAAATCAGAGATAAGACGACTGTCGAAGGGAAAGGATATTGACGGATTGATATCGAAGAGTTCTTTTGAAAATATCTTTTTGTACTTACCGTACATCTTTCCCTCGTCTGAGAGGATGATTTTGCGTCGACCGCATGGCGGATATATGGTGAGAGCTTCCTGGAAGCTCTGCTCGATATCCGGTGACCACACACCCTCCGCGTCCGCCGCCGACAAGTCCTTCTCGTCCTAGAAATTCGAAGAAAAGCGGATTAGAGAAGAAAAAAGATGAGAAAAAGTAACCAAGTTTTCTATCTTGAAAGTAGAAATTTTATTTATAAAATCTCGGTGTTTTCAATGATTCCTCCCACATATTTTACGTGATTAAATTTAGATTTTAGATCATTCGTCACTTTATACGACTACATACAAAAGATTTTAGTAGGTTCTGGTAGAGTGTAGAAGATTTTCGAGAATTAACAAGAGTTAACAACAACAAAAGTTTTTTTATGGTTTTGAAGATTTTAGAACTGTTTAAAAGAATGTAGAAGATACTAGAAAGTTCTCTGAAAGATTCTCTAGAAGATTCAATGAAGGCTCCTAGAAAATTTTGGAGAATTCAAGAAGATTCTGAAAAATTCTAGAAGGTTATGGAAGATTCAATGAAGGCTCCTAAAAAAATTCTGGAGGACTTCAGAATCTAGAATCAGAATTCTAGAATCTTTCAGAATCTTCTGAAATCCTCCAGAATTTTCCAGGAGCCTTCATTGAATCTTCTAAACTCTAGAAGACTGTCTAGAAGATCCAATGAGGGCTCCTAGAAAATTCTGGAGAATTTCAGAAGATTCTGAAAAATTCTAAAAGGTTATGGAAGATTCAATGAAGACTCCTAAGAAATTCTGGAGGGTTTCAGAATCTAGAATCAGAATTCTAGAATCTTTCAGAATCTTTCGAAATCCTCCAGAATTTTTTAAAAGCCTTCATTGAATCTTCTAGACTCTAGAAGATTGCCTAGAAGATTCAATGAAGGCTCTTAGAAAATTCTGGAGGATTTCAGAAGATTCTGAAAGATTCTAGATTCTGAAATCTTCCAGAATTTTTTAGAAGCCTTCATTGAATTTTCTAGAGTCTAGAAGATTCAATGATTTTTTAGAAATCTTTCAGAATCTTTTGAAATGATCCAGAATTTTTTAGGAATCTTTCAGAATCTTCTGAAATAATCCAGAATTTTTTAGGAATCTTTTAGGTCTAGAAGATTCAATGAATTGGATTTAATTATTTATTTTTTATTAAATAAAACAAATTTTATTATTATATTTTTTGGTTTAATAACAATATTAATTTCAAGAATAAAATTAGCAGTTTCAGGTATTTTTTTACACGCTAGAGGATCTCAGAACTATTTCTGAAAGATTTCAGACTTATAAATTCCTGAAAAATATACGAAAGAATTCAAAACCTTCTAGAATCTTTCAGAATCTTCTGAATTCCTCCAGAATTTTCTGGGAACTTTCATTGAAGCTTCTAGTCAATCTTACAAAGTCTAGAAGATTCAATGAAGGCTCCTAGAAAATTCTGGAGGTTTTCAGAAGATTCTGAAAAATTCTAGATTCTGAAATCTTCCAATAATTTTAGGAGCCTTCATTGAATTTTCTAGAGTCTAGAAGATACAATGATTTTTCAGGAATCTTTCAAAATCATCTAAAATCCTCCAGAATTTTTTAGGAGCCTTCATTGAATTTTCTGAAGTCTAGAAGATTCAATGATTTTTCAGTCTTTCAGAATCTTCTGAAATGATCCAGAATTTACGAAAGAACCTTCTAAAATCTTTCAGAATCTTCTGAAGTCCTCCAGAATTTTTCTGGGAGCTTTCAATGAATCCTCTAGACAATCTTCTAAAGTCTAGAAGATTCAATGAAGGCTCCTTAAAAAATTGTGGAGGATTTCAGAAGATTCTAGAGTTCTGATTCTAAATTCTGAAACACTCCAGAATTTTTTAGGAGCCTTCATTGAATTTTCTAGAGACTAGAAGATTCAATGATTTTTCAGGAATCTTTCAGAATTTTCTGAAATGATCCAGAAATTTTTAGGAATCTTTTAGGTCTAGAAGATTCAATGATTTGGATTTAATCAATTATTTTTTATTAAATAAAATAAATTCTATTATTATATTTGTTGGATTAATATCAATATTAATTTTAAGAATAAAATTGTTAGTACCAGGTATTTTTTTACATGCTAGAGGATCTCAGAAGTCTTAAAAAGATTTTACACTTGTAGATTCCTCAAAAATTTACTAAAGAGTCCATAGCTTTCTAGAATCTTTCAGAATCTTCTGAAATCTATCAGAATTTTTTGAGAGCCTTCATTGAAGTTTCTGGAGTCTAGAAAATTCAATGATTTTCAGGAATCTCTCAAAATCTTCTGAAATGATCCAGAATTTTCTAAGAGTCTTCATTGAATCTTCTAAACAATCTTATAATATCCAGAAGATTCAGTGAAGGCTCCTAAAAAATTCTGGAGGATTTCAGAATCTAGAATCAGAATTCTAGAATCTTTTAGAATCTTCTGAAATCCTCCAGAATTTTCTAGGAGTCTTCATTGAATCTTCTAAACAATCTTATAATATCTAGAAGACTCAATGAAGGCTCCTAAAAAATTCTGCAGGATTTCAGAAGATTCTAGAATACTGATTTTAAATTCTGAAATCCTCCAGAATTTTTTAGGAGCCTTCAATGAATTTTCTGGAGTCTAGAAGATTCAATGATTTTCAGGAATCTCTCAAAATCTTCTGAAAGAATCCAGAATTTACGAAAGAACCTTCTAAAATTTTTCAAAATCTTCTGAAATCCACCAGAATTTTTTGGGAGCCTTCATTGAAAATTCCCGAATCTAGAGGATTCAATAAAGGCTCTTCTAGACTCAAAAAGATTCAGTGAAGGCTCCTAAAAAATTCTAGAGAATTTCAGAATCTAGAATCAGAATTCTAGAATCTTTTAGAATATTCTGAAATCCTCCAGAATTTTCTAGGAGTCTTCATTGAATCTTCTAAACAATCTTATAGTGTCTAGAAGATTCAATGAAGGCTCCTAAAAAATTCTGGAGGATTTCAGAAGATTCTAGAATACTGATTCTAAATTCTGAAATCCTCCAGAATTTTTTTGGAGCCTTCATTGAATTTTCTAAAGTCTAAAAGATTCAACGAGTTTTCAGAAATCTTTCAGAATCTTCTGAAATCCTCCAGAATTTTTTGGGAGTCTTTATTGAATCTTCTAGAATCTAGAAAATTCAATAAAGGCTCTTCTAGACTCTAGAAGATTCAACATAGGCTCCTAAAAAATTCTGGAGGACTTCAGAAGATTTTGAAAGATTCTAGAAGGTTATGGATTCTTTCGCAAATTTTAGAGGAATCTGTACGATTTTAAATGAACAATATTATGGAAACTCTAGATGATTATGTAAGAATTTTTAATAATTTTGTCACACAATTTCCATGAACAATTTCAAATTTCCAATCATCAGTAATTTCACTTTTTGGATTAAGAGAAAACGAATCAAGTGAAAAATGGTAAGAGAAGAGTTTTGAGATAAAATGGAATTTGTCGAGAATTGAAATAGAATCCGTGGAGCAACACTTAGGTGTTAATTAAGGGAATAGGATTACAAGAGAATTCGTGGAACGTTGGGAGGAGAATCCTTTCCATTTTTGACGTCGACCTCGCACCTGGAAACCTCTTCTCCGTTTATTACTGCCTCATTGACTACTTTTAGCGTTAACTGAATCGGGAACTAGAGCAAATCCTGGAATTCCAGTGGAATCAGGCGCATGTTCCTCGTTCTATAAGACGCGAGAAATTGACATTAGAGAAAGAGAAGTATACATGGTTCTGGAAATCCAAGTCACGTTCCACCCCTTTCGATATGTAATATCCCCTAGAGACTGAATCTCGTTTCTTTATATGGATATGGAAACTGAATTTGAAAATAAGAATGCAACATTAACTCACAATTAAATTTTGCAATAGCAAAATCTCTGATTAATTTAATTGATATTGCAGAAGGTTAATTAATAATTATTCCGAGGAAATTTGTCGGTTACTATAAACCACAATATTAACAATATTAAACAATATTCGCGTAATTTAACTGTAAGCTGATCGGGGTAGATGTCAAAAATGGAAACGATCCTCCTCTCAACGTTCCGCATATTCCCTTTTGTAATCCTATCAAATACCCAAATTTTAAAACACAATTAATTAATTAGTGAAATGTTTCGGTTCTGATTTGATCGAACTAATTAATTTCTCGAATTGGTTTCTAGTTTTCTGAGTCTTTAAGAATACAATAAAATGAAGTCTTACATCACTGATCTCCCCGACGTCCAGGTTTTTCGTATCCGAGCCGGAGCCGTTGGCGTCGGGCGGCGGCCCGGAACTCGCAGGGGTCCACGGCGAGGAAATGGTGTCGGCTGCAGCCACCGCACTGCCTGTAATTAAAAATTAGTAATTAAAAAAAAAAGCTTAATTGTAGAGTAACCTAAATATTTTTCTTTAAAGTTATTCAAAGTATCTGTATTAGAAAAAAATTATGAATAAAGGCATAAAAAACAGATAAACTTAAAAGTATCATCGATTATTAAAAAAATCCAGAATTAGCAGCTTCAAAAGAATTTCTAAAATCTTTAGGGTTTTTATCCTGGAGATTAGGATTTTCGAAATCAGCAGGATTTATGGATACTCCAACTCTAATTGCAGGGGTGAAATTGCTAAAAGAATAAAATCCTAAAATCTTAAGGAATTAGAAAGAGAAAAAAGGACCTCTGGTATGGGACGAGATGGTCAATTAAATTAAAATTGATGAGACAAATAGAGAAGAGAGCTGATTATTAAGATGACGGATGATTGTCGTGTGTCGTGAAAAAAATTAAGATGAAAAATGGAGCGTGTGTGTTGCGATGCGCAACAAGTGGTCTCTGATATCGCGTATCAGTGCACCGAATACTGGAGGTGGGGGAAGAGCGTAGGCGGTGACTCCGCCTCTTGGGGGTGGAGTGTGCATCGAATGATTTTCTCCCTCACTTGGCCCCCAACCCCAAGAGAATATGTGTTGCACTTCCACCACCCCAACACAACTTGTAACATGATTATGCCTGAAACAAGTCGTCTTTGTTAGAATATCTTATAAATTTATCTTATTATATCTTATAAATATCTTTATTGGAGTGGGTCAAAAATAAATACTTCTGGAATTCGAAATCGCTACAACGCGAAAAAGTAGCGTATTGGGATCCTAAGAAAGTATAATTAATTTGGAATCGATCAAAATGCATCTTAGTTACCCGCGCTCGGAAAAAATGGTTCAAAAATTTCTTGTGTGCAGAGTTTTTAAATTTTCTTGAGTTTCGATTTTTTTTTTACATACCTGGAGGTCAGAAAAGGCTTCTCAATTTTTTGGGGATTTCAGCCAATCATTTTTCTGAGAGATAATTCCTATTTAATTTACCCTTGTTTTCGGAAAATTTATTTAAGACGTTTGTAAATAGGAGAAGAATTTTTTGGGGTACTTGAAAACTTTCCAGTGACAAAAATGCACTAGAAAAAAAATCGCCAAGACCCAGGAACCGAAATTGGGAATACTGCGAATTTTTAAATTTTTGATTTTTATATTTAATGAAATTATCTTTATAACTTGTGGTTTAAACATTTTTCTGAGCATGTGTGGGCTTTTTAAACATAGAAATACACTAGAAAAAAATTCACTAGACCCAGGAGTCGAAATTGGAATTACAGCAATTTTTAAAAATTTGAAATCTGGTATTTAATAGAATTATTTTCTACACTTGTGAATTTTAAATTCTTCGAGCATGTGTGGAATTTTCTAGCTTAGAAAAATACGTCAGAAAAAAAATCGACAAGACCCAGGAATCGAAATTGGATTGAAAACAAATTTTTATTTTTAGTCTTCCACAAAAAGAAAATATTTTATAGCTTCTTCTTGTCTTCGCACAAAAAGAAAATATTTTATAACTTCTTCTTGCGTGGGGAGGGAACGCTTATCGAGTTCGCTTGCAAATCCAAATAAGGGGATCTTTGAATTTCCCCTAGTATTAATTTTCGTAAAATCTACATGTTCATCCATTGTGTCAACTTACTAATGTCACTTCAGGCCAAAATAAAAATATTTTTAAAAAAAGAAACGGTGCTTCAGCATTTTTAAAAATTCCTGTTTCCCATTTTAATTCTTGGGTCTCGTCGATTTTTTTTCTAGTGTATTTCCATGCTTAAAAACTCCAGACATGCTAAAAAAAATTCTACAATTACAAGTGAAGAAAATAATTCTATTAAATACCAAATTCCAAATTTTGAAAAATTACTGTAATTCTAATTTCGACTCCTGAGTCTTGTGGATTTTTTTTCTAAATGTTTCTGTGTTTAAAAATCCCTCACACGCTCAGAAAAATCTTTAAACCACAAGTTATAAAGATAATTTCACCAAATATCAAAATCAAAATTTTTAAAATTCGCTGTATTTCCAATTTCGATTCCTAGGCCTTGGCGATTTTTTTCCTAGTGTATTTTTGTCACTGGAAAGTTTTCAAGTGCCCCAAAAAATTCTTCTATTTACAAACGTGTTAAAACATTTTTCCGAAAACAGAGGTATATTAAATAGGAATTATCTCTCAGAAAAAATGATTGATTGAAATCCGCAAAAAATTGAGAAGACTTTTCTGACCTCCAGGTGTGTA
Organism: Euceroptres primus; assembly: GCA_037177015.1. Taxonomy (NCBI): domain Eukaryota; kingdom Metazoa; phylum Arthropoda; class Insecta; order Hymenoptera; family Figitidae; genus Euceroptres; species Euceroptres primus. The sequence continues at coordinate 113,112 of JBAGKK010000211.1, forward strand.
AAAAAAATTAAAACTCAAGAAAATTTAAATACTCTGCAAACAAGAAATTTTTGAAACCTTTTTTTCGAACGCGGGTAACCAAGCTGAATATCGATGGAATCCAATTAAATTATACTTTTTTAGGATCCCCATAAGCTACTTTTCCGTGATGTAGCGATTTCGAATTTCAGAAGTATTTATTTTCGATTTATTATCTCTATTAACTTCGACTTACCATTTTTATTTTATTATTCTCAAAATCCAAAAATAATATAAATTATTGTGCATATATATATAATAAATTCCCAAGGATTTCAGGTTTAAAATAAATCCCCAGAAGAAAATTTTACTCACCGCTCAGAAGTTATTTGTATAAAATAGTTAAATAAAATAAATGTAGATTGAGAAAAATTTCCAAAAATTTTCCAAAGGAAATTTAAGATTTTAAGATTGGAGACAATAAAGACCTGCTAGTTGAGATTAAGTATTGAAAAAAGGTAATTCTGATGATAATAATGCAAGTTTCATTCTAGTATTGTGATAAGCAGGGTAATTAATTTCAGAGCAAAGCATGGTGGCGCGTGACCAACGTGTTCTTGTCCAACATCGATGCTCGACACGATAATAATTAATAACAAGCGAAGTGAAACAAGACTTTAATCAGAAACCGTTTCGCCCTCGCTAAAATGCTAATTTGAAAGGAACCTCTTTCAGTATTTTAATTTAATTCACTAGCATTGTGTAGCAAAATTAACTAAAATGAAAATTAATAGGTTTCAGTCCAACATTTATGCTTTAAGCTTCCAACTTCAGGAAAAGCCAATTTTTAAGCTTCCTTTTGGCACATTTTCAATTTTAGAGACTATCCATTGAAAAAACACTTTATGCTTACAATTGAAAAATCAGGGTGTCTAGCGACCAGGCCATTTGAAATTTCCGGGTTTTTCCCGACCAAATTTTTCATTTTCCCGACCAATTATATATTTTTTATTTACAATAACGTATATATTATATTTATTTTCGTCGAGTGAAAGGTCCAATTAATAAAAACGCATTTTAGTATTGATAGAAAACGTTTCACACTTTATCAATGCAAAGAGATGTTTTTATTAATTGGATCTTTCACACGAAACAAAAATACACATAAAATTGACAAAAGGTCGGAACTGAAGAATTTGAATATAAACGTACATGTTATCCTAGATAACTTATAAGTTCTCACGAAATAAACATATTAGCATTTTTTCCCTATCTTAAACATTAAATTATATACTTTTCTTTACATATTTGCAAAAATTAAAGTTAACCTTCATTTTTATTTTCGAAATTCATTTTTTCCCCTTTTCAAATAGCCGTGAAAATAAATAAATAAAGTGAAAACAAGTAGACTTTTCAATAAAATTAAAAACTTCGCGATCTGAAATAAAATTCTCGGGGTTTTCCCGGTTTTCTCCTGGTGAAACCAAATTCCCGGGTTTTTCCCGATTTCCCTGACAATTTTAACATCTGATTCCAACTAGAAAATGTTCAAACTTGAATGCTTCCAGCTGGAAAATATTCATGCTCGAATTCTTCCAACTGGAAAATATTCAAATTTGGATGCTTTCAGCTGGAAAATAATTTAACAACGATGCTATCAACTGGCAATTCATTTTTTAATTCATTTTTGAATGCTTAAACTGGAAAATATTCATTTTTGAGTGCTTCCAAATGGAAAATATTCGAAATTGAATGCTACCATCTGGAAAATATTCGAAATTGAATGTTACCATCTGAAAAATATTTTAAATTGAATGTTTTCAACTGAAAAATATTCGAAATTGAATGCTTCCAACGGGAAAATATTCATTTTTGAATGCTTTCATCTAGAAAATATTCCATTTTTAATTATTTTAACGGCAAATTATTCTATTTTAAATAGTTCTAACTGGAAAATATTCGAAATTGCTTCAATTTGTAAAATATTTAAAATTGAATGCTTCAGTCTGGAAAATATTCAAAATTCAATGCTTTCGATTAAAAAATATTCGAAATTGAATGCTTCCAACTGGAAAGTGATTTAGCAGAGATGCTGTCAGTTTAAAATTAATTAACAACAACTGATACATTGTGAGCGCTTCCAACTAGAAAATGTTCAAACTTGAATGCTTCCAACTGTAAAATATTTTATTTTGAATTATTTAAATGGGAAAATATTCAAACTTGAATGCTTAAAACTGGAAAACGTCCAAATTTGAATAATTTCAACTGAAAAATATTCAAAATTTTATATTCTTACTGGAAAATATTCAAATTCAATGTTTCCACCTGAAAAATATTCTAACTCAATGCTTCCACCGGGACAACATTCTAATTTGAATGCTTTCAACTGAAAAATACTCCAACTTAAATGTTTCCAACTGGAAAATATTCGAAATTGTATGCTGCCAACTAGGATATATTCAAATTTGGATGCTCCCAGCTGGAAAATAATTTAACAACGATGCTATTAACTAATAATTTTTCAATAAAAACTGGTACATTGTGGGTGCTTCCAACTAGGACATGTTCAAAATCCGATGCATCCATCTGCAAAATGTTCAAGCTTGAATGCCTCCAACTGGATAATATCCAAGCTTGAATGCCTCCAACTGGATAATGTTCAAGCTTGTATACTTCCAACTGGAAAACATTCAATTTTAAACGATTTCAACTGGAAAATATTCAAACTTGAATGTTGCTAACTGAAAAATATTCAAAATTGTATTCTGCCAACTAAGAAATATTCAAATTTGGATGCTCCCAGCTGCAAAATAATTTAACAACGATGCTATCAACTAATAATTTTTCAAGAAAAACTGGTACATAGTGGGTGCTTCCAACTGGGACATTTTCAAAATCCGATGCATCCATCTGCAAAATATTCAAGCTTGAATGCCTCCAACTGGATAATATTCAAGCTTGAATGCTTCCAACTAGAAAACATTCAAACTCCAATGCTTCCAATTTGATTAAAAATCAATCTTGCATGCTTCCAACTGGGAAATATTCAAACTACAATGCTTCCAACTGGTGAAAAAATCAAACTTGGATGCCCTCAACCGAAAATTACTCCAATTTATTACATTCAATAAGCAAATCTCTCTTATTTCAATCCCTCTTACTGGAATTTATTAAGATCTCAATACATAAGTCACCTAAAAATTGAAAAATTGAAATATTTCGTCAACTTTCCCCCCTCGAAACAAAATATCACCGCATCAAGTCGTTAAGCCTTATTGAGCCTCGGTGTTTGGTAAACACGAGGGCGTAGCAAGCAGTTGAAAATGAGTCGAGCTTAATAGAGACGGTGTTTGCGGCGACGTGCCCTCACTACCGACACGCACACCAGAACAAATCCGTGCACATTTGGCCCTCGCACGTGTGCACATACGTGATCGTGCATGCATGTTGCTCAAAATGCGCCGCGGCAGCAGCAGGAAGCACAGATCATGGCGGATGACGCATGGTTGCAATCGCCTGTGGTTGTCGGAGAACGGGGTTCAGGGGGTTATGGGGGGTGGGGGTTGGAAATGTGCGGATGAAGGATATGGAATGGTCGGCCAAGCAGTGATAGGGTGGAAAGGGGCGTTTCGGAATGCTGGGCAAGACCGCAAGGCCGTCTCACCATGGGCACCATGGCTGCCTCCGGGTACGAGCAACGTGCTCGACTTCGTTATTCATGACGTCACATCCGCCTCTGAAGACTAGTATGTATCGATTTTCCAAAAGCGAGGAGAATGTCCAGCCAGGATCTTCCAGAAGGAATTCCAAGCTAGACGTGACATGAGGACAATTCGACAATCAGATATTCCCCGGAACAGAAGATCCCCAAAATTCTTTGGACCCAGAAACTACAACCAGATTAGTAAATCGTCAAATCAGTTTATCAAACTAATAATGGTGGGAAGAATTAGCTGAAGAATTAGAAAGCTCGACCCTAACTGAAGGGAAACTAAAGTTTGAGGGGCATTGTGATTGAAGTTTGAGATCCTAAGTAAAGATTAGGGATCACTGACGAGGGACGTCTTGGATAATCAAATGGTTCCATCAGTACTCCAAGGATTATAAAAGGGATCATGAATTGCTCCAAACTACCCCCAGTTGCAAAAAGCAAGTTGAAAAAATCCACTTTATCACTGGATACGTTAAGCAAACAGTTTAACACTCACTATTAGGATCTTTAACGACGTCCACTTTACGGGCTTCTCGCAAACGACCTGTCCTAAAACTAAATATCCCCCAAACGACCGAAAACAACGGGGTTAATGGAAGAGAGAAGAAAAAAAAAACGGAAAAGTGTGTGTGGGCTACTTTGTTGCAAGAACTTTTCGTTGAAGGTTTCTAAACCGGCTCGACAATTCGCTAATAATTGCGCAAAATATCTTGGCGAGCCAAGTCGTTAAATGACTTTATGGTAGGCGTAAAAATAGGGGCTGAAAAACCAGAGGAGAAAAATGACAGTGACTTTTTTCACTAGAGGCTGAGCAGACAATTTTCAGAAATTGACCTTTGAAATTCTTTTATTTCAAACGGTCATATTTCTACAGTTTTCCTTTTAAACATACAGTTAAATTAATTAAATTAATTAAATTAATTTTAATAAAATATTTTTAATATTTTATTAATATTATTAATATTATATTATTATATTATATTATTAATATTTTAAATATTTATTAAATTAATTTAATTTAATAAATTAATTAAATTAAACGTACAGTTAATTTTAACGTACAATTAATTTTAACGTACAGTTAATTTTAACGTACAGTTAATTTTAACGTACAGTTAATTTTAACATACAGTTAATATCTTTTAAGCATACAGTTACCAATTCGAGAATTTTCACTAATCGAGAGTTCGATAATTCACCAATCGAGAATTCAGCAACCAAACTTAGTTTGGTTGGAAACACTAAGGTGGAATATTTTTAAACATTTCGAACTGGAAAATACTTCAAAACCGATATTCAGAATTGAAAACTAGTAAAAATCGAAAGTTCCAAGGATAAAGCTCTTAAATATTAAAAGACACAACCAGCTGAAGGTGTTAATGTCAACAACAGGCATGGAAATTAGAATCACTTTCACGTGATTGTCGTCAGCTTGCTAACAAATTCACGATCGGAGCCTTGATAAGAGGAAAATAAATGGGAGCGTTTTAATGAAAATTTGTACACTCTCCATTCTATTCCTATCGTGGTAACAAATGCAGAATCGATTAGTCTGCGGTTGGGAGGCGACATGGCGGATTAATACACATAATCTGCACGCAAATCTTTCGTTAAACCAGCAGCTGGGTAAACTCAATTCTCCGAAACCATAAATGCTTTGATGTGGGATAGTGAACAGCACGCTTTAATCTGGTTTGTCATTTGGCAAAGTGGTCGTTTCGATCTCGTTATTATTGCTATACTGCAGATTGCACCGACCTTCGGGTGAATCGAAACCTCACAGGAATCATTCTACCAAATACAAAATCGATACTTATTTCAAAATCAAAAGCTCCCAATTTCAAAATCAAAAGCCTTCTATTTCAAAATCAAAAGCCTCCAATTTCAAAATCAAAAGCCTCCTATTCGAAAATTTTCACTAATCGAACTGATTTTTTAACCACTTGACTGCCGACCTAATTTCAAGAAACATGCTCAGACTGCCGAAAATTCAAAATTGCAGTTCAAACTCCTGATGGGGATTTTCTGAATGCAGGGTGGCCGTTTTCACCAACGAAAAAAATTCCCGGTCATTTCCCGATTGAAAATTTTTTCCCAGTCACAAAATAATAGTTTTCAATAAATAACAGTTAATGCAGTGGGTTTTAGAAGTTTTAAAACGTTTTTTATTTAATATTCTGAACATACAAACATGAATTTCTTTTTAATTTAACATTGAAATAGTTTATATTATTGAAGAAGTACAAATGGAGGTTTTTCAACTAAGCCCTAGTGATTAATGCTTTTAGGGCGAACATCTTTATGTTTCTAAAAGTAACATTAGGCTATTTTATGTAATGAAATGCCACTGTGCGTTAAACGAGAGCCTAGGTTTTAAAACTATGTAAGATAAATATTTTAAGTTCAACTAATCCCTAAAGACTAAAGTGTGATATTAAAATATATAAGCATTTACATTTTGTAAGCCAAATGTGATCACAAAGTGTTATTGTTAAACGAAATATATTTTACCTTTATCGTACTACACTGAAAAAAATGGTTTAGCTATCCCAGCTAGACGTTTAGCTGGATTTCGTCTTCTAAGAAAATATAGCTGTGTTACCGAAATTTCTAGCTGTGTTACCTAAATTTCTAGCTGTGTTATCTACATTTCTAGCTGTGTTACCTAAATTTCTGTGTTGCTCAAATATCTAGCTGTTTTAGCTAAATTTTTCCACCTAGAAATTATCTAGCTAATTTACCTAGATAATTTCTAGATGGAAAAATTTAGCTAAAACAGCTAAATATTTAGATAACTCAGCTAGAAATTTAGGTAACACAGCTATATTTTTTTAGAAGACGAAATCCAGCTAAATGTCTAGCTGGAACAGCTAAACCATTTTTTTCAGTGCAACATTTCTACAATAATAAGTTTTATTTAGTTACTCAGTTTTTTAATCTCTTAATCAATGACTTCCGCACTTCTTCGTGCATTTTCTAAAAAAATTTTTGAAAATTCCCGGTCATTTCCCGGTTTTTCCAGGTCACAAAAAATTCCCGGTCATTTCCCGGTTTCCCAGTCCAGCGGCCACCCTGGAATGTGGGTCGTGAACTGATCAAGAAAATGTATGTCAATTAACATTTTCCTTTTGTTTTAAACAATTTAGTGAACAAATGTGGTTTTTGGGAATTGGCTACTTTCTGTTGCTTCAAACTGACATTTTTTGGAAGAAATGTAAGTGTAACAAAGTCTAATTAGAAACTGAATAGAAATACGCAATACATGGTCATTATTTAAACAATTTTTATAAACAAATGCACATTTGGACCATTAACTAATAAATATAATGTTTCTTCTGCAGGTGTGACTGCAGATATCTTGTCAATGGTTGTCTTGAGTGATAACTTAATATTAGACAACAATGGTTAATTATTTAAACAACCTTAATTAACAAATGCATAACTTTGTCAGTTTTCACTGTAAAGATTTAGTTTTTCCACAAAATCAATTGAAATTACCTTGCTTTTGGTTCAGTACTGCCCCAAACCTCCATTGGACAACTATTGTTGTGTTATTCACGAAGATATGCATTTCTTATCTAAAACTGTCTGAATAAAAAACAATGGCTGTCCAATGGAAATTTGCAACAGTACTGAGCCAAAAGCAAGGTAATTTTAGTTGATTTTTTGGGAAAAACTAAAGCAACAGAAAGTAGTTAATTCCCAAGAAACCACATTTGATCACTAAATTATTTATAACAAAAGGAAATTTTTTTATACGTGCGTAAGACTTTGATCTATTTGATTGATGATCAATAGATCATTTGATCTATTGATTTAATACAACTTTGAACGTCTGTTTAATGTTAAAACTTCGAATGTTTTGAATTTGGAACTTTTCACTGCAAATTCGGATTCAGCGACTATCTCAACACATTTTTTTTATTCATCATGAGCTTTCTGATATTATTGGCATTTTGAAGAAGTGTGGATTGAAGTAAAAAGGGTGATTTTTTTCTCGTCAGGGTGAATTACAAGGGGTAGGATGTATTGACAGTCTTAGAAAACGTCTCTTTACATTCAAATGAATATTTTCTTAAATGGAAACTGAATGTTAGTATACAAAACAATGTGTAAACGAATTTTCTCGTTTTTCTGAATTCAAGGGTATTTTCAAGGGTTGTAACTAAATGTATTTAGTTATTATCCTTAGTTTAATTTTAGCTTAATTTCATTTTTAGTTTAATTTTCTTCATTTTTCTGAATTCAAGGGTATTTTCAAGGGTTGTAACTAAATTTATATTTTATATAATATTTGTATGTCTCAAAACATTTTTCTATCCATCACGTGGGATGTGAAATTATTGACATTTGGGAACAGTTTGTATTGAAGTGAAAAAGGGTGGTTTTTTCTTATTAAGGTGGGTTACAAGGGGTAGGATATACTAACAGTCTTAGAAAACTCCTCTTTACATTCCAATGAATATTTTCTTGAATAAAAACTGAGTATTAGTATATAAAACAATGAGTAAATGAATTTTCTCCACTAGGGGCAGTTTTTCTGAATTCGAGAACGATTTTCAAGGGTTTTAACTACATACTAATTTTTTTAAGATATCTCTGTGCCTCAACATAGTGTTTAAATCATCATGTGGGGTGTAAAATTATTGCAACACGGGAAAAGAGCTTAATACAGTAAAGTACTTCATGTCAAAGTTTTTCAAAAAATCGCGAAAAAAGCGGTTTTTGAGCAGCCATATTAATTTTCATACACAAAAAATTCCTAACCCGACTATGGAATCGTGATCAGCATATCTCAAAACATATATAAACACTCTTAATTGTTCATACATCAACATTTTCTACGAAAGTTAATTAAAAAACCTATAAACCTAAATACACTAAAACATTTCATGCAAAGATTTCTCTTTTTCCGGCAATTTGGGAAAAGTCCTAAATGCCAAAGATCTTTGCCGTTGGCAGTTAAGAGGTTAATTGGAAACACTAAGGTGGGATATTTGAACCCCATACCATGAAAAAAAGAACGAGTCATCCAAAATAAAATAACCAGTCACTATCGACCAAACAGAAACCCCAGTAAATCATTTTTATGAATTTTTTACGACCCTTTTTTCTTGGCGCTAAGTTTTCACTGCCTTCGAACCTCCGAAGCACACGTGTACGCGTTTGTACGCGTTTATGTGGTACGTGAGGCTCCGCGAAGCAGTGAGGGGTGGGGAAAGTGGGTAGGGGGTTGAGGCGTTGGAGGTGGGGTTAGGGACAAGAGGGACGATATATAATGTTCCGCGATATTAAACGGGACGCATTCCACCGAAGCCATCCTCTGGTCCCTACTATGAATGCTTCTCCTACAACCTCCCCAACCCTTAACAGGACGGCCAAGCGTCCCCCCTTCACCCCCGACCCACTCAACCCCAATAGAGCCTGCAGCCATGGCCTACCGGGATCTCGACCGAGCGACGATCCCCCAAATCGTTATACGCCAAATTTACAGCTTACCTACTACGTACTACAACGCCGTTACTACCCCCCTGGGTCGGATAGATGTTCACCTCCCCCTCCCCCAACCACCTACGCCGCCCACTATTCACCCCCGAGGGAAGGATAAGCGAAACTCCAAAATCTGCTTCCCGCTGTAAAGTTAACCGGGCACTTTGCGTCGTCGTATTGTCCGTCCGTAGTAGCAGGGCTCTAAAAAGAGTGTAAAATGTCATTGCATGAAAATAAAACTGGAAAATGGTGCTAGTTTGCTTCCAACTGGGGAATATACAAAACTTGGATTCGTTGAAGTGAAAAATATTTATATTTAAACTTGTATCCTTTAAATTAGAAAACATATTTGAATTGGAAACAACTCGAAAGTTTTCTGCTTCCAATTGGAAATATTACAACTTGAATGGTTCCAACAGAAGTAAAAAAAATCGGACATGTTGAACAGGAACATCTAAATATTCACTATCAAGACTTGATCCAAGGTTATTCATTAGGACATGTTGAACATCCAAGGTTATTCAATCGGACATGTTGAACAGGAAAATCGCCCGAATGCTTCCAAATGGAAAATACAATGCAAAGATCCAAAATTGAATTGTTTACATCTGGAAAAAATTAAAACTTGAATGCTTCAAACTGAAAAAAAGTTAAAAATCACAGTTTTCAAACAGGAAAATATTAAATCTTGGATGCTTCCAATTGAAAAATATCAAAACATTGAATATTAATATCTTTCATGGAAAGTTTTTTCATATTTGATGCTTTCAACTGGAAAATGTTCAAAATTGAATGGTTCCAACTGGAAAACATTTAAAATTGAATGGTTCCAACTGGATAACATTCAAAATTGAATGGTTCTAACTGGAAAACATTGAAAATTGAATGGTTCTAACTGGAAAGCATTCAAAATTGAATGGTTCTAACTGGAAAACATTCAAAATTGAATGGTTCCAACTGGAAAACATTCAAAATTGAATGCTTCTATCTGGAAAATGTTTAAATTTGAATGCTTTCAATCGAAACTTTTTCATTTTGAATGCTTGCAATTGGAATGATCCAAAATTTAATTTGTATCTGGAAACAATTTAAACTTGAATGCTTCAAACTGGAAAAAAGTTAAAAATCGCAATTTTTAAACAGGAAAATATTAAATCTTGGATGCTTCCAATTGAAAAATATCAAAACTTTGAATATTAATATCTTTCATGGAAAGCTTTTCATATTTGATGCTTTCAACTGGAAAATGTTCAAAATTGAATGGTTCCAACTAGAAAACATGCAAAATTGAATGGTTCCAACTGAAAAACATTCAAAATTGAATGGTTCTAACTGGAAAACATTCAAAATTGAATGGTTCCAACTGGAAAACATTCAAAATTGAATGCTTCTATCTGGAAAATGTTTAAATCTGAATGCTTTCAATCGAAACTTTTTCATTTTGAATGCTTGCAACTGGAATGATCCAAAATTTAATTTGAATCTGGAAACAATTTAAACTTGAATGTTACGAACTGAAAAAAAATAAAATTCTTAAATTTCAAACAGTGAAATATTCAATCTGGAATGTTTCCAACTGTAACATATCTAATTTTTCATATATGGGTAACTTTCCATATTAAGGGCATTTTTGGGAAAAATAAAATTTTAAAAATGTGTTCAAATCATGGTTTTTTGCAATAATTAGATCTATTAGCATCGTAAAAAGAATTTCTGAAAGTAGTCACGCTTAAAATTGATTTCAAATGCTTCTAGGACTTTTTGACGTCGTGCATTACCTACTCTCGTGTAACTATGGTTCATTTTTCCAAAGAATAAGAAAATGTTCTAGAATTTCAGCAAATGAGAATTAACAAGATTAGAAATTGTTACCTGGTACAAGAAAAAGCAAAAAAAAATTTAATTTTTTAGTACTTTTTTTTATAATGAAAAAAATTAATTTTTCAAATTCATCAATTTTTTCAATCAGTTTATTCAGTGAATAATTCTATTGATAAAAATAAGAGTAAAATGAATAATATTATTGAAAAGTAAGAAAAACAATAATGTCGCTTGGACCTAAATTACAAAAAATAATTTACTTTTCATTGACTTATTAAAATTTTACAATTATTGGTAAGAGGTATCTTATTTTTCTTCGGTCCAATGAATAAACATAAAATATAATAAATCTTTTTAGTTTTTGAATTTGTAAACAAATTCTATTATATAAATAAGAAATATTTCATCTTCAAGAGGTCACCAATGAAAACAAAATTTATTTTGCATTTAGAATTACTGAAATTGAAACCGCTCATAAAAATCGTAAAACCCTTTGGAAAGTTGTTTTATCTCTTTTTACTTGAGATTTTTAGTTGATTCATTCTATTTTAATGAGAAATATAAGAGATAACGAGGTACTGCAATGGATACTAATAAAAATACGCACAGTGTGCCTAGCGATCAAGCCATTTAATATTCCCGGGTTTTTCCCGGTTTTTTCCCCGTCAATTTTTTTCTCCCCGATCAAGTTAAAAATGTCTTTTTGTGATTTTTGAAAGTGAATGTATACCTAGAAATGGGAATTTTAACATAATATACAAACACAAAATTTATATCGTAAAGAAAATAATTATTTATTTACACATGCCAAACTTATCTTTAATCACAGACTGAAGTAATAAATATTAATCGAAAGTACATATTTTAAAACTTTCGTAATATTTAAAATAAATAGTTTTTAAATTATGCAGTCAGAATCACAAGTAGTTGCTTAAATGATATTAAAATCTGAAGAATAAGACAATAAAATATAAGTATAATCCCTATCCTAAATAAAATTCCCGGGTTTTTCCCGGTAAAATAAAATTCCCGGGTTTTTCCCGGTAAAATAAAATTCCCGGGTTTCTTCCGGTAAAATAAAATTCTCGGGTCTTTCCAGGTAAAATAAAATTCCCGGGGTTTTTCCGGTTTTTTCCCGATAAAATAAAATTCCCGGGGTTTTCCCGGTTTTTCCCCAATAAAATAAAATTCCCGGGTTTTTCCCGATTTCCCGGTCCGCTAGACACCCTGACGCAACGTTTTCCTTCCGCTTTTCGTGGTTTTCGAAGTAAGTACATTCTTTCACTCATAAAACTTTAATGATTTGAATATCAAAAGGTTTTTTTTTTATTTTTATCACAAATCCGGACCCAGAAAATTAATCAACAGTTAAACTATAGCAATATGCATATTGTCGTAACCTCCACAACATTTTCGGAGACACCCATATTTTAATATGTATTATTATGTATATTATAGTTAAATTAAAATATTAAAGCTAAAAATTGTACAGTTTTAAGAACATTAATCATTAATTTGAAAACAGTTTAGTTTACATTCACTATATGACTAAAGTGTGCCTCGCGTATTTGTGGACATGCTCCAAAACCGTTTTTCGGGTATTTAATGTTATTTTATTCTGGTTTATGATTTTATAAACCAGCTTTTTATCGTAAATCATGTTATGAAATTCTAAAATGAAGATTTTTACCAAGTCTCATATTGATATTGCCAGTATTTTAAATAATTTATGCCTTGAACACAAAAGTGCCCTCCCTATGGGGAATCACCCATATCTTTCATGGAAAGCTATTTGAACTTGATGCTTCCAACTGGAAAATATTCAAACCTCGTAAATGAAATTCATAAAAATAATTTAATTCTCGCTTGACAACATTTCACCTAAACTAATAAGAAATTTATTATCTAATTATGACATTCTTTAGACTAAAAATTAGATATTCGAGGTAATGAAATTTCATAATTTAATGAATAGGAAATTAAATAATATGGTTTAGAAGGCAGTTTGAGGAGTCGACATTTGCACTTTGATCTTTGCTCTCAGGAAAGCAATATCGCTGAGGTCGGTGGAGCCGTTAAAGAAAACGAGTCACGGGGAAGTGAACACAGCGAGGTGGCTGTGTTCGCTCGAAGGCGACTAATTAAAATTAACCCCGTTCCTCGCACGGTATTTCGGTGTGAAATTAATAAGAGAGCGAGTTGCGCTGTAGTGCGTATGTACCTGTATCTGTCTTTTACTCGCGCCATTAAGAATTCGAATCGGTTCTGGCGCGAGCTTTCTCGATTTTATCGACGATTATGTACAGCCGGCGAACCGGGCTTCGCAAAACGGGACTAATAAGTCTTTTATATACCGACTTGCACACGACAACTGGGACAAAGAATTTCTATAACTTAACTCGCCAGATAAGATCAAACAAGTTGATAATTCCCTACTTTGTTCTTTTTCTACAATTTCAGTTTCAGAAAAGCAAGAATAAAAACAGATTTTTTTCTCTTTGAAAAAGGAAAGTAGATTTCAATAACGAATGCAGTATTTGGAATTAAAATAAAAGTACTCTTCCGGTATGCAACAGCAGATAATGAAATTTTTACAGCATCACAAAAGTGCAGATTTTTAAAAATAAAATCCGGTATTAATGTGTGCAACATAACCAACGACTCAAGCCAATTAGAGGAGATATCGAGCTTCTTCCGGTAGAAACTTGTCACTTTAATGACTCGCGGCTTTACTGTCAGGGGTCAATCAGTCTCCAGAGAAGAAGGTATCCGATTAAATGTAATTGAGATGGGAAACTCATGTCCTTCAAATTACAAGTTAGTCATTTGCATCAAGGATAATTTTCCAGCAATTAACTTTTAATGCAATTGATAATAAAAAACCTTTTTTAATCTTCCTTCGAGCAATTTACATTTTACAAAAATGAAAGCACTAAAAAATGAACTGCTGCCTCTATTAAAAACTGGGTTTTGAAAAGTATTTCAACGAAACTCATTTACCAGAATCCATTTATCTCGGATTCATTTAATACTTTGAAAAGAAGGGGCGCTTCAAGAAAACCTTTTTTTCCTAGGGATGTGAAAAGAGGATTACGTTATGCATGCTAATATTAATCACCGAGTGCACGATGGCTCGCTAATTGAAGAGGTTTTACGAATAGGGCACTGAATTTGCATTCGGATGCACTGGGACCTATTGGGAGCAGTAATTAAAACAGTTTGAAAAGGGATATAGAATACGAGAATCGCACTCGGCGACCTTAATGAGCTTTAACGTCTCTCTTTCTCCTCTCGATTTTCGTCATAATTCATTCTCTTTATCGCGCGTTATTTCTACACATACGTCACTGGCTCACTCATATCCTGACCTAGGCCAATCGCGACCGACGTTCCGGAAGCTGAAAGTGCTTTAATAGCGACGAGAGTCGACGCGTGCCAGTAGAGTGCTCGGGATAATTACAATTTCAACTTCCATTTCGAGGCAATGCTTTATTTCTCCTCTCCCATCCTTCCGCCTTTCTCTCCATTCTTTTCCTCTTCTTCCATGCTCTCGCGAAACTCGAGTGGTCACGGATGAAAAATAAGTCGCGTGCGCGAATTGACTACACGAGAAGGAGATGAAAAATAAAAGAGAGCGAGATTAATTGCAGAGCTTGAATGCATACAGTGTGCAACCTCGTAAAATTAACCCTTCCTTCCGCTTAAAAACTCACGTTCAGCGTGAGTTTTCCATCTTTTATTATTAGAAAAATGAAAAGGCATTGGATCGCTCAAAACTCCGATTGTCTGCTTCGTTAAACGAGGATTTTTCTGGAAAAAGGCCTCTTTTTCCTATTCACTGTTCTGTGAAATTTTACGCCTTTCATAGCATTTCATCTTTACTCGAACTAAAAAAACAACAAAAATAATTTAACATCTCATTCAATTAAGGTAAACAAATTGAAAGAAATGCACATTTTTAAAGAACAAGTAGGGTAAACGAACCGGTGATCAGACAACGATTCTATGTTCGGACACCACTTTTGGAAGTTCATACATAAAAAAGTATTACGTTTTACAAATTGTCAAACAAAGGTTAGAAAATAAATTCCAATCTCTTTCGTATGACAGAACTTTTATAACATTATAACAATTTTATTCAGAGAAAATAAATATTCGTCTTTTATTCAGAGCAGAGATGCATAACGAGAATTTCTAAATTTTTTAAAAATATCGTCAGATGACATTAAAACTTCGAACATGGTACTTATCATTACGAGACGAATCTTTACTCGATTGACGTTCACGTTCTCGTCTCGTCTCGTTTTTGAGATTACAGATTTTCGATCTCCATCAAGTTTTGGTCTTAACTGATCATGTTTCGAGCAAATCTCGTTTTTTCCCAAAAATTCTCGTTATGCATCACTAATTCAGAGAAAATAAATATTCGTCCAACCATTGATATGTGTCCAGAGACCAGTGCACTCACCCTATTTTATAGAAAATAAATAACAACAGTGCTGAACATTGATTGTAAAAGAAAACATATACTAATCAAGTATTAAGAATTTTTTTGTCAGATTTTCTAAAGGATTCAGTTAAAGTGTCACGATCGGGATATGGATAAGGATTTTTAGAGAAAAATTGATTTATCTGGAGGGATCAACGAGTCACGATTATTTACAAAGTGTAAATGATACGTGAGCCTAAAAAGGAGTATAAGGTCTTAACGATGGAGGAACTCGAGAGGTGCTGCTAAGCTACTCGATGAAGCTGATCATGGCTCTTTGAAGTTGTCCATGCATAATCGCGATAAAGTTGGCAATATAATGAGCGCCTTCCTTACCACTCGCCGACAAAGGCCGGGTCGATGACGTCTTCTCGCTCTCTCACCAGCCAAAGGTATTACGCGTCAGTGTTCTTACGCAATTTTCTTCGAAACACATGATTAGAAGATTTGGTTCGTGGGAAAACACGTTTTCCGCAAACACGTAAGAAGGTTTGTCAATTTCTTCCCTTCATTTTAAATACTTCAAATATTTTGCTTATGGCACCGTCAATTAGGGATTTCCAGTTGGAAACATTCAAGATTGAATCCTTCCTTGTTGAAAGCATTCTATTCTAAATATCTACCAGTTAGAAGAATTTCTGGTTTAGTATCAGTTAGAAGCATTTAATTTTTAATATTTTCCAGTTGGAAACAGTCTAGTTTGGATATTTGCCAGTTGGAAGCTGTCAAGTTCAGATATTTACCAGAATGAGCACTCAAGTTTTGAATATACCAGAATGAAGCATTCAAGTTTGGATACATACCAGAATGAAGCATTCAAGTTTGGATACATACGAGCATGAAGCATTCAAGTTTGGATATATACCAGAATGAAGCATTCAAGTTTAAATATTTTCCAATCGGAAGCATTCAATTTTGAATATTTTTCAGTTGCAAGCATTCAGTTTTAAATATTTTCCAAATGGAAGCGTTAAATTTTGAATATTTTTCCATTTAAGTTGGGGTATTTTCTATAACGGAAACATTCAAATTTGAATATCTACCAGTTACAAGCATTCAAGATAGAATATTTTCTAATCGGAAGCATTAAAGTTTTACTATTTTATAGATGGAAGCACTCTATTTTGAATATTCACCAATTGGAAGAATTCTAGGTTGAGTATCTCCCAGTTAAAATCATTTAATTTTGAATATTTTCCAGTTGAAAACATTCAATTTTGAATATTTCCCCGTTGGAAGCATTCAGATTTAAATATTTTCCCTTTGGAAGCCTTCAAGTTTAAGTATTTTCTCGATTGAAGCATTAGAGTTGGTATATTTTCCAGTTGGAAGCATTAATTTTTGAATATTTTACAGTTGGAAGAATTCAGTTTTAAATATTTCCCAATTAGAAGCCTTCAAGTTTGAATATTTTTCCATTGGAAACATTTAAGTTGGGGAATTTTCTATGCAGAAGCATTCTATTTTGAATATCCACCAGTTGAAAGAAAACTAGGTTGAGTATCTACCAGTAGGAATCATTTAATTTGGAATATTTTCCAGTTGAAAGCATTCAATTTTGAATATTTTCCCGTTAGAAGCCTTCAAATTTAAATATTTTTCCTTCAGAAGCTTTTAGGTTTAAGTATTTCCCCGATGTAAGTATTCGATTTTAAATATTTTACAAATAGAAGCATTCAGTTTCGAATATTTTCCAGTTGGAAGAATTTAAAATTGAATAATTTTTAGTTGAAATAATTAAAAATTGAATATTTTCTAGATGGAAGCATTAAAAAATTAATATTTTCCCGTTGGAAGCATTTAATTTCGCATATTTTTCAGTTGAAAGCATTCAATTTAGAATAGTTTCCAGATGTAAGCAATGAATTTGAATATTTTTCAGTTGGAAGTGTTCAGTTTTTAATATTTCCCAATTGGAAGCCTTCAAGTTTGAATATTTTTCCATTGGAAACATTTAAGTTGGGGTATTTTCTATATGGAAGCATTCTATTTTGAATATGCACCAATTGGAAGAATTCTAGGTTGAGTATTTTCCCGATGGAAAAAAACATTCTATTTGGAATATTTTACAAATTGAAACATTCAATTTCGCATATTTTCAGTTGAAAGCATTCAATTTTGAATATTTTCCAGTTGAAAGCATGCAATTTTGAATATTTTCTCGATAGAAGCTTTCAAGTTTAAATATTTTTCCTTTGGAAGCCTTTAAGTTTAAATATTTTCACGATGGAAGCATTTAAGTTGGTATATTTTCTGATGGAAACATTTGAGTTGGTACATTTTCCAGTTGGAAGCATTCAATTTTGAAAATTTTCCAGGTGGAAACATCCATTTTTAAAAGTATTTTCCAGTTGAAAGCATTCAAGGTTGAATATTTTCCAACTAGAAGCATTCAAGCTTGAATATTTTCCAACTAGAAGCATTCAAGCTTAAATATTTGCCGATCGGAAGCATTCAAGTTTGAATATGTTCTAGATGAAAGCATTTGAATATTTTCCAGATGAAGCATTCAAATTTGAATATT
>JBAGKK010000211.1:131208-158551 GCA_037177015.1 Euceroptres primus
TTCCAGTTGGAATCATTCTATCTTGAATATCTGCCAGTTGAAGAATTTTATGTTGAGTATCTAGTATCAACCAGTTGGAAGTATTCAATTTTGAATATTTTGAAAGCAATTTGAATATTTTCCAGATGAAACATTCAAATTTGAATATTTTCCAGTTGGAATCATTCTATCTTGAATATCTGCCAGTTGAAGAATTTTATGTTGAGTATCTAGTATCAACCAGTTGAAGTATTCAATTTTGAATATTTTCCCGTTGAAAGAATTCAAGCTGGAATATTGTTCCAGATGAAAGCAATAAAGTGCGAATATTTTCCAGGAAGCATTCGATCTGGGACATTTTTTAGTTGGTATTTTTTTAATTTTTTAATATTTTTTAATATTTTCCTGGAAGCATTCGATCTGGGATATTTTTTAGTTGGAAGCATTCGATTTTGAGTATTTTCCAGGTGGAAACATTCGATTTTGAGAATTTTCCAGTTGGAAGAATTCGATTTTGAGTATTTCCCAGTTAGAAGCATTCGATTTTGAGTATTTCCCAGTTGAAAGCATTCGAATTTGAGTATTTTCCAGATATAAGCATTCAAGGTAGAATATTTTACAATTGGAAGCATTCAAGGTTGATTATTTTCCAATCGAAAGCATTTAAGATAGAATATTTTGTAATTGGAAGCATTCAAGTTTGAATATGCTCTAGATGAAAGCACTCAAATTTGAATACTTTTCAGTTGAAAGCATTCAAATTTGAATACTTTTAAGATGAAAGCATTCAAATTTGAATATTTTCCAGTTGAAAGCATTTTATCTTGAATATCTCCTAGTTGGAAGAATTTTATGTTAAGTATCTAGCATCAACCAGTTGGAAGCATTCAATTTTTACTATTTTCCCGTTAAAAGCATTCAAACTGGAATATTTTTGCACATGGAATCAATCAAGTTGGAATATTTTCTCGTTGAAAGTATTCAAACTGGAATATTTTTCCAGGTGGAAGCAATCAAGTTGGAATATTTTTCAGTGGGAAGTAATCAACCTGGAATATTTTCCAGTGGGAAGTTTTCAAGTTGGAAAATTTTCCAGTTAGAAGTATTTAATATTGAAAAATTTCCAATTGGAAATTCTAGTTTGAATATCTACCAATGGGAGGCTGTCAGCTTTGAATAGTTACCATTTTGGGATACATCCAGTGGAAGCAAGTACAAGTTTGAATTAATACCACTTTTCGCTCATCTTCTGAGAAACGAGAGAATATAATTGAAAAAAATCTGTGCTAATGAATAATGGACTCCCTTGGATCAAATCTCGAGATTTGATCAATTTCAGACCACCAAGTGTACCATGAGAAGATGTAAAGTCTCGTCCTGGATCTTCCTCGTGAAGTTTTCTTACTCTCGAGGCGTACCACTCCTTTTTCTTCTCTGTCCCTTCAGCCTCTTTCTCTCTTGTTCTCTCTCATCCTTCCTGTCTGGAGGCCTCATTATATCTTTGTGGTTTTTGACGGAGAATTGCACTTTATGGTCATTAAAACGATATTAGCTTTCATGACCAACATTGCACGTGCAAGTGAAACTTCATTTCCCTTCCCACTTCCCTAATAATTTCGATTCCAGGGGAAATATTAAGGCTTTTTTAAAAATTAAATTTAAAAAAGTTAAAATTAAGAGAATAATAGAGCTGATAAAATAGGATACTTGTCCCCGGATAAGAAATCTGATTTCAATTTTGTAATCAAGCAAAATAAAAATGCAAAATCACTTTTAATGACGTAAACTGCATTCTTTTTTGTAAGGCAGATTCACTGGAAATGGAACTCATTGGCCACCGACGCTCGACTCTCGCGAGGAGCATTCAATTATTTGACTTTACTTCAGCTTCAGCGCATTAGCATGCAGTTGAATAATTCATGGCTGAACGGTTAATCCGGCAGTATGTAAATTAATCCCTTTAATTGCGAGCGACAAAACGTTCTGAAGCTGTTACCAGACCGTACTTACAGCCATCCCCTATAACCTAATAAGACATTATTCTCCTCTTAAAAAATGTCCCTCTGCAGATTACGAAATTATTATTCGTTCTCCAATATTTCACGCCATGTTGATTTTATCTGATAAATTCTATGTCATTTCAAAGACAAGTGTAAAATCCCTTTTACAATCAGGTATCGATGAGTTTTCGCCACTCCAGCATCTTCACTGAATCTAAGTAACTTTATCCTAGGAATCAAGTGTTGTAGCGTGGATAAGGTGAAGCAAAGGTGATGGCAGTTGGTGTAACATTCGGTAAACTCTCCTTTTACAATGATGTTCAGAAGCTTGCTTCGAGCAAAGTCTCAATAAATTTTGCCTCTTGGGAAAAAACGGATTTTCTTACTCCAAAGGACTGCAGAGATGAATTTAAAATTGAATTTAAATTCTGTTTCGAAATATCGCACGCGATTTAAATGTAAACATTTGGTTTATAATTAATTTTGTTTGTTTCAAATGAAATGGAAGCAGTTTGCGTAACGAGTGTTTCCCTGATGGTATTGATTACTCTCAGGATAATCCGACTGTGTGCAAATGAAGCAATGAATGTTTGACTACCTGATTTCGCACGCGGAAAAGGAAGCCATATCGGGGCTGGTCTAACATTTATCAAAGTTTTATCTGGTTTTGGATCGATCAGTAATCGCGCGAAAGGAAATCTTAATGCAGCCTACTGTACGAGAAGTGTGCGTCGAGGCGTAGGAAAGCCGATGAACCATGAAGAGTAGCCCCTGGCTATTCTCCATGATCGTCTCAATACAGCTGGTTGAGGGCTTCGACTTAGCAACCGGTTTCCTTATGGAGTCAGTCGGCAGATCGGACGACCGAGAAATAAAGGTGGGAAGCAAGATTCTGCGATTCAAATCAGGATATCAAGGATCGATCCTCCAATTTCCAGAAACAGATAAACAAGAAATAAATGAACATCTTCAAAAAACTAGAGACATTTTCCTGAAAATGGTACTTTGAACTTACAGTAGAAGATTTCAATGAATATTTTCCAGTGCACTCGGATAAGTTATTCTGACTAAATTTTATAAACAGAAGAACAGAAATACTGAGACTACATTTGCAGTTGCAGGTCTTTGAAGAAACACCGGCTTTGAAGAGGAATTCCAAAAGCAGGACCACGATTCGTTGATTCGGCAAGATCAAAAGGAGAGCCAAGTCAAAGAACGTTGACCGTTAATCGATTTCCATAATGTCGGGCAAAGGAGAAACAGAGATGAAAAAGCTTTCCCGATTCGGAATCAGTATGAATTTCGTGAGGTCCGGAATTTTAAACATAAGACAGAATTAACTTTCCTACCAAGCGTAAATAAATTATAAATTAATAATGTAAATTATAATATTATTTTTCTGACAAATGACAAAAATTTTCTGACAAAAAAAAGATTCAATTTATAATAGTGGATAAATTAAATTAAATAAATAAAATAAATTAAAAGAAGCTTAATCAGGGTGACTAGTGTTTCTCCTTTAAAAAATTCCAGGACTTTTCCAGGGTTTCCAGGTAAGAAATAAATTTTTCCAGGTATCATTTTTTATTTTTACCATAAACTTTGATGGAAAAAATCTTTTTTTTTTGAACCTGTACGATAGAAATAATTTACACAACTAAATGAACCATATAAAATGTTTATTATACGATTTATGAAACTCTTGAGTTTAGCTAAGTCTTTTTATCTGTATAAGCTTAAAAAACTATTTTTTAAGACTAAAACTATTTTTTTCTTCTCTATAAGAAGAATTATTAGTTTTGTACTAAGTCGTTTATCAATTGCTTTAGTAAGTGCACTGTAAAAAATTTAGGAAATTTTTAAGACTAAGTAGTATGAAATTTGTCCGAAAACGGTCGGATATACGTTTTTCCGAGCAAAATGGGTAATTTTTCCGAGAATATTGGAAAATTTTCCGAATATATTGGTTAATTTCCGAAAAGTTAAGAAATATTTCGTAAAGATTAGAAGATTGTATAAATCTCCAAATAAATTCGGAATTATTTCCGAATGCATTAGGAAAAATTTCAAAATGTTCGGGTTATAAGCTGGCAAACATTTTTCAAAAAAATTTCCGAAAAATTTTTTACAGTGTGTTTCTACTAATCTTTAATGAAAAAATACTATTTTGCAGTAAAAAACTAGAAATTTATTTAGTAATCTAACTAAATAAATTAGTAAGCCTTGCTAAATGAATGATTAGTTTTCTACAAAATAAACTTACTAAAGCAATTGATAAACGATTTTTCCTGATTTCATTCAGGGTTGCTACAAAATAATAATTGTTAAATTGGGATATAATTATAATTTGTTGAATTAAAGAAAATCCCTGACTCTTTGAAGGTTTTCTCTGACTTTTCCTGATTTTCCCTGGCCATTTTTAAATCCCCTGACTTTCTAAAATTCTCTAACCTGTATAGCAACCCTGTCATTTGAAGAAGACTGAAGGTTTAAACTTTAAAGGACTAATTCAAATGGACTACTAATTCAAGGACTTTTCCAGGTTTTTACAAGTAGACAAAAATTTAAGGATTTTTTCAGGTTTTTACAGGTAGACAAAAATTCAAGGATTTTTACAGGTTTTTACAGGTAGACAAAAATTCAAGGATTTTTTCAGGTTTTCAAGGATTTCCAGGACGCTAGCCACCCTGGCTTAATGTACGTAGTGTGATTACTAAGAGGAGTGGTAACTTATACCGGACGTTGAATGCTAAGAGTTTTTTATCGACTTCCCATCTTCAGCCTTCAGCGAAAACTTCTGCGAACGAAACCGAAGGTGGATTCTCACCTGAAGTCACAAACTGACTTCGAGGAATCATTTGATTCACTGATTTAATTAAAAATTAACACCTAAATGAGTCTCTGTGTATAAATTCTTCTGTTGAGTTGGAAGTCTGAAATTTTAAATAGTTTCCAGTTGGAAGCATTCTAGTTTGAATGTTTTCCAATTGGTAGCAAATTTTCAATATTTTCCAGTTGGATGTGCAGTTTCAATTTTTAGTAATTTAAATTCGTGATCATGAAAATCCAAAGTTTGAGGAAGAGATGAGTGATGGAGGAAAGCGTATCTCCTGAGGATCATTTAACCGAGATAATTGCCAAACATTGTTTACCTTGTTAGCTTGTAGCTTGCCGGTAAACTTGCTCGAGTTAATAAGCGCCAGGTAGCAAGTAAGAGCAGTCCCGACAACAACGCAGGCTCCGAGTGCGAATCCGTGTGTAAATTAGTGTCTTCAATTTGTAAGCGCTTGCGTGACTGGCTGCTTGCTATCTGCTACACTCTCGTCTCCCCCTCGTAACTAGTATTGCACGATACTACCAACGACAGTAACAATAATGGTAATAATAACGGCGCCAGTCGAGTAACGAGCTACGAGAGTTCATTACGGATCGAAGAACCGAAGAAGTTGGAAATAGTGCAATATGAACTTGCCAGTGATCACTCACTGGAAACAACATGCCCTTCATCTTCCATTTTCATTTGAAACTCGGCAAAATTTGCATTAATTTCAAAATGCATTTCTCAGATTCCTTTTCTTATCTTTAGATAAAAAAATTGATTCTTCTCAATTTTGTTGCTTTAAGATTATTGTTAGAATGAGATTTTAAGTTTAATATAAATTCACTTGAAAACATTCAAGTTTATCTAAACTTAACAATTTTCCTTCCTTTTCCTTCAAATTTTTATTTTCCTCCCTTCCTTTTGAGAAGGAGAGAGAAAGAGAGAATGAGATTCCCTCATTCCCTTCCTAGAATGAGATTTTAAGTTTAATATAACTTCAGTTGAAAACATTCAAGTTTATCTAAACTTAACAATTTTCCTTATATACCATCCGGTTTTGTTACAAGAATTTCGGACCGGAACCCAGGAATATTTTCTGAGAAAGTTACGGAAAATCACATATCCGTTTCGAAAAACCCTGTTTTTTCGATTTTTGCCCAAAAATCGCTACTTTTCAAAAAACCATCTAGAATTTGTGTAATCGATTGACCTAAGCCAAAATGGTTTACAGATGACTTAAAGTAGACGTAATTATTTTTAATTTAGGACAAATAACAACCCTCTAGATCCAATAGATCGCGAGCTATGACCTCTCAAAGATGACACCTTTTTGTCTGTTTTTATTACCAAAAATCATGAGTTTAATTTTTGTGAACTAGAGCGTTCCCTAATAAATCTACGTTTATGCTGCCGGAGGATAACTAAAAGTACATAAAACTCCACGTAAATTTAAAAAAAACAATGTTGATTTAAAAAATATATGAGAATTACTGGAAAAAAACTGACGTTTATGAAAAACATATTATCGTTCTACGGTTAACATTTTTTCAGGCGGAAGAATTTAAATTTGAATATTTTCCAGTTAGAAACATCCAAGTCTGAATATTTTCTAGTTAGAAACATTCAAGTTTGAATATTTTCCAGTTAGAAACATTCAAGTTTGAATATTTTCCAGTTAGAAACATTCAAGTTTGAATATTTTCCAGTTAAAAACATTCAAGTTTGAATATCTCCCAGCCGGAAGCATTTAGGTTTCAATATTCTCCCGTAGGAAACATTTAAGGTGTAAAATTTTCCAGTTGGAAGCATTCAAGTATTAATATTTTTCAGTTTGAATCAGTCAAGTTTGAATATCTACCAGTTACAAGCATTCAAGATAAAATATTTTTCAGTTGGACGCATTCAAATATAAATAATTTTCAGATGAAAGCAATCAAGTTTGAATATTTTACAGTTTTAAGCATTCAAGTTTGGATATTTTCCTTTTGGGAGCTATCAAATTTGAATATTTTTCCGATAGAAGCATTTAAGTCGAGATATTTTCCACTTGGAAGCATGTAAGAGAGAACATTTTCCAATTGAGAGCATTTAAGATGGAACAGTTTCCAACTGGAAGCATTTAAGATGGAACAGTTTCCAACTGTAAGCATTTAAAGATGGAACCTTTCTTCAGTTGGAAGCATTTAAGATGGAACATTTTCCAGCTGGCAGCATTTAAGATGGAACATTTTCAAGCTGGAAGTATTTAAGATGGAACATTTTCAAGCTGGAAGCATTTAAGATGAAACATTTTCCAGTTGGAAGTATTTAAGAAAGAACACTTTCAAGTTGGAAACATTTAAGATAGAACACTTTCCAGTTGGAAACATTTAAAATGAAACACTTTCCCGTTAGAAGCATGTAAATTGGAACATTTTTCCACTTGGAAGAATTCAAGTTTGAAACACATCCAATTGGAAGCAGGGAAGTTTTAATTCCTACTTTTTCCTCATCTTCTGAAAATCGAGGGAACAAAATTTGAAAATAATCTCCGCTAATCAATAAAATGGATTCGTTTGTAGAGTTACAAATATTATTTTAATAATAATTCAAATTCTTTAAGTTTGAGGGACTAAACGTTGCCGAGGAAAATTCTTTGAGTCTGAGTCTGAGCAGAAAACTTGGAACGTGTTCAACTTTGAGGTAAACAAAGAGCGTGTCCATCGTTTTCGTGCCAATGCTCGACACGTAGAGTCGCCCCATAAGTAGTGCCGCACGGAAAGTCATAGTCGCATTGGTACCCACTTTCTAAGTAAGTTCTTACACGAGACTCGGATTTTTATCTCAAGTCCGGCCGCATACCGCCTTCCCGCAATATATTTCACCCGCAATCTCGCTTACGATACCGAGCCGGCAGCGACTTTTTTCCTGCTTCTCGAACTCCGAGCCGACCGTTGCACGATAAAGGCTCAGGGTGCATGCTTCGGATTGCGAAGTGCGACTCGAGTAGTCCGACCAAAAAAGTTGGCGCATTTTTCCTTTTTTTTTTTTCTTTTTACATACTCACTACCCCCTTTCGTCTACTTCCCCTCGTGAGATTCTCGCCCTGCCGTTCACCTTTCATCTTGGATAAGAACGATTTTATCCACAAGCGATTAAATCGCCACAGACATAATTCAAAAATTAAATTTTAACATTTTCCAATTGCAGTGTGGCCAGAGGATTTAATTCTTAAATTTACCGAGCTTTTAGACAAATTTCCCAAAGCAAAAAGTGAAACAAGCCAGAAAAATGTCATGTAAAATATTGTCATGAAACATATTTGCATTGATATTAGGCAGTGCTTTCGAAATATTAAGATACATCCATTTTGCATAAATAAATTTTCGGTGCCAAATAAACAAAAACATAGATTTAAGTTTAAATTGGCTACGTTTCGGACGCTATGTGGTTCCTTTTAAGCCTGTAAATTTATTATAAAAAATTAATTAAAATAAATACATTCTTAACGTAATAAATCATAATCATAACAAGAAATACATTCTTTACATAATAAATCATCATAATCATAACAACAAATACATTCTTTACATAATAAATCATTATAATCATAACAACAAATACATTCTTTACATAATAAATCATCATAATCATAACAACAAATACATTCTTTACATAATAAATCATCATAATCATAACGACAAATACATTCTTTACATAATAAATCATCATAATTATTAATTAACAGACAATTAATTAAATGTCCTTTTTCTTGGTAATGGCTATTTGCTAATCAAGCAAGAGGCCACAAACAAAGAAGAAGAAGAATGTCCTTTTTCCTATTTTCTCCACAGAATAAAAAGTCGGTTACAGACTTAAGAAGTCAATAAAAGAAAATAAGGATTTAGAATTTATATAGAGAGGTGAAAAGAGGGAAAAGAAATTTGAGAGGACAACAGGCCGTCGGAAACGAAAAGGACTACCTTAGGGTTGTTAGAGACTACGGAAAGATTGAGTGGTGGAGGGGGGGCAGAGCAGTTCAACTGCATTAATTAAACTAGCGGAGGACAATGAGTCTGCCGCTTGGCTCCTTCGCTTCAGCGTGTAATTCACGCCTCTCTGAAGAGAGACGCCTCTCTCTTGACTTTGCTTTACAGTTTAAATCTTACTCGCGCCTTAATTACCCGCACAACTTACTATCTATTCGCGACGCCATTTAACGACAGATCCTTGAGAAATTTTCATTCGCGCGAATCGCAGAAAAATCCCATCAGAGAGATTGAGAAAGAGAGATAGAGAAAGTGGGATAATTGATTCAATTGCTTGTGTTTCGGATTTTAAAAGTTTGGTTAGAGAGACAGAAATGAAAGAAGTATAATTTTACCAGGAAATGTAAGAAAGGAAAGGAATTTTCCAGTTTTAAAGTTAAATATTAAATTTAGAAAATTAAGTAAAAATAAATGGATTAATACTTTATGACTTGGTGGATGTGTGAGCAAAAAGAGAACTATGCGTAAATATACAATTAAAAAAGAGTTATTTACTAATAACAACTCTCGGAGATTGATAGCCCGTTTACAATAATTGTGACTGTCATTTAATCCGTCAGAAGGTATAATAACCTGCAATTAAAGAATAAGTGTTCTCCGTGACGCCCCTTAAGGATTTTCTTCCTCGCAAATTTACTTTGCAATTTAAAACGCTCTTTACTTTAATTACTCGGTTTATCCACTCCCTATCTGCTGAAAGAAATTGAATATCTGACAATAAAAACGATTCAACCCTCCCCCTTTGAATTTTTTACTACTGTGAGTAGGAAGGTTATAAAAATAAAATCACATGATAGAAAATGAAATATCATTTCTGTTTCTTCCCCTATTTATAATAGAAACAGCCTTGGTTTGTATAAAAGAAATAATACAATGTCAAAGTCACGTTATTTGCCAATGTCTTTGATTTTGAGCAATCTTTATTCTTGCCGCAAATGTCGTTCTGTTGCTCATTGAGGTCGAATCGAATCACGATTAGACGAAGAGATATTCCGCGCATTTACTCTCTGCGTGGGGTTCTTCGTACCCCTGGGCACTTCCTCACCGGGATTGGACCATTGGAAGAAGTGAATGGAGGCAAGATAGGAAAAAATTACGAGAATCGACGATTCACTGATTCGGAACTGTAATAAAAACGGATTGAAGTTTCATTAAGAACTTCAATTACACCGACCCAGACAAATTACAAAAAAATTGTATCTTTATTTATTTGGACCAAGAAATTAGTTCTAAACAAATATCAAATGTAAAAAAATGACAGTTGATTGGGAGGCGCATGAATATACCCCGAAATTTACTTGTCATAATTTTCATTTCAACGAAATTTATGTTACCGAATAATCATTTGCCATAATTTTTTATTCGAATTGTCATTCGCCATAATTTCTGTTTATTCGAATGTGCATTTGTAATAATTTTGATTTATACGAGTGCCATAATTTTTATTTATCCGAAGATGCCATAATTTTTATTTACCCGAATATACCATAATTTCTATTTATCCGAATTATCATTTGTCATATTTTTTATTTGTCCTAATTTTTGATTCTCCTAATTTTCATTTACTCGACTAGCCATTTGTCCTAATTTTCGTTTGCCCTCATTTTCATTTGTCCGAATAGCCATTTGTCATAATTTTAAATTATCCAAATCGCCATTTATCATAATTTTTATGTATCCGAATAACCATTTTTCATAATTTTATTTATCCGACTCGCTATTTGCCGTAATTTCTATTTATCCGAATCGACATTTGTCCTAATTTTCATTCCGAGGGTGCCTAGCGATCAGGCTATTTAAAATTCCGGGTTTTTTCCCGGTTTTTTCCAGACCAAATTTTTCATTTTCTCAACCAATTTTGCATTTTTTATCATTTGTCATAATTTTTATTTGTTCTAATTTTCATTTGTCATAATTTTTATTCTTCCTAATTTTCGTAATTTTCATTTTTCCTAATATTCATTTGTACAAGTGGCCATTTTTCATAATTTTTATTTATCTGAATCGTCATTTGTCATAATATTTATGCATCCAAATTGTTATTTGTCATAATTTCCATTTATCCAAATCATCATTTGTCATAATCTTCATTTGTTCGATTTATCATGTGCCATAATTTCTTTGTGACCGAATTCTCATTTGTTCTAAATTTAATTTGCCCGAAGGAACATCCGCCCTAATAATAATGGCGCGAAATTCAAATTTAAAATTCTGATTGGATGAATATGAATTTCGCGCCATTATTGTTGGGGATGATGTTCCTTGGGGCAAATGAAAATTAGGACAAATAAAAATTACAACAAATGACGATTCGGATAAATAGAAATTGCAAATAGCGAGTCGGAAAAATAAAAATTAAGAAAAATGGCTATTCGGACAAATGAAAATTAAGACAAAAAAATATTACGACAAATGTCAATTCGGATAAATGAAAATTATGACAAATAAAAATTATAAAAAATGGTTATTCGGATGCATAAAAATTATGATAAATAGCGATTCGGATAATTTAAAATTATAACAAATGGCTATCCGGACCAATGAAAATGGGAGCAAAAAAATTAGGACAAACTGAATTAGGTAAAATGGCTAATCGAGTAAATGAAAATTAGAAGAAACGAAAATTTGGACCCATGATAATTTGAATAAATAGAAATTATGGGATATGGCGATTCGAATAAATCAGAAGTATAAAAAATGAACATTCGAATAAATAGAAATTAAGGCTAATTATCCATTTCGGATAATTAAAAATTATAACAAATGGATGTTCGAACAAATGAATACATATTAGGACAAACGAAAATTAGGACAAATGAAAGTTAGGACAAACGAAAATTAGGACAAATGAAAGTTAGGTCAAACGAAAATTAGGACAAATAAAAATTATAACAATTGACAATTCAGATAAATGAAAATTATGGAAAAAGAAAACTATGTCAAAAAAAATTAAGGCAAATGACGATTCGGATAAATGGAAATTATGGCAAATAGCGAGTCAGAAAAATAAAAATGATGAAAACTGGCTATTTGGAAAAATGCAAATTTGGACAAATGCAAATGGAAATTAGGAAAAATGAAAATTAGGAGAAACGAAAATTAGGGCAAATGATAATTCGGATAAATGGAAATTATGGCGAATGGCAATTCGGATAAATTAAAATTATGGCAAATGGCTGTTCGAACAAACGAATATTAGGACAAAGGACAGTTAAAACAAACAAAAATTAGGAAAAATAAAAATTATGACAAATGGCTATTAGGACAAATAAAAATTATAACAAATGACGATTTGGATAAATAGAAATTATGGCAAATAGCGAGTCGGAAAAATAAAAATTAAGAAAAATGGCTATTCGGAAAATTTAAAATTAGGACAAATAAATATGACGAATGTAAATTCGGATGAATGAAAATTATAACAAACGAAAATTAGGACAAATAAAAATTATGAAAAATGGTTATTCGGATACATAAAAATTATGATAAATGACGATGCGAATAATTTAAAATTATAACAAATGGCTATTCGAACACATGAAAATGTGGACAAAAAAAAATAGGACAAATTAAAATTAGGTAAAATGGCTAATCGAGTGAATGAAAATTAGGCGAAACGAAAATTAGGACAAATGATAATTCGGATAAATAGAAATTATAGCACCCGACGATTCGGATAAATCAAAAGTAAGACAAATAAACATTCGAATAAATAGAAATTACGGCGAATGGCAATTCGAATAAATAAAAATTATGGCAAATGGCTATTCGAACAAATAAATATTAGGACAAACGAAAATTAGGACAAATGAAAGTTAGGACAAACGAAAATTAGGAAGAATAAAATTTATGACAAATGAAAATAAATAAAAATTATGGCAAATGGCAATTCAGATAAATGAAAATTTTGACAAATGAAAATTAGGATGAATGAAAATTAGGACAAATGACAATTCGGATAAATAGAAATTATGTCAAATAGCGAATCCGATAAATAAAAATTATGAAAAATGGTTATTCGGACAAATGCAAATTATGGCAAATGATTATTCGGTAACATGAATTTCGGTCAAATGAAAATTATGACAAGTGAATTTTGGGGTAAATTTATTCGCTTCGTTGATTAGTAAATGATCCAATTTTTTTCGAAAAGTCAGAAACGGAAGCTACAAGATGTGAGGAGTTTAAATTCGAATGGCTAATCGAATCGGCGGTTATCGCGCCCCGTGCGACGAACTCGTCCAGCTTTCTTGAGTTGCGAGCCAAGAAAGAGAAGCGGCAACAGAGCGGCACCTTGACCCCGAGTACTCTTTCTCTCTTTCCACCTCTTGCTGGTTTTCTTCCCGCGCTGTCGTGCCGTCTCGCTCCATCTGTCCAATTCTGCACCTCTCCCCTTGAAGCTTAGCAAAAGAGAAAAAGAGAGAGAGATAAAAGGCAGAGTGGTGAGAGAGGAGACGAGAAAGCTCACCTCCTTCTCCTCCTCTTATTCTTGCACTCTCTTTTTCTCTTTCTCCCTCTCGCGAAACGACTCCACCTCCATTGGCGGTAAAACCGAGTGGCCGTGATTCTCAACTCAGAAGATTGGAGCGAGATATCGATTGAATAGATCAAAATCCACCTGCCAGATGCTGGCTTGCGCCGATTTTACAGCGAGGTTCAAAATTAATTCGAAACTTTGGGTAAAAGGCTTGGAATTAAAAATTTTTAACGGCAAGATTTTGGTGGCATGAAGTAGAAAGCGTTCAACATTGGATGCTACCAACTGGAATCTATTTGATGAATCAACTGATGTTTTTACTTTCCAACGTTTAAAATTGACTGGGGAAAAATATTCAAAGTTCAATGCTTCCAACTGGAAATAATCAAACTTGAATGCTTCTAACTGGAAAAATAAGACTTGAATCCATCCAACTAGAAAAGCTCAAATTCGAATGCTTCCAACTTGAACGATTCCAAGTGAAAATTTCCCAATCAAAATGATTCTAACTGCAACTGTTCCAACTACAAAAAAAAAGATACAATTAGAATGCTTCTAACTGGAAAAATAAGACTTGAATCCATCCAACTAGAAAAGTTCAAATTCGAATGCTTCCAACTTGAACGATTCCAAGTGAAAATTTCCCAAATAAAATGATTCTAACTGCAACTGTTCCAACTTGAATGTTTCCAACTACAAAAAAAAAATAGAAAGATACAACTTGAATGCTTCAAACAGGAAATATCAAAACTGGATTGCTTCGAACTGGATAATAAAATAAATAAAATGTTTCCAAATATGAAATATTAAAAATTGAATGCTTCTAATTGGAAAATATTTTCATTCCAATACTTCAGATTAGAGGGTGTTCAAATTGACTGCTTTCAACTGGAATTATCACAACTGGAATGCTTCCAACTGAAACTATTGCAACTTGAATGCTCTTAACTGAATATACATATTTTAGAAGTGACTGCTTCCAACCGAAAATATTCCCAATTGAATGCTTCCAACTGGAAAGGTCCAACTTTAAATGTTTCCAACAAGAAATATTTCAACTTCAATGCTCTCATGTGGAAATATCTCAAATACAACGAGTCGTATGAATATCCCAAAATTCAGTTGTCATAATTTTTATTTGACTGAAATTCATATTGCGAATAATCATTTACCATAATTTTTATTTATCCGAACTGCCACTCGCCACGATTTCTATTTATTCGAATGTTCATTTGTCATAATTTTGATTTATCCGAATCGCCATATTCCATAATCTCTATTTATCCGAATTATCATTTGTCATAATTTTTATTTGTCCTAATTTTCGCTTATCCTAATTTTTATTTTCTTGATTAGCCATTTGTCCTAATTTTCATTTGTCCAAATTGACATTTGTCGTAATATTTATTTGACCTAATTTTCATTTGCCTGAACAGCCATTTTTTATAATTTTTATTTATCCGACTCGCTATTTGCCATAACTTCTATTTATCCGACTCGTCATTTGTCCTAATTTTCATTTGTCATAATTTTTATTTATGCACATTGTCATTTGTCACAATTTTTATTTGTCCTAATAGTTTTTATTTATTCAAATTGTCATTTGTCACAATTTTTATTTGTCCTAATAGCCATTTGTCATCATTTTTATTTTCCCTAAGTTTCGTCTGTTCTAACTTTCATTTGTCCTAATGTTCGTTTGTTTTAATTTTCATTCGTCCTAATTTTTATTTGTCATAATTTTTATTTATCCGAATCGTCGTTTGTCATAATATTTATGTATCCGAATTGTTCTTTGGAATAATTTTTATTTATCCGAATCGTCATTTGTCAAATCTTCATTTGTCTGATTTACCATGTGCCATAATTTCTTTGTAACTAAATTCTCATTTGTCCTAAATTTCAACTGCCTGAAGGAACATCCGTCCTAATAATAATAGCGTGATATTCATATTCATCCAATCAGAATTTTAAATTTGAATTTCGCGCCATTATTGTTAGGGCGGATGTTCCTTCGGGCAAATAAAATTTAGGACAAATAAGAATTCGGTTACAAAGAAATTATGGCACATGGTAAATCAGACAAATGAAGATTATGACAAATGACGATTCGGATAAATGGAAATTATGACAAATAACAATTCGGATACAAAAATACATATTATGACAAATGATGATTCGGATAAATAAAAATTATGGTAAATGACTGTACGAAAAAATAAATATTAGGATAAATGAAAGTTAGGACAAACAAAAATTAGGAAAAATAAAAATTATCACAAATGGCTATTAGGACAAAAAAAAATTAGGACAAATAAAAACTATGACAAATGACAATTCGCATAAATGAAAATTATGAAAAATGAAAATTAGGACAAATGACGATTCGGATAAATAGAAATTATGACAAATAGCGAATCGGATAAATAAAAATTATGAAAAATGGCTATTCGGACAAATGCAAATTAGGACAAATAAGAATTAGGACAAATAAAAATTACGACAAATGTCAATTTGGATAAATGAAAATTATAACAAACGAAAATTAGGACGAATAAAAATTATGAAAAATTGTTATTCGGATACATAAAAATTATGACAAATGGCTATTCAGACAAATGAAAATGAGGACAAATGAAAATGAGGACAAATTAAAATTAGGACAAATTAAAATCAGGAAAAATTAAAATCATGAAAAATGGCTAATCGAATAAATAAAAATGAGGAAAAACGAAAATTAGGACAAATGGCTAATCGAGTAAATGGAAATGAGGAAAAACGAAAATTAGGACAAATGGCCAATCGAGAAAATGAAAATTAGGAGAAACGAAAATTAGGACAAATGGCTAATCGAGAAAATGAAAATTAGGAGAAACGAAAATTAGGACAAATGGCTAATCGAGTAAATGAAAATAAGGAGAAACGAAAATTAGGACAAATGACTAATCGAGTAGATGAAAATTAGGAGAAACGCAAATTAGGATAAATAAAAATGATGAGAAATGATAATTTGGATAAACAGAAATTATGGCATATGGCGATTCCGATAAATCAAAATTATGATAAATAAACATTCGAATAAATAGAAATTATGGTGAATGGCAATTCAAATAAATAAAAATTATGACAAATGATTATTCGGTAACATGAATTTCGGTCAAATGAAAATTATGACAAGTGAATTATGGGGTATATTCATGCGCTTCAAATAGAACACTTCCAAATGGAAACATTCCAACTAAAAGTACTCCAACTTGAATAATTCATTTTGAAAACAATTCAAGCTTGAATATTACCATGTCGAAAATATTTAATTTTCCATGTATTCAAACAAACATTCCGGAAAACATCCAAAATGTTTTCATCTGAAAATATTACGAACCGACAAACAAAATAGAAGTTTCTCGAAAATTCTATTTGCCAGAGAAAAAAAATCCTCATTTGAGAATGCAGAGAGAAGCAAGACTGTAAATTTTCCGAGATAATTGAAATTATCGTGTAGAGCGCACGTGAAGTCAAGTCTTTGTGGCAGATTTCATTTTCTGGAATAACGTCCCCTTAATTTTCGGCTCTTGCAGATTGAATGAAATTGCTTCCTCCCAACCTCCTCCACTTCCTGCACCTTTCAGGTTCTAACGACTAGAAACTTAACCACGGATATATAATTTTAATTACGGTGATTACGGAATGCCGAACCACGTAACCCAGTTTTCGTTCTGAGGGCGAACGTACACGCGACCTATCGTGCTTTAGCGTCGTCCTTATAAGAACAGCTCGAGGGAGAGGTTAAAATCTGCTGAGGTTGGATAAACGCTCTCTGCAAAGGAAGACATTTCGGAATTCATTTTTGACAAAGAATCGCGTGACCCTTGCCAAAGGGAAATTGTACATGAATAATAAAGACAGGATCTTTCTTGCATTTGCAAATTACAGAATTTATGTAAGCAAAATTTTGAAGGCATCACAGAAAATTTCAGGGTATCATTTGAATCGGCAGCAAAATGAGAAATAGAAAAACAAAAGACTGTGACTATAAATGATCCACTTCAGATCAAAATAATATCGCTCCAAATTAAAATGTCCCACGATTTAGTGTGAATTCATCTGGTGGATAATTTGAACAAAAAAGACTTTGAGCTGCAAATGAAAACAAAATCACGACTGGCTAATATCAAATAAAATTATTCTAAATCGAATAAAATTATAAATTACAAATTGTCGCAAGTTGGAAATACAAGAAACTAAATGTGTTGTATCTTCTCTTATCTGGACCAAGTTCTCGTTTATCGTACATCCAAGGGATGCAGCAAAAGATAAAAAAGGGGTCCAAAAAACAGTAAATGGTCTTGAGAGGGAGAAGTTGCGTCATCGATTTTGCCATTTAAGAGACGCTGTTTCTGCTTCCGCTTTCCCGGCAATAATTCGAGGGGAGTCTGCGCGACTTAAGTCGACACCTTGATACCCCGCCGTTCACCTGACGAGGAATCTCTTCATCAGGAATTCATATTTCATAAACGTTAGCAATGTGAAAATATTTTTTAATTTACTACGAAAAAAATTCTGAAATTACTAGATGCTTTATAAGAGTGCAACTGAGAACGCAAAAGAAAAACGTAGAAGTTGAAAATCTCATAAAAGATCTCCCCGACGAAACTTTGTAATAAATTAAATTAAACACTATAAAAATCTGAATCTAAATTTAAATTATGTAATAAG
Source organism: Euceroptres primus (assembly GCA_037177015.1). Classification (NCBI taxonomy): domain Eukaryota; kingdom Metazoa; phylum Arthropoda; class Insecta; order Hymenoptera; family Figitidae; genus Euceroptres; species Euceroptres primus. Next base: position 149,230 of record JBAGKK010000211.1, read on the forward strand.
TAAGAAAAAAATTGCGCATCTAGTATAAATTTAAAATAGTACAATTTTTTTTGGAGTGAAAAGTATTCCGAATAGGATCCTTCCAATTGCAATGATTGAAATTCGCATGCTTTCAACTGAATCATGTTCAGAATTTAATGTTTTAAGTTGGGGGGTATTCAAAAACTTTCAGAGGAAAATAGAGAAAAATATTAAATTAGAAATTTAGAGGAAATTAGGGGAAAATATTAAATATTAAAAACTGGTTGCTTTCAACTGGAGATGTTGAAGATTTTATCATTTAAATTGAAAACTATTTATAATTGTTAAATGCTTCCAATTGGACAATGCCCAAAATTGAATGCTTTCAACTGTATGTTGAAAATTGAAAAAATAAGAAGTTGGATACTTTCAACTGAAAATATTCCAGGCTTATGCCATAGATAGACATAACAATATTTAAAAATTGGTGCTCCCAACTGGAAAATTTTTCAACAAACATGATTGGTTGCTTATAGTGAATGCTTCCAGCTGTAAAAGATCAAAAATTAAATGCTTCCAGCGAAAAAATATTCAAAATTCAGCGTTTCCATCTGGAAAATGTTGCATCTTCAATGCCTCCAATTGGAAAATGATCGATCTTGAAGGCTTTCAATTGGAAAATATTCGAAATAGAATGTTTCCATCTGGAAAATATTCAAAATCGAATGCTTCCAAAGGAAAGATATAAAAATTCGAATGCTTCCAACGGAAAATTATAAAAGTCGAATATTTTCAACGGAAAAAAATATTTAAAAATCAATGTTTTCAATTGGAAAATATTCAAAATTCAATGCTTCCAATTGAAAAAACATCCAAAATTGAATGCTTTCAACTGGAAAATATTCGAAATTGAATGCTTTCAACTGGAAAATATTCAAAATTAAATGCTTTCAACTGGAGAATACTAAAAATTGAATGCTTTCAACTGGAAAATATTCAAAATTGGCTTTCAACTGTATGTTGAGGATTGAAAAAATATGAAGTTGGACAATTCCAATTGGAAAATATTCAAGACTTAAGCCAGAGACAGAACAATATTTAAAAATTGGTGTTTCCGAACTAGAAAATTTTTCAATATACATGATTGGTTACTTATGGTGGATGCATTCAGCTGGAAAAAAATTAAAAAATTGAATGCTTCCAACGGAAAAATATTAAAAATTCAATGTTTCCATTTGGAAAATGTTACAACTTCAATGCCTCCAACTGAAAAATGTTCGATCTTGAATGCAGCCAATTGAAAGATATTCCAAATCGAATGCTTCCAACTGAAGAATATTCAAAATCGAATGCTTCAAACGGAAAAATAGCCAAAATCGAATACTTCTAACGGAAAAATATCAAAAATTCAATGTTTCCAATTGGAAAATATCCAAAATTCAATGCTTCTAAATACAAATATCCAAAATTGAATGCTTTCAATTGGAAAATATCCAAAATTCAATGCTTCTAATATTCAAACTTGAATGCTTTCATCTGGAAAATATTAAAAATGGAATTCTTTCAATCTGAAAATATTAAAAACTGAATGCTTCCAACTGGAAAATATTCGAAATTGAATGCTTTCATCTGGAAAATATTTTTAAAAAATGCTTCCAACTGAAAAGTATTCAAAATCGAATACTTCCAAAGGAAAAATATAAAAAAATTAATGTTTCCAATTTGAAAATATCTAAAATTCAATGTTTCTAAATAGAAATATCCAAAATTAAATGTTTTCAACTGGCAAATGTTCAAAACTGAATGCTTCCAAAAGGAAAATATTCAAAATTGAATGTTTTAATCTGACAAATATTCAAAATTGAATGTTTTAATCTGGAAAATATTAAAAATTGAATGCCTCCAACTGTAACAACTGGAAAATATTAAAAACTGAATGCTCTCAACTGGAAAATATTAAAAACTGAATGCCTCCAACTGGAAAATATTAAAATCTGAATGCTTCCAACTAAATTGAATGCTTTCATCTAGAAAATATTAAAAATTGAATGCTTCCAACTAAAAAGTATTAAAATGGAATACTTTTAACGGAAAAATATTTAAAAATTCAATGTTTCCAATTTGAAAATATCTAAAATTCAATGTTTCTAAATAGAAATATCCCAAATTGAATGCTTTCTACTGAAAAATATTTAAAATTGAATGCTTCCAAAAGGAAAATATTCAAAATTGAATGTTTCTAACTGGAAAATATTAAAAACTCAATGTTTTAAACTGAAAAATATTAAAAACTAAATGCCACCAACTGGAAAATATTAAAAACTGAATACTTCCAACTGAAAAATATTCCCCAATTGGGGAATATTCAAGATTTTGGCCATAGTCGGAAAAAATTTTAAAAAGTTCGTTTCTTCTAATGGGAAAATGAATAGAACTGATGACAATTGTAAAATTCAAAATTGAATACTTCTAACGATGTAGCTTGAAGGAATGAGAGTTCGATACGCAAGATACTTTCATCATTAAGTTAAATCGAAAGGTCCCGAGACTAGAAGCGACACCAAAAGGCAAATAGGAAGCTGAAGACGAAGCAGAAGAAGACGAGCGTCGGGACGCTATTTATGTTCGACGAGGAGGACATTCAACTCGTTGGTACCCCCGCCTGTCTCTACCCCCCCCCCTCTCTCACTCTCCTCAACCCTCTTTTCTTCTTTCCTCTCTTTCCACTCTTTCGTATTTACTTTCCCTTTCTCTTTTGCCTCGTTCCACCCCGAAAACGTGAATAAATCACTCAGCCAGCTGTGCATCTGTTGTTCCATATCTCGGTCTCTGGACCGAGTCCGAACTTTGCCAGCATCCAAGAACCACATTGATCTCTCAATCTTAAAATGTGATTAAAAGTCAGGAATTGATAGCAAAAATTGCTTGAAGATAGATTTTTAAAAATTAATTTTGAAGTCAGAAAATTTTGAAGAATTTGAAGAAAATTTTGAAGAATTTGAAGATACTTTTGAAGAAAGAAAATTAAGTGCATGCAATTGTAGAAAATCTAGTTTTTATATCGAATTAAATAATTTTAAAAAAACTTTCCCTGGCAAGAAACGCTTGAAATAGATTTGCAAGCAATTTTGTCCACGAGGATCATTAAGATTGTATAAATGTCACTTTCAACGTGCGTCGGTTTTTCACGCTTCGCTTCCAGTCTCAAAAGAAGTGCACGAAATGAACGACATTACGAGGATCCTTTCAAAAAGGCGAGAATCCCAGGAAACCGGAAACCGCTCGTCTTTTTTGACTGACAAGTGTCCTTCCCTAATTAGACTTGTTACTCTGAGCAAGCAGGAATTAGAAAATATAATATTCACATCAGAAAGTCGTACAAATGGAAAAACGACATCTTATAATTTAGAAATATCTAATTTTAGGAACTTCCGTCAAACGGGGCAACTTCAGTCATGTGGGGTAAATTCGGACAGTCATAGGTTAATACTAAAAACTTTACTTTACGGTTCCAAGTAGAATATGGAATCAACTTTACTAAAAACGGTTCCAAGTAGAATATGGAATCAATGTTGGCCTTAACTGGTTCCAGATTCTAGTTAAATCCAACTTACGTAATTTAAACGATGAATTTAGAGCTGTTCGAAATTACCCCACATATCCGAAGTTGACCCATTTGATGGTTCATTACCGAATATTTTAATTCTCGACTACTTACGATGTACAATTTTTATATTAACTTATCTTAAACATTTTCAATAAAATGTAACTTTATATATTAAACTTTAAATCTTATTTAATTTCCTCTCCAATATCGAATTTAATAACAAATTCAAATTAAACAAAAGAGCCCTGGAGAAAGATGGAGGACATAAAATCGCTCTTTCGGCGTTTACAATACGAACGCACGAGAGCTGGGCCGTGATCAAGCGACACATAATGGGTAATTAATGCTCGTGGTAGCCCCTGGGGACGACCTGCGAATAAAATGAGTAAGAGCTAAAAGCATGGAGGGAGCGAAGAGGTTAGTCAAGCGGAAAGGGGGGGAGGGAAGGGGATAAAAGCAGAAGTTAGTCGGTCCTTGGCACTCGGCCAACCATCGAGGTCGTTAAGTCGTGAGCTTAAGGCCCGAGATGAACAGGGGACCCTGAGGTTAGTGGCGTTTCACAGGGGCACCGCGACGATTCGATTGACCGCGGATTGTAAGCTCTTGCCTTTTCAACACCGTATTTTATTCTGGGATTCGACACAGCGACGACGTCTAATGTCTTATTTATATATCGATTTGTCCCAGGTGATCAACGACGGTCACCGCCTTCCTTTTTTTCTTAAACGACTTCATCGAAGTCTGCCTTTGATAGAACTGGTCTAAATTGGGTAGAACTTTTTAATTGGTTCTACAGTTTTTGCTCTTTTAATGCTGGAAATGGATTGTTTCTAATTGAAACTTTAGTTAGAAGTGTACAATTGAATTTTTTTCAGTTTGAAGCCGTGAAATTTAAATATTCTCCAGGTGGAAGCATTCAAGTTCTAAAAATTTTCCAATTGGCAGCATTGTAATTATACACTTTTCCAATTGGAAGCATTGCAACTACAAACTTTTCCAATTGGAAGCATTAGAATTATACATTTTCCCGTTGGGAGCTTTCAAATCATAAAATTTTCCCGTTAAAAGCATTCAAATTTGAATATTTTCCAGTTGGAAGCATTAAAGTTTTAATATTTCCAACTGGAAATATTTATAATTTGAATGCCTCCAGTTGGACAATGATCAATTTCATTGCATCCAACTGGCAAATTTTATAACTGTAATGCTTCCAATCGGGAAAAATTGATTTCAATGCTTTCAGTTGTAAAATTTTAGAACTTGAATCTTTACACTTGACAAATTTTATAACTTGACTACTGCCAATTGGAAAATATCCAAACTTAACTGCTTCCAACTGAAAAAATTTATATCTTGAATGCGTCCATCTGGAAAAATTTATATCTTGAATGCGTCCAACTGGAAAAATTTGTAACTTGAATGCTTCCAGCTAGAAAATTTTATAACTTGAATGCTTCCAGATGGAAAATTTTATAATTTGAATGCTTCCAACTGGAAAATTTTATGACTTGAACGCTTCTAACTGCAAAATATTCTAGCTTGATTGCTTCAAATTGAGATATATTCAATTTGTAATTATTTCGCCGGGAAAATATTAAAACTTGAGTGTTTCGAACTGAAAAATGATTAAACTTGAATGCTCCCAACGAGGCGCATGAATATTTCCCAAATTCTATTTTCCCTAATATTTACTTTACCTAAAATCATTTGACCGAACAGCTATTTACTATAATTTTTATTTATCCTTATTGTAAACTTACCTAATTTCTTAAAAACTTTTTGTTCTAATTTTTATTTTTCCGAATTACCATTTGCCATAATTTTTATATTTCCGAATTACCGTTTGAAATAATTTTTATTTTACCGAATTATTATTTGACATAATTTTTATAATACTGAATTACTGTTTAACATAATTTTTGTAATACCGAATTTAACATAATTTTTATTTTTCCGAAATCCTATGTAACATAATTTTTATTCTTCCGAATAAGCACATAACCTAAAATTCATTAACCGAAACGCCATCTGTCATAATCGTCATGTCATCGAAACTGCATGTAACATAAATTTCATTCTTACTTAAATGGCGTCCGGCATTCTGATTGGCTGAATAATGCCGCGAAATTCGAATCAGCCAATCAGAATGCCGGATGCCATTTTAGGAAGAACGAAATTTATATGATATGTTTCAATGATATGGCGATTATGACAAATGGCGTTTCGGTTAAATGAAGTTTAAGTTATGTGCTTATTCGGAAGAATAAAAATTATGTCACATAGGATTTCGGAAAAATAAAAATTATGTTAAATACTAATTTGATATTATAACAATAATTATATCAAACAATAAGTCGGTAAAATAAAAATTATGTCAAGTAGTAATTCAGATATATAAAAATTATGACAAATGGTTATTCGGAAAAATTAAAATTAAAACAAAAAGTAATTGGGAAAAATAAAAATTAGGTAAATTGGCAATTAGGATAAATAAAAATTATAGCAAATTGCTATTCGCTTAAATAATTTTAGGTAAAATAAATATTAGTGAAAATAGAATTTGGGAAATTATCATGCGTCTCGCTCCCAACTGGAAAATTCTATAACTTGAATGCTTTCAACTGGAAAATTCTATAACTGGGAAAATTCTATAACTTGAAAATTTTATAACTGGGAAAATTCTATAACTTGAAAATTTTATAACTTTAATGCTTCCAACTAAAAAATGTTATAACTTGAATGCTCGCAACTGGAAAATTCTATAACTTGAATGGTTTCAACTGGAAAATTTCATAACTTGAATGCTTTCAACTGGAAAATTGTATAACTGAAAAATTTTATAACTTTAATGCTCCTAACTAAATAATTTTATAATTTAAATGCTCCCAACTGAAAAATTCTATAACTTGAATGCTTCCTACTGGAAATTTTTATAACCGGAATGCTTCCAAGTGGGAAATTTTAAATTTGAATGCTTCCAACTGGAAAATTTTATAATATGAATGCAACCAATTGGAAAATTTTATAATATGAATACTTTCAATTGGAAAATTTTAGAATTTGAATGCTCCAAAATTGAAAAATTGTAGAACTTGAATGCTTCTAATTCCACTGTTATTTAAGCAGCTGTAAAAGGAAAATTCATGGGAGTTCGGAAGTTTAACTTAATCTCCTGATTGTTTGTCGTTGAAATAATGTGAAAAATTTGATTAAAAATGGCTCGATCGGTTGAGAATCACTGAAAGCTACCACGCGGCGTAAAGACCGAGTTCTGGTGGGGGTCAAATGTCACATGGTGACTCACCATGTTCTGCAAGTGCTCGTGCAATGGGTGCCCCGTTGCAACTGTCATTGTGAATATCTCGTAAACTTGCAAACATAACGGAAACACCATTAGGTGTTTCTTCATTGCCTATAAACCATATCTGTATCGGAACTCACTTCTACTAATGGGAATCGAAACTGGAGACTCGTAAAGACGGTGTAATTAACGTGATTTATATAAGGCGTGTCTCAGTGTTTCAGGTGAAAATTGTATGTTAATGATTTATTATTTTTTTTTCATTAAAAAATGTTAATGCAATGGGATCAATTTTCAGGATTTTGAATTAAAAAATCATAGCAAGAAAATTCCGAGGAGAGACTGTAAATGAAATATTTTTTACAGTGTTTAACGTTCCTCGAGGGTAAATTTTTCAGAATTTAAAACCGCAGCGATTGACATTCATGCCTCCAGCGACGAGTTTGCGTGTGCGTCGTGCGTGGGGCCTGAACAAAGTAGAGGCGGACTTCAGGTAAAAGGACCACGTGCACGCGCTGTTGCCGGTTTCACGTCTGATTCAAAACGCCGTATCTACTTTGTCTCTCAATGACTTGCACAGTTTTTGCTTAGAAAAAAAATCAATAAAAAACCGACAATAAGTTCTATTATCCACTTCCTCAATCAGAAAAAAAGTATGAGAATTTAGAATCTCTCATTTTTGATACTTCCGACTGGATGACAATGGAACCTTTAATTAAATAAAGTGATACTAAAAATTGACACCCTTAATTGGCATTTTTTAATTTGAACCCTTTTCCTTCCTCTCAAAGATGCAAATGTTAGAAAAAATATACAAGTTTTAAAAATTGAAAAAATCAGAGAGGGATTCGTAATTGCAAGAAGTTTCAAGTTTGCTGCGCCGCATTAAACTAGATAATGACGACCACAATGCACCGGAGAATGTCTAGAGAGAGAGAGAAAGAATCGTGTACGATACTTTAACGATTGTACCTATCTCGGTGATGGAGAACAATGTTGACACACCCCAGTTAAAGATTCCCAGCGGTTAAATAATAGCAGCATGCTCGATATTTATTATTAGAAAACGAATGGCGAGGATCGAAGCCATAAAATCCTAGTGCAATAATGGGGTAACTGTACTTTCCCGCGCATCGACATCGACTCAACGCGCGATGCTCACTTGGCTACATAAACATTACCGATCATGTCACGTTATAGGCCAACTTCGTATAACGAAGCAAATAAACGACACTGGAAAACTCGGTTTAATTAATGAACCGGATTAATTAGGTCATGCGGGAGAGGGTTAAGTGTACATCTCGATTGTAACCCATTAAACCACACCGTGATCAGATTTTTATTTAAATTTATATTAAGTGTTTTTTAAATAAATCTTTCTTTTAATGTTGGGAAAAATGTTTGAATCAAAGAAATGTTTGTTTGATATGGGTGAAAATATTTTATATTCAATATTTTTTTTAATTTAACGACAAACTTTTAAATTTAACGATTTACAATATTTTTTAAGTGTAAATATCCAACATTTTTTTAAATTTAAGGACAAAATTTTGAATTTAACGATTTACAATATTTTTTAAGTTTAAATAATGTTTACATCTTGTTTTAGAGGTTTCTATAATGTTCTCCTATCATAAAAACATTGTAATAAAAATGAAATATTGCTTAAAGTTTGTTAAAAATTATTTTTAAATTTGAAAGTAGACGAAACATCGATCATATTTCTTTTTGCAACTAACTTCACTGATTGTAAATAATGTCCAGAAAGTTGGCAACGCCAACTTAAAATTTCGAAAAAATGAAAATTGTGCTAGATTTGTACTCTATTGTGCTATAAAACATTTGTTGAAAAAAATGAAAATGTGAGCCCAAAAATAAGAAAAAAAAACATTTTTTAAGTCAGCTTCGCCAATTGGTTTAAAAAAAACAAATGTTGTGCTGGGTAACATAAAAGTCACACAAAAATGTACTGCAAACCAAAATTTGATATTATGAACCATTTTCGAAAAAAAAACAATTTAAAAAAAAATCAGTTGCGCCATTTTGTTTTCTGACAAAACAAAATGACAAAACTTCTGCTAGGAACTACCTGATACGCATACTACTGTACTGCAAATATGAAGTCAAAATCTTAAACCATTTTCGAAAAGAAGCGACTCAAAAAAAACTCAAAAAATATGATCAATTTCAGAAATTCGGAAAATGCAAACTTGTGCTGAGTTGTACTAGGCTAGCACAAAAATGATCTCTAATGACAATTTTCACTGGGTTTAATATTTTCCAAAAAATACAATCTTTTTGAACTTGGAACGCGCTTTCGACCCAAAATTTTCAAAATTACGAAATTCGAAAACCTGAAACTTTTGCTGAGTTGTGCTAGGCTAGCACAAAAATGATCTCTAATGACAATTTTCACTGGGTTTAATATTTTCCAAAAAATACAATCTTTTTGA
>JBAGKK010000212.1:0-28808 GCA_037177015.1 Euceroptres primus
CATAATTCGAATTATTGGTAATGAAGATTTCTACAGGTCGGTATTAACTTTTCGAAACCTGCCAGAATATAACAGTATTAAAGATCTTTGCAAACAGTCAGTGAAAGATTTTAGAAATTAGAATTTTGAAGAATTTGGAATTTAAATGCAAATAAACAAGAAAATTGGAAACTACCTAAATAGAGAAAAACTGAAAAAAATAATGAAATTATTTATTAAATAAATTACCTAAACATTTTCAATGCTGCAATTTTCAAATGACAATTATTTTATATTTTATTCTGTGATATTTTTTGATACGTGATAGTTTTTACAATAAGCTTTTTGAAATTTGGAGAAGTTTTTGAATAAAAATATAAATTTCAAATGAGAATTTTGACAAAATATCTATTTTATACATTTAAAAATTTCGTGCCAAGCTCTACGTCGATAATAAAACATTCGAGGTTATCAACAGATACAGTATGCGTGCGCTGCGCAAGTGCGTGGGTGAGTTAGTCCAGTAGTGCGCACTGCACAGTTAAGTAGTGGTTGTAAGTTCAGTTCAGGTTGCATGTGTGGGGGGTATGTCGCAGCTGAAGAGACAGTTTTATTTACCAATTAAAGTGCCGATGCGCGGAACAAGGCGTTAAATGTACGTGAAAAATGTCGAATCCCGGCGGTAGCAGGAGGAACGGGGCGATGAAGATTCGCCTGACGAGTGAGTAAATCTAAAAATCGCAACTTTACTCAACCGTGAAAGTTGGCAGAAGCATCGCAACTCACCAGTCAACAAGCTTCATACCCTGTTTTTAACTGCATATTATTCAATATGGCCTCGTTATTATCTCCGCAATTGAACTCCTGTGTTTAAAAAGCGACCACATTTCTTCCGCCTTCAAAAATTATGATCAACTCTAGAACCCTTAATGGCCGCCTATGAACACCGTCCGTTGGTTATGGCAACTCCCTGTCAGTTCTTTAGACCCCACTGCGAGTAATCTAGGCGATTTTGATCTCTATAACATTTTGTGATGCTTCAGTTCAAATGTACGAATTTTTATGATTTTTTTCATATTTGCTCGGGCTCCTTTTGAAGCCTCATTTAATTTGTTGGAATGAGCAATTAAAAAAAGGTGTTTGGAAAGTCAACGAAAAAAGTTTAGGAACGTTGAATATGTATTATATCTGCCCGTGTGAAATACAATGAAGTGATGCATTTGTGATATTTTTAGGCACAAACAAAATGTGGAGGCTTTTTTTCTTAGGGGAAAATGATGTACATTTTGTTGTAAAAAAAAGTTTCCGGAATTTCGTGGATCCTATCCCAGGAATCAAAACTTTGTTAATAATCAGTGTTAGCAATTAGACGTGTTCTAGTGCACGCAGAACACCTAACGAAAATTTTTTTAGCTTTTTTTTTTCATTGATATTAAAAAATCGTATTTATACACTCTCCTGGAGAATATTTATTCCTGTCAGCTTGACGTCAAGCCAGCAGTACAATGGACTAAATATTTATTGTATCAAATATTTTCTGCTCCAGAAACTCTTACGTGACCGTAGAACCAATTATGCAAATACAACTCTTATCAGTGAAAGCCCACCATCTATGAAAAAAAACTTCACCTACCACCAAATTAATCACATAAATAAGTAGAACTCTTACGTGACCTTAGAACTAATTTTCCAAAAACAACCATTATCACTGAAAACTCATCCTATATGAAGAAAACTTCATCTCCCACCTAATTAATCACATCAATAATTAGGGCTTATCTAGGACTCTATAAATCCACAAAAATTAATTTCCAAAAACCACCACCCACATGTCCAAACAAACTAACTTTATAAAATTTCAGAAATTTGCGAAAGATTCATCTGATAATAATTTTGATTTTATTTCAAACTCGAGAAACATGAAGGTTTTCAGTCACTGACGTTTGCACTTGATTTATTCTATTAAAATAAATTTTAAGGAATGTAAAGAAACTGTTATGTGGTCTATTAATTGTGGAATTTTAAGGTTATTAGGCTATTCGGTGAATTGAAATAGCCACTATTAATCTTTGAAACTTGAACTGATTGTGAGTCTGTAGTCTTGGATTTAATTTTGAAGTGCGGCAAAGAAAAACTTTATCCCATGAAAATTCAAGGGGAGAGGCACATCTAAATGTTACATTTTTTTTAAAGATGGTTGATGGGTAATAAGAGTTACTTTTCTAAAACTGGTTTCAGGTTATACCATTCAAGAGTCAAAAGGAAGATCTAAATAATTTGTACATTGCTCTTTCTATAATCCTCAAAAAAAAAAAGACAAGGGTGGTTTTTCGCAACCAAGAAACACTAATTTTTAATCTGATTAATCTTCTGATACGTGCATTTTTTATTGAGGGTGGGTTTTCGATGATAAGGGTTGTTTTTAAAAAAGTGTGCCTGGGCTCATGTAACAGCCCTAAATTCCTATGTCAGGAAAAAGTTAATGCAACATATATTTGGTTCATGGTATTGTTGACTCGACGTCAAGCTGGCAGTACCATAGATTAAATAATTTTTATATTAACATTTTTCTTTCACAGGAATTTAGGGCTCCTACATGAGCCCAGACCCAATTTTTTAAAAACTACCCTCAATAAAAAAATTTTAAACTACCCTCAATAAAAATTTTAAAAACCACCCTCAATAAAAAATGCACGTATCAGCAAATTAATCACATTAAAAATTAGGGGTTTTTGATTACGAAAGACCATCCTTGTTTTTTTTAGCATTAGGGAAATTATGAGACAAAATTTATTTGCCGCGCTTCAAAATTAAGTCCAAGACTACAGATTAACAATCAGTTCAAGTTTCAAAGATTGATAGTGTTTATTTCAGTTCTCCGAGTAGCCTAATAACTTTACAACTCCGCAATGAATGGACCACATAACAGTTTCATGTTATGTTGTCTTCTCTTCTCTTAATATTTCCATTCCTTAAAATTTATTTCAATAGAATAAATCAGGTGCAAGCGGCAGTGATTGAATACCTGCATGTCTCTTTCGTTTAAAAATAAGAAATTGATGTTGTATGAACTTCAGTTTTAATACATATGTATACGTATAATGTATGAATGGTGGAGGAATAAACGCTAAATCATCGAAGTCTACTCTAAAGTTATGACATGAAATTTACAGGAATAAAGAGACAACTGAACTGATCTGTTCAGAACGAGGGTTTTAAAAGTTTTTAGGGTGTTAGGTTTGTTGTGTAGGACTGAATTCTAAATATGAGCAACATTTTTCTTAGAGGCAATTTTTAAGTGATAGAGGTGTCTTTTCAGAAACTAGATTTAAAGACACTTTAACGAGTTCGAAAAAAGACCTAACTTATTATTAGATGGATCTTTTGCAAAGTTTTGAAATTTTATAAGGATAGTTTTTTTGGGCATGTATAAGGGCTGTTTTTGGAAAATTGTTTCTAGGGTCACGTTAGAGCCCTAAATAAGCCCTACTTATTTATGTGATTAATTTGGTGGATAATAATAATAATTGTTTTTGGATAATTGGTTCTAGGGTCACGTAAGAGCCCTAACTGAGCACTAGATTCTTGGAAAAAAAACAAATTGATACAAATAAATATTTGGTTCATGGTATTGCTGGCTTGACATCAAGCTGGCAGTACCGTCATGTATTTTTTTTTATAAATTCAGGGCCCTAAATTTTTGTTTAGGATACTAAATTAGCCCTTAATTTTGATATAGGTCATACATTATTTATGCAGAGTGGTACTGCCAGGTTTACGCATTTACAGAATTGTACCTTCTGATTGTTTATCATCTGAGAAAAACTAAGGACATTCTTTGTAGTGCATGAAAGTTTTTATTATCTTTGTAGTTGAACGCTTATTAATGTAGTGCTCTAATTTATTGCACACACGAATTGACTGTAACATTTTAATAATTTACAGAATTAATTTTATTTACGAGAATGAAACTTTCTTTGCAAACTTTTCCTGAAAATCCAAAAGTATTACCTGAAAGTATTTTTGCAATTGTTTACAATGATTACGTCTTTTTTTTTACTCAATTCAATATCTTGAACTCTCCGTGGTACGAATTTTTAATAAAATTTGTTAAGATATATTTTGATTTGTGTTTTCATGTTCTACACTACTGTGTTTTTTGTTTTTGAATCTAGCATTATTTTCTTCGATTTTATGGTGCAATGATTTAGCTTTCGCAATTTTGAAAATTTTAGAAAGATACTCTCAATTTCATTAAATTAAAAGAGAGCAGAAAGCAAATGTAGTACACAAGGTTCTTAGTATGCAAATTACCATTATTAACACTTTTAGATTAGAATCACTTAGAACGAATCATTCATCTAGAACAAATCATCTTTTTTACTAAAAACGTGAATTTTATGTCCGGAAAATTAAAATGAGAAACTTTCTCGTGTCTGGCAATTATATTAATTTCTACAGAAACTTAAAATAAAAATATTTTTTAATTATGTAAAAAAATTGTTAAAATTACTAAATTAACTTACGTAGAAATGGTGTTTTTCTTCATTTTCAGTACTGTGCGCCCGTAATCTTGCAAGGAAAGATCTCTTTCGTAAGTATTATCAATATTTAACAAATAAAGGGGAAATATGTAAATAAGATATGTAAGGTGAAAATTCTCGTGAAAAAAAAAACGTTACTAAAATGCACTTTTACATAAACTCAATAATCTACTATATTACTCATCTACAATTTAACATCTAAAAGTCTGAGATTTTTACAGAAATTTTATTGTATCAAACCTTCATCTTACATCCGATTCGTTTCGGATAATAGTTATTTGATGAATAAAACATATAATTGTGCACTCTTGTGTTTTACGCATCTTGTGTTTCCATTATCCAGTTTCCGAAGATATTTTTCATCTTCAATTCAAAATAATGCTTTTAAATGAGATTTTATCTCGCATAATAATGAGCCTGTTTTCTTACCTATTTTAAAGTCGTATGTCTTTTTAATGCCAGTCTTGCTGTATAAATTGTGCAGCTTTTGTATGAAGATTCACTACTCACTAACAAAATTATTTGCATCAAAGTGAATTTTAAAATATTTTGAAATTCAGGATTGGTATTCATAATGGGAAATGTAAAAAAGAGTAGGTATCCAAAAATAAAACTCGAATAACCAAAAAAATATAAATATAAACAAAATAAAACACTAGCAAAAATTTTTTCTGAATTACCATTCCTTCTAACACAAGTAAAAATTGCTCCATTTTTATAGGCCTCCCTGATCCTTTCGCCAAAATTACTGTAGATGGTTCTGGACAGTGCCACAGCACCGATACTTGTAAAGCTAGTCTAGATCCAAAATGGAATCAGCATTACGATTTGTAAGTGACTTATTGTAAAATACTAGTATTATAATATCCTTAAAGATGATTTCTGATTTTATTAAACCTTTTCTTTACAGATATCTTGGGAAAAATGACGGGATTACCATATCAGTGTGGAATCACAGAAAAATACACAAGAAGCAAGGTGGAGGGTTTCTCGGATGCGTCCGAATATTGTCCAACACTATTCAGAGGCTCAAGGACACTGGATGTGATTATCATTTAAATGTCCTATTTTGAAATACCATTTTACTTGATTCTTTGGTATTAACATTATGTTCTAATTTCGTAACTTCAGATCAACGATTGGACCTCTGCAAGGCTAATTCTGAAGACACTGACGTCGTCAAAGGTCAAATAGTGGTTTCACTATTGTCGCGCGATGGTCACAATGGATCAGTCAGCAACACAGTTGGACACAATGCAGTAGTTGACGTGCTTGGCGACTTGAGTTGTCCTACGGACCTTCCCGATGGCTGGGAAGAGCGAAGAACGCCAAGTGGTCGACTTTACTATGTTAATCATTACACGAGAACCACACAGTGGATCCGTCCAAACACTCGGTGAGTTTCTTTTTGGTTTATTTGAATTCATGTTACAGGTTTTTCTTTTATTTTGCTGCTTTATTCCGGACGCTATCATTATGTAGTCCTCTTTTTTTTATTTACCAGGGCTAGTAACGCCATTATACCTACGACGCCCGAACCTCCACCTGCAGCTTGTCCCGAATCAACTTTCCCGAGCAGCAGCAGCGGAAGTCCCTTGAACGTTCGAAGCGAGAGTCCTCCGAGGCAGACGCCCGAGTGGAACAGGGAAAGAACTCCTAACAGAGAAGGAACTCCCAGTAGGGATAGTTCCACTCAAAATACGCCAACGCAACAGCAAATACCGAACCAGCAGAACACGCGAAATACCCCGCCTTCTTCTTCTGTAAGAGAAAGAAGACTGGCACCGAGACCCAATGAACAAAATGGGAATCCAAACGGCAACGCGAGAGTCGAACGCCCTTCCAACACGAATCAACCCCGCAGGCCCAATCGAGCAAATAGGAATCGGAATAGTGGACTTATGAATGGTGAGAGGAGAAGCGATGTGCAACCGTCTGATTTACCCCGAGGATACGGTAAGAGAATAACTTCTTGCAGTATTGAATCAATATACTGTCAATTTATAAACCATCCTATTGTTTCAGAAATGAGAAAAACGCAACAGGGACAAGTTTATTTCTACCATGTACCAACCGGATCATCAACATGGCACGACCCGCGAATTCCCCGTGACTTATCTGCCAATGAATTAGACCTCGGCCCTCTCCCAAGTGGTTGGGAAATGCGCCAAACTCAAAGCGGAAGAGTTTACTTCGTTGATCACAACAACAGAACGACTCAGTTCACAGATCCTAGGCTCTCCACTCAGATAATAAATAACTTATTAAAAAGGCAAAGCAACGGTACGCCTCAGACCAACATCACCAGTAATTCTAGCACAAGAAGTGAATCAGTCGGCACGGCATCTCCTACGACACCTACGACTCCACCAAACACAAATCAGCCACGACCAAGAGTCGAACCACCCACCAATAATAATTCCATAACCGAAAGCTCGCCGGTACAACAGACTGTCTCAGATTTGCCGAAAGAATTGATGGAAAGTGAATTACTGCCCAAGTATAAGAGAGATCTGGTAGCGAAATTGAAGTGTCTAAGGGCCGAATTGAATGCGCTGCAACCGCAAAGTGGTCACTGCAGGCTGGAAGTATCTAGGAACGAAATATTTGAAGAGTCTTACAGGCTCATCATGAAGATGCGTCCCAAAGACATGAGAAAAAGACTTATGGTAAAATTCCGTGGCGAGGAAGGTCTTGACTATGGTGGCGTGGCCCGCGAATGGCTATATTTGCTCTCTCATGAAATGTTGAATCCTCAGTACGGACTCTTCCAGTATTCGAGGGATGACAACTACACGTTGCAAATAAATCCGGATTCGGGAATCAACCCGGAACATTTGTCCTATTTTCACTTTGCTGGCAGGATAATAGGTATTGCAGTTTTCCATGGCCACCATGTGGACGGTGGTTTCACGACGCCGTTTTATAAAATGCTGCTTAACAAGGCAATTACGCTTAGCGATATTGAAGGCGTTGATCCCGATCTTCACAGGAGTCTCACGTGGATGCTGTAAGTTATATTTTTATTTTACTTACTCTTTTTTTGATGACGAATGATTATGCAACTAGATTGGAATATAATAAACAATTTAAGCTATTTTACAAAATATAAAGATCTAAAAATAAGATTTTAAAGAGAAAAATACTGAGACGCAGATATAAAAAATGAGATGCTGAAGATCAGGAAGATTATTGGTTTGACAATGGTGTAGAAATAAAAATAGATTGGAAATTATATAAAACTCTAAAGGAAGAACCGAGCTTAGAAACTCAAAAGTAAATAAGAAATTAGCCTCCAACTTACAACCCAACTAGTCTTTAATTTTAAGATATCGTTGCATGCGTCATCACTCATTAATTGGTTTTATCTAAGGGATCATTCAAGTATTACGTAAGCATTTTGTTAACACTAGGACCTAGATAATGATAAAGAATGCTTATATTAGGGCGAGAGGTGTAAAAAATGACTTAAGAAATGTTTACGTATTACTTGAATTACCCCAAACTACTTCTAAAAGGATTAAAGCATTTATTTTAATTTCTTTTGTTCACTTATAGGGAAAACAGCATAGATGGTGTTCTTGATGCTTCATTTTCCGTGGAGCACAGTAGTTTCGGAATGCTGAGGAATCACGAACTGAAACCTGGTGGTAAAGAAATCACAGTTACAGAAGAAAATAAGAAAGAATACGTTCGTTTATACGTAAATTATCGCTTCATGCGAGGAATCGAGCAGCAGTTTCTGGCCTTGCAAAAAGGATTTCACGAGTTGATACCGCCTCAATTACTGAGACCATTCGACGAACGGGAATTGGAGCTCGTTATTGGCGGACTAGGTACCATCGATATTAATGATTGGAAGACGCATACCAGGCTAAAACATTGCACACCAGATACGCCCGTCGTCAAGTGGTTCTGGCAGATAGTAGAATCTTACGGCGAAGAAATGAGAGCAAGACTGCTGCAATTCGTCACTGGAAGTTCCCGAGTTCCTCTACAAGGCTTCAAAGCTTTGCAAGGTTTGAATTTGAATTAATTTATTTTGTTTAATAGAATTGATTCGAATTGCTTTTTATCGTTTTTGTACTCTTTCAATTTGTACAGGATCTACAGGAGCAGCTGGACCTCGTCTTTTCACTATTCACGCGGTAGATGCACCTAGTGAGAATTTGCCGAAAGCGCACACTTGTTTCAACCGAATAGACATCCCCCAGAGTTATCCGAGTTATCAAAAGATGCTGGACAAACTCACACAAGCCGTTGAAGAAACTTGCGGATTTGCCGTTGAATAGGTACATGCTTTTGATCTTACTATTTTAATTTCAGTTTTTAAAGTTTCATTTTGTTTGTTTTTTCATGAGAGTTTTAAAGTTCCATCCCGGAATTAATAATCAACGAAAATTTGAATTTCAGATTAGAAGCTCATCATTGAAAGAATACGTAATTTCTTGGAAAGGAAGTGAATAACTGTTTGCTGACTTTGGTACGTACCTGTAGAGAACTAAGAACGGGAAGCAGAAAATCACATTAAAATTAAGTACCTTCAGCAATGCTTATCGAGCTGTAGTTTCACCAAATCTAGTTCAATACGAAAACTGCCATGCGATTCAAAGCTAATCACCAGTTAGAATTTTTTAGAAAAGATTCTTTGTATGTACTTTGACGCTAATAACACCAACAATACTTGCTGGAATTTACAGAAAAATTGATAAATAAGTTATTGAATTAAATACTCTTGGAATATAGAAATATTTACTTTTTTACTATTGTAAAACTTGTGTAGAAAAAAATTAATTTTGAAAGCTCTTTGGTTATTGGCGTGATTCTACATACACGATTTATTTTATTTTATTTAATAGGATTAAAGTTCAAACTTTTAATTCATTTTCTGATTCGAAAAGGCGCTCATGTCGTGGAATATCAATGAACAAATGGCTCGCAATACATTGTCAGATGCTCCAGATCGGTTTTTGATCGGCATTGTGACATGAGCGATGTACATGAATCGTAGCGATAATTTAATAGGTAGTAGAAGAGTCATCGACAATAAAGCAAAACTAAACATATCAACGCATACAGCGATTTCCTCACAAAACTTTAAAAAATTAGGTTGCGAGGGAATCGTGATATGTTAAGGAAAATATACCATATCGCAATGGATATCATGAAAGCAATGCCTTTTTACTCAAAGAGTAAATACTTCACGTGCCTCCATTGTACATACAAGCAAAGGCTTAAACGAACACTTTCAAAACTTGAAAACGAATTTACGATGCTTACGGTTCGGATGCACATATCGCTTCGCGTTGCTTTCCTTTTCAATGGCGAGCGAATCACACGCATAAATATGTCTGCACTGTCAATTGAAAACTAGGTCGTTCACAAGTTGTTGGAAAAAAATAGAAAATATCCTACGATTTCGAATATCGCATAGAATTGCAGAATTTAAAATAAAAAATCTGCTATAGCTGTTTTTAAGCCGAAACTTTTACACGCATAACTTTTGTAATTACGTTTTGGGCAGGATTGCAAAGGTGCGCAACGAACTATGCCACGGCAAATATGAATTTTGTAAATAATACAAGCTCTATCGAATAATCAGAGCAGTACGGATAATCTTTAGCTGGTCTGCTTTTAGGACTGGGGTTTGTTGGAAATGCTCTGCTTTGAGCGCAAAAGTATATATAAACGTGTAAATTAATATTAACTTAAATCGCAACTATTTAATGAAAGATTCTATTAAAAGAAAGTAGAAGTTTAGGTAGGTAGAGTCGGCTCAATTGGATCGAATAATAAATATTATGTTCGTGCTATGTTGATGGGGGTTGTCGAGGCTGATTATTATAGAATCTTTTTTAGTCGTCTTTAGTGTTACTTTTATTTGATACAAGTAACAATAAATTAATATCGTGCACGGAATTGTGATCAAAACGAAATCACGAGAGAGACGAGAAATAAGTAATGCAGATTGTTAATTGTTTCATGTAGTTCAGACAGTGAATTTTATATACACGATATATCTTTTGCTTGAAGCGATCCTTCATGGCAATTAAAAATGGCAATATAAATTTATGCTAGAAGTTAGTTTAGTTTTATGTAACTGGCTCGATTAAATCGTTTTATTTTTAAACAAGAGCAAACAATTCTAAATTTAAAATAAAGACTGACTTTTGTCGGATTTGGTATTTTTAGAATTTTTGCGACTTCATAATTGATTTTTTAAGAAAATCAGGAATTATGTATAGACAAATTTTTTTAAATTGGATCTAGAATTATTTTACACAGCTAGCTTTGTGCCAATTTAAGAATTGTTTTATGAAATTTCAAAGAGCATATCATCATTATGCGACACTAACTGGACAACTTCGTTATATGTAAAATAAAAGTTTTACTCTTTTGGACATGCATATGTTGAATGCCTGAAGAGTGCCTTAAGAACAAAAATTGTAACCAGTACAAATCGAAATTTTGTAGACCTCTTTGAAAAATTTATCACACCACAAGTTTAAAAAATAAATCAGTGGTAAACAACAAAGTTAAAACTTTCGTGTGAATATTTTCTTGTCTATTTCCTTAGAATAAAAACTAATTTTCGTTGTAGATCTATGTATTGCGTTAAATTAAGTGACGTGAAAATGAAAACTCGTTAAAGACCAGTTAAAGTTGGCCCCCCAAGTAATAGTTAAAGTAACCTAATTTAGGAGCCAACTTTAAATGGTCTTTACCGAGTTGTCATTTTCATATCTTCAAGTTAACTCGAATTTGTTTTTTGTGTCGACCGAAAACTTGAGTGTTAAAATTTATGTTTTTTATTCACACGAGACACATCAAGAGAAATTAATTACGTATTACCGCTGTACGAAATAGTTGTTTCAAAAATATCTGCATCGAATCACGAATTTTATATTACTTGTCAGATATTTTTAACGACTTAAAAGTTTGTAATAAAAAGTAGAAAGTCGACTTTGACTATAATAAACAGTCCATCCATTGATTCAGTGAAAATTGTAATAGCTGGGATTTATTAAACTGCCGTCCAAAGTAAAAAGATATGTAAGTGACTATGTCACTTATGTATCTTTTTACTTTGGATGGCAGTAAAAATGTATTAACATTTCAATGCGATCAACTTTAGAGTAGTTTTTAGAACTGTTACGAAATTTTGCTTTTACTTTTAAAAAGATTTAATAATATTATGAATTTCAATTATGTATACTGATATAAAATATTAATTGAAAAAATCTAAACATCAAAGATTTTTTAGATTTCGTACTCACGAATTATTTTTAATTCCAAGTTAATAATTGTAATGAAACGTTTTAGTTTTTTTATTCAGCCGATAAACTCGATCCAATGATGCGTGAAAGCGATCTGTTGCTTTATATTATGAGACCTCATTTATTGTTATTATTACAAATATAATTATTATAACACCTTTACCGCTGTTATCATGGTAAATATTAAAAGCACTTCGGCCAACATCAACTGTACATACATCTTTTTCTTTTGTATTTTGGATGACATGTATATTTTAATAAAATATCCAAATCTGCGAAAAATTCGTTTTTTAAAATGAAAAATTACAAATTTTTAGGCATGTTTCACCTTTGGCCCTGAATTTGTCACTTTTAAAATAAATACCTTTTCAGATAATTTTTAACCTTTTTAGTTCATTTTGAACTTGCGTTTTTACTGCGATACTTCTTAGAGGTGATTTTAATTTTAATTTGAAAAATGTAATAATTTTTTTAGTCTTATTGAATTTACCCTTCTCAACAAAATACTTTTTTGGAATTTATTTTATCCTGATACATTTTTTGAAGAACAGTCAATATATATACCATTTTAGATATAGGTGCTGTCCTTGTCTCTTCCACTGATTTTTCTTTCCATTCACTCGGATAACCGGATTTGACGTTAAGGCTTCGCAATAAAAAAAGCTTTTAATACATGTAACATAACACCAGTGTATATTGTGTCACAACTGGGATACATAATATTACAATGGTGCATAATAAAATTCTATACATATCTTCTTCTATCTAAGGGTAAATCATATTTTGAATCGCTATTTCGTTCCGAGTCAAAGCATCTCCAAATTCCCCTACACATATTTATTTAACTCTTTCAGGTGTGTGTGTGTGTGTGTGTATGTATATATATTCTTTCTAAAGAAAAACGAATTTTGTTTGTCTCTAATAAGTATCCAAAGAAATAAAAAATGTTAATACAAAAAAATCGTTGAACCTTTTTGAATTTCCCTTTCAAAAACTAAATATTTTTAATCTGAAAACAAACGCACAAGATCATAAATTTACTGGAGAAGTACAAAAATATTTATGTAAAGTTGTAGTTTTAAGGATATATGCGAAAAATACCGGAAAGGGTTAAAAACTACCAAGCTTGGAAATTCCCAAAAATCAAGTTCTTCCGACGAAAATCGCTTTGACTCAGAAAGATCCGGATTTGATTTTCGCTTGCTTTCTTTCCTGATCAAACAAGCCTGAAACTAAATCTCTTAAAAGCATAAAACAAACTCTTAATGTTACTCTCGTAACGTATATTATTATTTTTCATAATATAATAATAATTCATATAAACTTTATTCATCCCCTTTTCTTGTGTTAATCGCTGCAAGAGCTCTTTTGTCTTGATCCGTATAATGCATTATATGCGTAATGTATACAAGCGTAGGTGGCTTAATATATATTACACATATACATCTCTTTTATTTATAATATTCGTCTGCATACAATGTCCTACGTGCCCGTGTAATTCCTCATCTCCTCAAACATAATAAAGGTTCACTATCGAAACACCGATCTTCCCCTTTATACTCCGGATAGTATGTGTTATCTACCTGCTTGAATATATTTAGCAATATTCATCATAATATATTATAATTATATGAATCTAGACGCTTAGGGGGTGTCAAACATCGTAAACGCACGCAAATCCCATGTGACATGTGCACGCACATCGATAATAAAATCATCTTATCTCCACGGCTATTTCATAATTATCCATAGATTTATCGTACATTATTATATTAGATATATGTATAACCGCATAGTGTGACAATCACAATCTTATCAGATATCGCAAAAACGTCTCCGTGACTCTTCGAAGCACGCTTGAAGGTTGTATGTGTCTCACTATCGAGCATATCGCATTTGCGTTCCATTACTTTTTTTTTTACTCTAAATATGAAATACATGGCCTTACATGCTCTCCACAACTGTGGTGCTGAGTTCTTGCCTCTCGCAGTGTTTTCAAATAACAACAATATGTTTGCGAAAAATATGAACAAAAAGAGAAAACTTAATGTTACAGATTGTCGAACTCGATGGTATTTTAGTATTCCACTGTGGAAAATTCCAAAAAGATGTGAAAATTAAAAGAACTTTCGTAGCAGGAATCTTTTGTGATTTTTGAAACTATGTATATCCTAAATGAACACTGCGAAGACTCGAAATCTCAACAGGTCACCGACACGCAAAATCGAGCCGAGCTTTTGCTTTGCTAGTCAATCACGGGAATCGAAATTGATTAAAAGGAACCAGACGTGGTAAATCACGAAAGCGGCTGAGTCTTATTGCACTCGGATGTAACAGTTATACGTCTAGAGAAAGTGTTCTTACGTCTAAACCTGACAATTGGTACCTAAGTATCTACAACATCGAACCAGCCGTCCGAATAGATAGAAAATAGTTCAAAGAAAGAATTTTTTTTGACATCACTTATTTTTTTTTTATTTGATACATATCTTCGCACATGCGCGACTTTTTAGTTTTTAATAACGCACGATATCTCCGCACGCCGATCGAAAAGTGTAAAATTAGACTCTAACGTGAACCCACGCGACGCTTATCCTACAATTCACATCTGTTTCTGGCTACATCTAGAGACACCGCAGAGTAGAAGAAGCGATTCCTTTTGAAAAGTTCATGCTCAACGTTGATAAAAGAAGCAACCGAAACATCGGTCGAAATCTCTATATCAATACTTTTCCGCCCAGCATATAAAATTATACCTTCGTGAACTTGAATCGTTCATTTCGTCCTTTCTTTAGAAAAAACTAATAGTTCAATTTTGCTTTGTGATCGGATTTCTTGGAAGTGAAAGATTGTGCAAGATTTTTGTCTATGTCCTATTGGTGTAAAAATCAGTCATCAGTGCGCGATCACTGTCGTCTTAAAATCTCAACAGAGTTTTTTTCATATATGCATTGGATCCTTAACCAATACAGGTTTCTTACAAAGTTTTGCATAATCTATAATAAAGCAGAATAACAAATCCTGGCCATGGCGAAAGTCAGGACCGAAGACATTCTCGATTGGTATATTTGGTTACAAGGCTTCGGCTTAACTTGCATGTGCTACTCAACGTATTAGTAGCAAACAATAAACAAGACTAACTTATCGCCGTTAATAAAAATTTATATTCTTCTTCCGAAGAGGCTATCGAATGTACCTCCGCTATGTTAATGAACCCAGTTAAAGGTACCAAAGAAATTTTAGTTCATGTCTTGTATTTAAATTAAAATTTTAAAAAATCAATTAAATTAAAAATGATTTTAAATTGATTAAAACAAACGCGCAGAACAAACTTAAAATCTCTTTGATACCTTTAAAAAAGATCAGCGCTTCTTTTTCTGAATTGTAATTTACATTAAACTTCAATTCAAACTATGAATAGCGGAGAATTTGTTTGAAATCTGATTCGCCGTATAGTTGGTTCTAGTAAGAAGCGAGTACGCCGGGAGGAGTGGGCACGACGACGGTGTGTTGTGGCACGACGGAAGGCGCGGGTGGCGCAAGCGGGTGTCCAACGAGAACGGCAGCGGCTGGAATCGGTAAAACTCCAGGTTGAGGAATTGCCGAGGGCGTGCTTACTTGGGTTGGAGGTCCTTCAGCGGCATGTTTCCGTAAATGTCGCAGCATATTACCCTTCTCAACGAAGGTCTTGCCACAGTCAGGGCAGCTGTGTGGTCGCTCGTCTGAGTGAGATCTTCTGTGGGAAACTAAGTGACCTTTGCACATGAAATCTTTGGGACACAGATCGCAACGGAAGGGCCTTTCAGCGTTAGTTCCCTTATTGTGCGATCGCATGTGGAAAAGCAGGTTGCCTTTTAGAGGGAAGCTTTTTCCGCATTCGGTGCACACGAAGGGACGTTCCCCAGTGTGACATCGCATGTGATTAACAAGGTGTTCCTGAAAAAAGAGCAAATAAATGTTTAATTATCAAGATCTTGACTAATTTTAGAGGAGACCATCCAAGAGTAGATCATTTGATTTTATTTGTATACCTTTCTGGTGAAGGGTTTGGAACAGACATTGCAACAATGAGAAGAGTCTCCAGTGTGTTGACGGAGATGATTGTTGAGGTGCTCTTTCCTGGTGAAGGTCCTCTGACAGAACTCACATCTGTGTGGAGATTCACCAGTATGGATGCGCACATGATTCGTCAAGTGCTCCTTACGGGTGAAAGACTTGGAGCAGAAGTGACATCGGTGTGGCGATTCGCCTGTGTGTTGACGCACGTGATTTGTCAAATGTTCCTTCCGCGTGAACGATTTGGTGCAATACTGGCACTTGTGCGGTGACTCACCCGTGTGCTGCCTGACGTGGTTCACCAGATGGTCCTTCCGCGTAAAAGCTTTCGGACAGTACTGACATCTGAAGGGCGTCTCCCCTGTATTTTTACAACGATTTGCAAATTTTTAACTCGACATTCAGACACAGAGGCAACCTGCACAAGGCGAGTTTTGCCTGACGCAATGCATGGAACGAAAACAACTTTTACTTGAATTACTTTCAATCTCAAAAGTTTTTATAAATTTTTTAATCCCGAAAAATGCATAAAATTTTAATTTAGTAACAAATTGAGTAATAACATTTGTTCTTCATGCATCACATCCAAGGAAAGACAGCTTGTGCAGCAATGAATTTTATGCTGCAAGAACTGTGAATTTTTTCAATTGTAATAAGTAATTGAAGGGTGGCAGTACAAAACTAGATAACCAACATTTTTTTCGAAAATGAGCTTCTTGCATAAAAAGTTCTTAAAAAATCAAATACACGTTGTGTTAACAGGATTTCTTCGAATTCTCATTTTTATCCCTTTAGTGACTACTTCGCCATAAGGTTACCGACAGTTTTTAAAAATAATTTTTCAATTTTAATCAAAAAATTCTGAGAAAATTTGACAAGCATAAATGCATCTTAGAGAAGATTTTCCAGACAGAAATTAATTAAAAAATTTTTTTGTTTAGTTGCAAAAATCGAAAATTTGAGTTTTCCAAAACTGTAATTTTCTAAAGAAATTTGATATTAATTAAATTTGATAATACTTAAAGAAATTGATTTCTCGAAATTATCAATTTTTTATTAATAAAAAATATAATTTTATTTTTTTATCAGATTTTCAGCGAAAAATTGTTTGGCTCAGTGCAATACCGTCACACTAAATCTTGATTTCCTCGGAACAAAATAATTTCTTTTTATCAAAAATTTTTTCTTTTCATTCACCATCCCCGTATTTCGAGAGCGAGTTTTTATTTTTATAAAATATTGAAAATTCGATTTTTAATCGTTATCCAAAGCCGATTTTGAAAACCTATGAAATTCTACCCCAAAAATTCTCAGTAGATCTACTCGGAACTGGCCAACTTTTTTTCACCAAACTTTATTTACCCGTATTCAGCAACTCAATATCTCGGGAGCAAGTTTTTATTTTTCTGTTTAAACTAAAAATTGTATTTCTTATTACAATCCGCAGCCGAGCCTGCTCTAATTTTTGGTTAGTGTCACTTCGAGATTGTCAAGTTCCACGTGTATTTCCTCAAAACTGGATAACTTTTTCAAATCAAACTTTTTTAGCCACACTTCAGCTCGGGAGCGAACTTTTACTTTATTTTTAAATGGCGATTTCGATTTTACAAAATGTTTTTCGCTCTCCTGAAAAATTCACATTTTGTTGGTTATCTAGTTTTGTACTGCTACCCTTCAATTGTTTACTTCGAGGCGATCATTGTATGTCAAACGTCAAACCTGTTACCAAGTGTCTGAATTTTATTTCTTTTAAACATCTTGATGAACAACAATTTTCGAAAATAATGTTAAGATTCCCAATTTTTTCATATTGTGATCACCTCGATTTCCCATCTTATTAATGGTAAGCAAATAAAATCCTAAATTTTATGTTTTTAACTTCTACCCTCTGTTAATATTATGACTTCTACATATGAACACTGGAAATGATTGAAATGGAAACTGGAAAACTTGATGGTTTTCAATTTTGAACTTCAGCAGGCAATGAGTTAGAGCAACATAAAAACAAAACTCTCGTAACTGAAAAAAAGACTGATTACTTTAAAAAATAATTGAATTGCTTTTAAACAGTTAGGAAGCCAAGGATAAATTTTAATGTGAAAAATTTAAAAGAGGATGATGGTAAGCATGTATGAGAGCGGTGTAATAGGCAGAACTGTGAATGTCACTTGTGTTTCAGTGACATAGCGGAGATAAGAATGTGCATGATGATGAGAACATCGAGTTAGACGCGGTGATGTAAAACGATGAGATTAAACGATGAGGCAAAATGTTGACAATACAACACGATGATGCAACACGGTAAGGCAAAATGGTGATATGACACGATGAGGCTTACTTGCAACATCCCAGAACCACTTAGTTAGGAGATTATTAAAAGCATGCAGTTGCCAAATCGGCGGGACAGCACAATGCTTTAAAGGTCGCCTCTGTCACGACACAGGATCGACGACAGACTAGCCGTACGTGCGTTATTTACTAAGTCAAATATCTTGGTACCCAGAGCTTTTTTCCCCTGAACTCTAATCACAGGAGTGACTACTGTTAGAGTAGTCGGTTGCCCGTGAAGTGAACATCTGCCAACCGCTCTCACCTGTGTGTTGGCGGATGTGGTTAACAAGGTGTTCCTTTCTGGTGAACGATTTGGAGCAGAAGCCGCATCGGTGTGGAGACTCACCCGTGTGCTGTCGAACGTGATTCAGGAGATGTTCCTTTCGCGTGAACGTCTTTGAACAGAAGTCACAGCGATGCGGTGTCTCCCCAGTGTGCCACATTATGTGGTTCGTGAAATGCTCCTTCCTCGTAAACGACTTACCTGCATTTACATTAACAAACAAATCCAATATCGAAACGTTTTAGTATCTGCCATGAATAAATATTAATCAAATATTAGCTTACACTAAAAATTTATCAACAAATAACTTTTTAAAAATCTTAATCATCTTTAGAAGAAATTCCAAATCCTAGAAGAAAGAAATAATTAAAAAGGTCATATTTGATATTTCGAATTTACTAATTGTACATAATTAAAATTAGGTTAAATATTTCTTAAACTTAAAGATACCGACCGCTGAGATTTACGAAGTAGCAAGCCATGCCATTAGTTTACCAGCGAACGTCAAATCAACAAGATAACTTTCAGAGTTACATAAAATATGGAAAATTGGAAGTGATACATAAAATCAGTCACGCGTGAACTTGTGAACCACGAGGATAATGAGGTGAGAAAGAAATTTGGAATTACGACCAAAGACACCGATGAATCTGAGGTTAGAAGAGGGGCGCTTTGTAAAAGAATGCGCGCGACCCGTTCAAGGGTTGGATACAATGCGCGATCAATTCTCGCGAATTTTATTTTCCTCGACGCCCGAATGCACCGTTGCTGTATTTCTGGTTCGTTTATCATTCCGATCAGGTCAAAAGGCTTTCGACCTCTCGGTTATATTACTATATGTAACGATTGCATTTTCTCGAACAAGATTTGGAATTCTGTTAATAAATGAATCGCAAAAAATTAATAAACAAAATCAATGTTATTTCTTATTTCTTTGTATATAGGTTTGAACACTTAAAAAAATAGTCAAGAAAATTTTTGGAGTTAGATTATTTTCTTTTTAAATTTAAAAGTTGAGAAACTATTCACTGTCTAGTTAAAATAGTCATGACTGATTCCAGGAAAAATGTTATCATTATTCAAACTTTTTCTTTCTTACAAATAAAATTCGGTTTCAAATTCTAATTGATTCTCAAATAAATAAAAATGTTTTTGAACACTGAAACATTTAAAGTATAGCTAGATATTTATCAAAATTTTGAGGTACTTTTCTTTGTGGAGACGTGGAAATGTATTTGCGCACGTTTTGTGGGACTCGTCTTCAACAAAAATTGCATGTTGAAAATGCAAGTTTGAAGACAACTTACCACATATCTCGCATCTGAAGGGAGTGTCGTTGGTGTGAGAGCGCATGTGGTTAGCCAAGTGTTCCTTGCGGGTGTACTTTTTGCCACAGACTTGGCAGTGATGCGGTGTTTCTCCAGTGTGCCACATCACATGATTCATAAAGTGTTCCTTTCGCGTAAAGCTTTTTTTGCAGATGTCACACCGATGAGGAGTTTCACCCGTGTGTTTGCGGACATGATTCACCATATGTTCTTTGCGGGTGAAGGTCTTGGCGCAATATTGGCATCTAAAAAGAAAACAAATAAAATAAAAGCATTAATCGTAGAGACTGATAAAATATTCTTATAATAATTCTAAATTCTGATAAAGATCAGTTTATACCTGTATGGCGTTTCTCCAGTGTGGCAACGAGTATGATTATCTAGATGCTCCTTCCGAGCAAAGCTTTTGCCACAAACCGTGCAATTGTATGGCTTGTCTGTCGCATGACGTTTCATATGGCGTTCCAAAGATGGAGCATTGGCAAAAACGTGGAAGCACACTGCACACGTGAACATAGATCCTCCCAAATGACACTTTCCGTGGCGGGTTAAATCGTTTGCATTTGAAAAAGCCTTTCCACAGACCTGAAAAAAGAGAATAAAAAGTTGATTACCATAAAAAACATGAAAAAAGGCTTCAAAGAGATAAAAATAAAAATCTAATCACCTGGCATGTGAATGGTTTTCTCTCGGTGTGATACCTGCGATGCACAATTAGCTGATATCGGAATTGGAAAATTTTTCCGCAGACATCACAGTTGTGACTACCAACGGAAACGGGAGAAGCACTTGGTCCGGGCGTTGCTTCCCCATCACTGGTCTTAATGTCAAATTTGTTTAGCTGTACTTGCTGTACTATGGGAGTTCCATTTTGAATTGTGGTAACTGTCTGTGTAGGAACTGTTCCACCAACTAAGGTTGTTCCTGCTGCTATTTCACTCTGTAGTTTCCCGAAGACTTCATGGTAAGCTAAGAGCTGATTAATGTCCTCGACATTCACCTGCAAGACAAGCGGACAATTCTTAATGTTTTTACTTAAACAAATTTGTAAAACATGGTGAAAGAACGAAAGTAATTATTTTCACCTTGTACATGTTTTGCACCATTTCAACGCCCAAGGTTTTAGCCAAATCTTGTTCGTTTCCAGCACTGATTTTGACAACCGAGCCATCAGCTGTCCTCACGTCCATCATGTGACCACCAGGCTTCAATTCCGGAACTTGAAATCTAAAATAACAAACCATTTTAAATGAGGATCATTTTACTTGTATTTATTTTCAAAGAAGAGAAAAACCTACTGCGCCATATTAAGTTGTCGCATCTCCTCCTTCTTCTCCGATTTCTCCGAATTATTTTGATTCCCACTCTCTCCTCCAGAACCGCCAGTAATATTAACACCAATCTGTTGCTGTTGTTGCTGCATAAGACTCTGCTGCAAATCCTGAGGCGGTTGCAACTGAAGATCGCACTGAACCTGACAATGCACCTGATTGTCACTGCAGCGTTCAGTTGTGCAACTTCCACTCTCGTCCTTGATTTTATCGTCCCTTTGGGAATTCTGATTTTGCGCACCTTGTGCACTGTTCTGGGCATTCTGGTGATTCTGCATTTGATGATGGGACTGCTGTTGCTGCTGTTGTTGTTGTTGCTGGGACTGTTGTTGCTGATGCATCTGTTGCTGAGACTGCATCTGCTGTTGCATTTGAGCATGCGCTGCCTGCAAATGACTCGCTGGTATGTGACTTCCGTCCAGATTCAAACCAGGAAGAGAAACTGGTATCTGTCGAAGGTAAGATTTGATTACAGCTTTTCGGTGTGTGTCACTCGGTCGTAGAAACTTGCACTTAATAGAGAATCTACTTTCTGACAAAACTTTCAAAAATAATTGTATACTCTGCAGCCATGCAAGCCGGACACATCTCATCTGCATTTTGTTTCATTTTTGAAACACATGGTTACTGAAATTTACCACAAGTTTATCGTTTAAATAATTTCAGCTTTAACCGAACATCTACAGTAAATTTAGATTTCCCTGAAATTGTAAGAGATTCTACAAATGCAGAAGTGATCCACTCGGTGTCAACTCACAATCGTCTATAGTGCAAGATAATCACGTGCAACTACGTAAACAAACCTGTGCATTGGACTGCAACGAACTGTGGTGATTGCTGGTACTAACGGGAGGTTGATGATGATGCGAAGCTGCGTTCTGATGATGAGAACTAGATGCCAAGGCCATTTCTTGGTTGAGTGCGGATGCTGACTCCTTTGAAGGAGCTTCCACACCTCCCCCGCCTCTGTGCGAGGAGTTGTGGTGGGGATGGTGGTAAACCGAGACCTGAGGTATCGGTCCAGGAAATAGATTGGTGAGGACCCAATACTTAGCTACCGAGGAAGCTAACGCTACTGCTGTACCTACACGCAGGTCCGCAGACGAATGCGGTGTACTCCCTATATTTCCAAGACTGGTTGCGGTAGCCAAACCACCCGGGTACGAAGGACGACCACTTTGACCCGTGTTTACTTCCTACCGATACACATTCAGACATTTGTACAACATCGATAGGGCATGCAGCAGCATGCAACAGGCTCTAGTCTAATCAACAAATGCGCTAATTCAATTCCTATTATTTCCTCATCAGAGAATTAATTTTAATCTCGGACTTAATTCTATTTCATGTTCCTCTACCTTTTACTCTTGAAGCAGAAATAAGATGAGAAAATAAAAAGTAGATTGTCTAAGAGATCGCCTGCACGTTTTATTATATAACTTTATTGAAGTATAAAATCACACTTTTTAAATTCGAGTATTTCCAAATTTATTGTAGTAGCAATAGGAGTAGTAGCAATAAAAGCTTATTTAAATACTGAAAATTGTAAAATTCTAGGGGTATCTAAAAATAAAATGCAAAATTAGGTCTTTTTTAAAAGAAAATGTTAGACAAAGTCCGCCCTTGTTAGTTCGGTAAGCAAATTAAATGTTTGTCTTTTTGGAGTTAGTGAATATGTTTAAAGTTGTGCGTGATAATGCGCATTTGTATTACGACAATTAGCCTGTGGAAGAAAGTCGAATCTGTCTCACCTCTTGCTGTGCCTGCGTAGTCGCTGGCAGCGAATGCTGCTCACTATTCATTTTTGCTCAATGAAAACCACCTGTCAATCCTTTGCGACAGTCTTCATTTTCTGTTCTAAAAGGGGAAATAAGAAAAGGATTTAGCTTGTACTGAAAAAATTATTCTTTTTCCAGGTTGACGAATAGAACAATATATTTTTAGAAAATAGCATGCTCCTGAAAAAACGCAACTTTCGAAGTGATCAAATTGATTCCGTACAGAAAGTAAAAAAATCAATGAAGAATATATAAAATCCAAGGTCAGACGCGTGAATCTAAAAAAAATTAAAAGCAAATTAAATCAAAATTCTTTAAAATTACACTTTTCCCGGAAGAAACATATAAACATCTCACAATAAAGTTAATAATCATGGAACGCATACAACAGTAAATCAGGAATCTGCGTTTTTATGCGGCTTTTGTGGAACAATAAAAATGTCCATTTTAAGACTTTTTTTTACGCCCGCAGGTCAACAAAAATATGGAAAAATATTCTTATATTTAGTAAAGAAACGCTCTGAGAATTCTTCCAAACAAAAGCAAAGCAAAAACTGAAACAAGTTAGTGAAAATAAAAGTGTTGAAAAGATTTTGGGTAAGGATGAACTCGAAAATATTCCTTACAGCTTAGGCGGGGAAGGGTGACTCATCAGAGCATCTTCCGGGGCCGTCGAAGGCCACCTCCAAAATACACTAAATTGGAGCAAATTGACTCCCGTCGGGATGAGATTTGTCAGTCTCGTGATTTATAAGCCTCGAGCAGGAGAAGACGGGCAAAACCGGGCACCATCTTCTGGTCTCGCGTACATATTATCACGGATTGTGGAACGGGGACAAGATGGTGGAGGTATCGACGCAAGGGGGGACGCCTCTTCCCTCTTATAATGGCCCCGCGCCCTCGTCACTTGCTTTCAAAATAACGTAAAAGCGAAACCCGCGGAAACCGCGCTACGACAAGATCTTTTGAGGCCAGCCCGAATGCCTGGGTTCGCCACAATTTCGCAAAAACTGTTGGAAGTAACTACGCACTGATGGTTTAGAGAAAATACGATGCAATATGGCGTCCCTCGCCCACCCGCAGAAGGTGACGGTCGTGACGGCGCTGATCCCCCCTCAGCTATTTAAGATCTTTCGAGGTCTGTTGATAAGTTTCCTGATCACAAAAAATATGATTTTGTGGCCTTTTATAGAGGAAAATAACCGAAAATAGGTGATTTAAGGTGTCGAGAGGCATAAAAAGCTGTTTTTCTTGAATGGAAAATGCGCGCGCAATCGGAAGTTGCGCGCGCATCTGCCATTTTGTCACTGCGCAGATGCCGCGAAATTTGAACTGATTACTTAGTTGAAAACTGAAGTCTCGGCAGAGATAAGGGTTCATCAACCAAAGTCTTGCGTCCACGGTGTTCTATGAAATTATTTTTTCTTTTTACCTATTTTTTGTTCCGCGAAAGCTCTTCAGTAGCTAAATAAAAAAAATGTCAATTTTCGATAATTGTTTCGAAAAAAAAGTCCAAATAGTTGAGCTTCTATTTACTTATTCGCATAAGTAGCCTCAATCTTTTAGTTTTATAGTAATTTAATTATAATTATCATTTAATATATAATTATATATATTGATTATAATTATCAAATAATATAATTTAATTATAATTTATCATTTTTAAAATATTATATTTGATATTACCGGCTCTAAACGTTTTACTGCGCTGGAACTTATATGTTCTTTTCATTAATGATAAGTTTTCCAAACCTCGTTATAGTCCATTTTTATTCTTCCCTACTTCACCTGCTTGCCATTATTTTGCTAAAGTTAGTTTCCTTGTTTTGCTTCTATTTAAAAGTTCTGCATTATATTTTTGAACAAATATTTTTAAAATTCAGTTTGATGCGAATAAGCAAATAACCTCAATTATTTTGATTTTTTTTTCTAAAATTAACACTTTAGCTATTGAAGTGCTTTCGCGGAACAAAGAACAGGTAAAAAGGAAAAATAACCAAAACTTTGGTTGAAGCATCCTTATTATATCTCTGCCGAGGTTTCAACTTGAGAAAAATTCCGCCAAAACAATTTTATACTAGAAACTAGACTAAAATAATTTTTTTGGCAGAATTTCATTTTGCATGTTTTCTTTTTTTTAAATATTGATTTAAAAAAATGTGTGTGTGTGTGTGTGTGTATAAAAATGTATATAAATTTTGTAATATTTATTACTTAAATTTAAAATAAATTAATTTGCAAAACTTTTCAAATTTATTAAATGATATACATGAATAATCAATAAATTTTTATTTTTTTAACGTTTCATTCATTTGTGCAAAATTTTGTTCTCATCAAACAAAGTA
The DNA here is from genome assembly GCA_037177015.1 of Euceroptres primus. Taxonomy (NCBI): domain Eukaryota; kingdom Metazoa; phylum Arthropoda; class Insecta; order Hymenoptera; family Figitidae; genus Euceroptres; species Euceroptres primus. The sequence continues at coordinate 25,253 of JBAGKK010000212.1, forward strand.
TTAATACATATTTAAAATTTTTTTTTTAATTTTTAATTAATAATTTCAATTTTAATTTATTGGGTTAATAATTTCCGAAATTTGTCTTTCTACTAAATTCTGAATGAAATATCTTTAAAAATTTGTTTTGTAGGAAAAAGGTAACATACTATGAACCTATATAAGGAAAGAAAAAATCACTATTTCGTATTCATTTTTTTATTTTAATCGTATATATTAATCCGATAGGCGACTAACATTATTTACACTGATATGTACAAACGACCCATTGGTCAAAAACGGCGTACAAATTTCATATACATTATGATTATGTGGAACCGCTCCGATAAATACAATCAAAAACTTTATTTTCTTTCAGTCGAAAACATTTCCAAGTTTTCACGCAGATTCTGTGTTTCTTAATGAAACTGTTTCATCGGTCGTGAATAAAAAACAAACTAACATGAAAATGAACAAGAAAAATATTGGTCTGAGTTCAGCTGTGCACTCAGCGACAAAGTGAAAGCTGACGCTCTAATATACAATTATTACAAAAAACATATATACGATCAGAAAATAAGAGATAAATAAGAACCGATGTTTTTATACAAAAATTTATTCTTATTTGGTATTCTTGCAAACTCGTTTTACTCTCCTATAATCTTAGGTATGTTAAGATAAATGTCATGTACAATAATATAACGATTTTTTTAACGCAATATAATTTTCAATGTAGTTGGATTATTGAAGAAATAGTTTGATAAGTTTGGGAAATTAATTACATGCATAAAACAATAATGCTTTTGAAATTTCTTCGATGCAATTGTTTGGACAGTTCTTGTCCAAGTTTTCAAAATATTTTTTACAAAAGTGAAAAATTAATTTTAGAAAACTAATTGAAACACTTTTCAGTTTTTATTTTATTTTATTTTGTAAGACTCGTTAGATTGAAAGTCAACGGTTTAATTCTATACGATATGTTGATTTGCACGACTGACAAACGAAGTTTAAACATAATTAAATCAACAGTATTCTGCAAGTGATCGAACCATACTGTGTAAAAAAAGTTCAAGTCATCAATTTCATTTCTGAAAATAATACTTGCTAATCATTATAGTACACAATTCAATCAGTATAATACACAAAAAGGAAGCGTAAGATTTACAATTCCGTGGTAATTTCGTCCTGGGGTCGGAAACCCAAAATCGTGAAATCGTCAATTAGGTAGTCTCGACCTGGCGACCATTCGGACAAAATGGTGTAGTTGGCAGCTTCAATTGTACTTTCAAATTCCCACTGGGGACTTAATTCATGATCGAGTTCACTCGATTCTTTGTTATTATCTAAATGCTTGTTATCCGCCAAGCTACTGTCAGGATTGTAGGTATGATTGAAACGAGAAATGGCGAGCTCTTGGAGATGAGATCCCACAGGTTTCGTACGTTTGTCTCTTGAATGGACTAAAGGTGTCGACTGCCCGATTGTGGAACCATTAGGGCTGAGCTTCTCGTTGTAAATGCTAGAGCTGTTTTGTCCGAGACTCGAGCCTACGGGGCTGTCTTTCACATACCCGAGACTTGAACTCGCTGGACTTATGCTGGACTTATCGCTAGCTTGGAATGTTGTGAGTGGAGCATTTGCTTGAAACGTTGTGAGATTCGTTGGTGTGGTTCTCGGCTCAAAGCTTTGATACTGCTGAGATATCGAGATTGGCTGTGGAGTCGCTATGACGGATGCTGCTGGCTGCTGGAGGAACGTCACTAGCTGGGCGACCTTCAAAATAAATATTCCTTGTTAATATCCACAACATTTGGAACCTTGAATTTTAACAAAGATCTTGGCAATTAAATCATATTTTTGACATTGAATTTAGAGGGTATACATGAAAGTAGTACAGTTTGTATAAAACGGAAACTTTCGAAAAAGAAGAAGCTTTCATGAAAATTAATTGACACACAGACTAATTTCTAACATTTCGAACTAACTCACCATGGTCGCTTACAGACTAGCATGTAAAAATCGAAAAGGAGACTTTACACGGTGAAAATGTATTAAAAATTGCTTCTCGATAATTCCCAAGTGAAAAAATAACTCACTTGTGGAGATGTGTGCCTTTTATATCGCCGAAGAAGTCGCTCGGCCCAAGCCAGCAATCTCTGCCAGTCTTCTGGAGGCGTTGGTATTTCATCGTCTCTCCTGTTTATCAATACTAGGATCCTGGCAAGATCTCGGAGAACGGGCCTGAAAAGAAAAATTAAGAAAAGAGTTACTTATGGAGATGGGAGCAAAATATTGATGTTTTATAGAATATTACCTGTAGGCTTGGATACCAACAGCTCCATCTCCATTACTTCCTGAGTAGTGCAATTCTCTGACCTGCCTTCGAGTGTCGTTGAGCATTGAGAGGAATGTGTTTCCCTCCCCTCTGAGGGTCGCGAGGTGCTTTAAAAATTCTCTTCTCTCAGCGCTAGAAACAAAAACAAGTTCAAGAGGCTTCTATTGTTGTTAAACAAGTCTCATTGTCATAAAGAAATTTATTTTTAAAACTAAGGTTTTGATAATGAATTTCTGCGCTAGCTTTTATTTAAAAACAATAAATAGGACTATGAAATATTTTATCTTTTGTATTTTCTTTTGCAAGTGCAGATTTATTCATTAAAGGAAATTATTAATATGGAAATTTAATGAGAAGAGATTAGATGATGAACAATGAAATGAACCTGTCTTCGAACTGCTGAACCATTTTTGCAGCCTTCTTTTTTCTTTGATGAACAACAATGACTCCACAGAGAATAATGAAGATACATATTGTGGCACCAGAGGCAACTCCAACAAGGACGGCTACTTGACTTCCAGTGAGACCGAACATAAATCCACTTTCCTTGCAGATGCGACCCATATATTCATCTCGCGTGGACCAGTCTGCAGTGTGACCTGGTGGACAGGTGTCAACACAAGAACCTTGATGAAGAAGGATCGCACAGCGGGCACAGGAACCTCCTCGGCACCTTATGCAACCACCTTCTCCTTCGGTGCATCCTGAAAAAAAATAAAAATCTTTTGTCAATTCATAAATTCATTTTTTACCTACAAATAATATTTTAAGAGGCTACCCCTAAACCTCTAGGCAAAAAATACACTAGTTTTCTTTATTTATTTTCAAAGAAAGTATTTTATTTAATGCAAAAAATCTTTTTATTTACTAAAATTCTACTAAAAAAAATATACAAAAAATATTAATTTGTTAATAATTTTTAAAGGCGTTTTGCCGAAACAGTGTTTTTTAAGCTGGTACCAACGATTCCGGCTGATCTACTGAGCCGATTTGTCTCAAATTTTGCAGAGATGTTCATAAGATGTATAAGCTATGGCATGAACCTCGATCATAATTTTTCATTCAGATTTAACAACATTTTTAAACAATTTATGTTTCAAAAAACTGTCAAAAAACAAGAAAAAAATTAAACTTTCACCATTTGTTTATTTGTTAACCCTTTAACGGCCAAGCCTAAAATCCGTTGTCTAAAAATTCTGAAAAAATTCAGGAGTAATATATGGTGAATTTTTGACTTTTCTG
>JBAGKK010000213.1:50491-74810 GCA_037177015.1 Euceroptres primus
ATCGAACAGTATTTTATACCACGAGAGCCGAAAAATCATGTCAAAGTTGAGATTTTGAGGTTAGAGTGGTATAAAAGGAATTTCTTTTTGAAACAAAAGAAAATCCTCTCAACCTTTAATTTAAGAGGAAATTCCAGTTGTGTCATGTGGACGTGTTTTGTGGCAAAAGGAAATTTCTCTGAGTGAAAATTCCCGACTGTTTTTTTTTTAAATAACTTTTACAATTTAAATAAAAAATTCTGAGAAAATTTGTCAAGCGTAAATGCTTCCTAAAGAAGATTTTCCAGACAGAAATTAATTAAAAAATTTTTTTTAGTTGCAAAAATTGAAAAATGGAATTTTTTAAAAATGCCACTTTTAAAAAAAATTGATTTTAATAAAACTTGATGTTAATCAAAGAAATTGGTATCTTAAAATTATTAAATTTTATTGATAAATAATATATAATTTTCTTGTTTTTTATCAGACTTTCAGCGAGAAATATTTTATCACAGTGCGATACCGTCACACTAAATCTTGATTTTCTTGGAACAGAATCATTTTTTTTTAAATCAAACATTTTTTATTCTCATTCAGCATCCCTATATCTCAGGAGAAAGCTTTTATTTTTGTAAAAAATTAAAAATCGATTTTTCATCGCTATCCAAATCAGAATCTGAAAACCTAAGAACTTGTAATCTCAAAAATATCGGTCGATTTATTCGGAATTAGCTAACTTCTTTACATCAAACTTTGTTTACTCGTATTCAATAACTCAATATCTCCAGAGAAATTTTTTCTTTTCTTAAAAAACTTAAAATTGCAGTTTTTATCGAAATCCGCAGCCGAGTCTGCTCGAATTTTAGGCTAGTGTCACTTTGATATTGTCAACTTCCACACCTATTTCCTCGAAACTGGATAAATTTTTCTAATCAAACTCTTTTGGCCTTAATTCGGCAACACTTTAGCACGGGAGTGGATTTTTGTTTTATCTTTAAATGGTGATTCCGATTTTACAGAAGGTTTTTTCACTCTCCTGAAAAATTCACATTTTATTGGTTATATAGCTCTGTACTGCCACCCATCAATGAAAAATTCACATTTTATTGGTTATCTAGTTCTGTACTGCCACCCATCAATTATAAATCATGATATGAACAATTGAACATATTATATATAATTTATAATGAATTATCGATTGTCGCTATCTAAATCTGAAATAGTCAATTTTGACTAATGAAACAGTGCCGATTTGTCTACCAAATGATCTATTAACAATTTTACTTATTTTTAGTCAATAATGAACTCCCATTGAGATCACAACTAATTCATTTAGAAAAAAAATCACTACTAGAGTCAAATTCAGTCACTCTAAGAAAAAGTTGTTTTGAAATAAAAGTATCGTTTTCTTGCGTGTTTTATCTTGAACCACGTGAATTTAAATTTGCTTCAAGATTAGGTGAAGTTTGTCGCAAGAGGACTATGTTTGCTGAAAAATGATTCCTTTTGAGACAAATGAACATCCTTTTAACTTTAAATTTAAGAGGAAATTCCATTTGTTTCAAGAAACATCCATCCGCAAGAAGACATTTCTCTGAGTACTGTGACTAAAGTAAATTAGTAGTATTTCACTGTGAATTAGTCATTATTGACTGAAAAGTAGTAAAAATGATTACTAAATCATTTGGTGAACGAATTGGCATTGTTTCATTAGTCAAAAGTGACTAATTCAAATATAGAAAAAAAATTATGCATACATAATAATCAAAATGTATCAACATGCATAGTGAGCATCAATAATTCATTATACATAAATTATATGCATAATTTTTCCACCTGACAGACAAACTTTAAGATTTGTATGAATAATTTTGCAACTGAAGAAGAAAAGAAAAATCTTTCGTAAATATTGCAAAAAATGTTTACGATCAAAACTCTTCTTGTACTTTATTTTATGTACAATTATTTATTTGTAGAAATTAGTAGTTGATAATATAAATATAGAGAATTGAATATTACAGTAAATTTTAATAAACTCTAAAAGCATTTGCTTGAAGTTCTGAACATTCAAATGAACAAAATTTTTGTTTGATTTCATTTTAAATTCATTTTTGTTCCAAAATATTGTTTAATTAATAAAGAAACAAATGAAATGATAAAAAATCTCATATGTAATTCTTCTTTTTATTTGTTTCTGGAACAATATTTCAAGATAAATTTGAGTTAAGAACAAAAATTTCGTTCGTTTGAACATTCGAAATATCAGGTGCATTTAGAAACGATCATAAGTTAATTTAAAATTATATAATACATATTATTATTATTATACATATTATATCATGGAATAATTTATGACCCAATAAAAATATGATCCAATAAAGCGGTTATAAGTTAATTTAAAATTAAATTATACATATAGGTGAAAACAAAATTAAGAGGATTTACAAATTCGTAAATCTGATGCCACGTGAAAAAAGAAAGTCTGCTTTTGGCTCTGATTTTTTTTCTAGATCACAATTTATTTTTTAACATATTTTTCAACATAAATTTTAATCATAGATTAATTTACAAAAATATGTCTAATAATTGAATAGTTGAATTTTAGTTGAATAATGACAGAGTCAGAAAAAATTTTTTTAAATGTTTTGTATCAAAATCTTAAAAGCGTCTCACTTTTTTTCTTAACTGCAGTAATTTCTCTTCTAATAAGGCAGTTTGTAACAAGTAATAAGTCAAAGTTCATCTTCTCAGTAAAATATACTATAAAAAAGGCACTTCTTAAAAACTTTCCGTCATTTAAATCTTTAAATTTTCGAAACATTAAGGGATTTCGATTTAAAGAAATATCTCTGACTACTAATCCGAGTTGTTGCTCAACTTTTAAAACGCATGCAAATATTAACCAATTAAATAATTTGAGATTAAGATGACATTAATCTCTTCGTTTAATGAGAGGCTTAAATGCAGTTTAAACGATAAATGTTCGAATTGCAATTACTTCTGATATGAAGTTAATATTTCGCAATATAAATCAATTAAACCTGCATTTTTTCAATATCGAAACATTATTTACATTTTTAAAATAATTTACTCATTCAGTATATTTTCTTTCTCTTTTAAAAAAATTTTCTTCTCGAAATGAAGAAAATGGGTTTTCCTCCCCTCTTCTTTTCTTCTTTCTTCTTCTTCTTCTTCTTTTTCTTCTTTCTTCTTCTTCTTCTTTCTTCTTCTTCTTCTTTCTTCTTCTTCTTTTTCTTCTTTCTTCTTCTTCTTCTCTCATATGTAATATGACTGAATATCATATGGTATATGTTTTCATGGGAATTTCATGCATTTGATGAAAGTGTAAGGATAATGCAGTCTTTGTCAAATATTTGAAAAACAGATTCTAGATATTTAGAGTTTTACGATAACGTAAAAAAATAAATTGTAATCTAGAAAAAGAATCAGAACCAAAAGCAGATTTCTCTTTTCACGTGGCATCGGATTTACGAATTTGTAAATCCTCTTAATTTTGTTTTCATTTGTAAATATATCTATTTTTTAGTTACTTTTGATACAATTTAATATTTTTACAATGTAATTTTTTACCATGTAAATATTTTTTATATATCTTTCCCGAATGAAAAGCTTCGACTTTCTAAATGGCTTTATCCAAAATATGTAATCTCTATTTTTAAAAAAATGAAGAAGTGCCAAGTGGCATCTTTGTACTGACTCGATATTTTTAAAATAGGAACAAAGTAATTTAATTGTACAACAAAATTTAATAATGCATTTTTCGACAGTTACAATAAATTTTATATCCAGATTGTAAATATATAATTAAATAATAATAATCCATTAAATTCAATGTTATGAGTGTATTAAAATTATATATTTTAGAAGTCAGTCAACTTTTTGACCATGGAACCTAAAATGCTACCCACTTCTTCTCCTTATACAATTTTTCACGTGGAAAACAACTAAAATTTACAACGTGATATAATTAATCTTCCAAGCTTTTAAAAAATCAAGATATCTAAAATCTGCAGTGATATATTTTTTTGGAAATGCTTCATAAATCTTGTAAAAAATCAAATTTTCTTGACATAGATATTTGAGGAAATACATACATAGATAGATTTCTCATTACCAGAAAAAATTTACATAAACAGTGATAAATCCTTAAACTTTTTTCCATTTAAAAAATTATGTTTTTTGAAATTAACCATATCCAATAAGCCACAGAGAAAAAAATTAGATTTTGTAGGGTGTTCCCTCCATGTAAATTTTTCGGAAATATTATTTTAATGAACTTTCTGGTTGAATTATTATTTTCTTCAATAACAATTTTCACTAGCGATTATAAGAGATTAATACTAATTTTTTAGTAACTGGTGAATAGAATTAAATTTGGTTTTTTGGAGCTTTGTACTCGATTTTCTAAGGAATTAGTGGATTAGTAAATCGTAGATAATGGTGAATGGGACTTTACATGGATTTTGTGTAATGCCTATTCAAGTGTCTTTGCGTTGAATGTACGCATAGACATACTTACGAGGCGCAGGTTTGCAGGGGCGATAACCATGAATACGATCGCTATGGCAAAACGACTCGAGGGTGCCTCGAGGTCGAGAGGCAACCCCTTCGAACATTACACAGCCAATTGGACACCCCTCTGATTCCTGCGCCCTTAACGTTCACAACCGTTACCGTGGCTAATTCGGACCTATCCACTTCCTGGACACCTTTTCTCGACTCTTGTTTACACACATCGACCCAGAAACTTTTTACAAAAGGAAGAACCAAAAAAAAAACGTATTTCCTTAATTTTTATAATTTAAATTATAATTTAAAATCTCGTCAATATTATTTATCAGAAGAGAATTTCGTCAGTATTTTTATCTTATATTTAATCAATACAATTTGATAAAGGAACCTTAATAGCACAGGACAGAGTTAGATTTTAGGTAAACAAGAAAAAAACACAGCCAAAAGAAATTTCTTATTTATCTTCAATTCTATTGCAATTTTTTTAAATGCTTTAAGGGTATTTGATACATAATGACGTCAGGAATTACCAACCGATTTTTTATGTACATTCAGCGGGTTTATTAAGAGAGAAATGCACATATAATGCTGAAATTTTGTGAAATAATAAAGAATATATTTAGGCATCGATGTCTGGTGCGTTTTATTTTTTATTTCAAAAAACAAAAATGTTTCAAAAATAATTTTTCTTCAAAATAAACATGAAACGCACCAGACATCGATTCTTTGATATATTCTTTATCATTTCCCGAAGTTTTAGCATTATATTTGCAATTCTCTCTTAATAAACCCGCTGAATATAAATAAAAAATCTGTCGGTAATTCGTGACATCATTAAGTATCAAATACCCTTAATTCTTGAAATCCACTCTATGGAAAATCATATGGAAATGATTTATAGAATTTCACATGGAATATATATCCGGTCTACAATTGTAAAAAATATTCATGGGAATTTCCCGGGATATTCCCAGGGTTGCAACTAATTAATTATATTTGTAATTACATTACCAGAGTAATTAATAATTGCATAGAAAAATTGTAATTATACTAAAAATAATTAATAATTACAAAAGAAAATTGTAATTATATTCAAAATAATGAATAATTACAATATAAAATTGTAATTATAATCGAAATAGTTAATAATTACAAAGTAAAAATTGTAATTGTAAATAAAATAATTAATAATTACAAAAAAATTGTAATTATACTCGAAATAATTAATAATTACATAGCAGAAATTGTAATTATACTTGAAATAATTAATAATTACAAAAGAAATTTGTAATTCTACTCAAAAAAATTAATAATCACAGAAGAATAATTAGACTTAAGATTTGATATCGATTTGTTAATATGTTAAATATGTTTAATTATAATTAACCCATAATTTGTTCATTTGTTCATTTGTTGAATATATTGATCCGTTCATATATGAAGATTAAAAAAAAGCAATAAATCTTGTTTGTGCAAAAACAAGTTTGTTTTATATACTTAACATAAAAATTAACCCAGTTGGTACTTGGGCAAACTATCTGGAACCCAGTAATTAATTACAATGTAATTACAATTTTTTCTTTGTAATTATTAATTATTTCGAGTATAATTACAATTTTTTGTAATTATTGATTATTTGAAGTATAATTACAATTTTCTTTTATTATTATTAATTATTTAAAGTATAATTATAATTTTTTTTGTAATTATTAATTATTTCGAGTATAATTACAATTTTCTTGTGTAATTATTAATTATTTTGAATGTAATTCCCATTTTGCTTTTGTAGTTATTAATTATTTTGAGCATAATTACAATTTTCTTTATGTAATTAGTAATTGGAAATGGATTAATTAATTATTTTTGCAACATATTTCTGAGAAAGGATCCCGCACCAAAAAAACTAGTCATAATTTGACCAAGTCCTTTTGGGAAATTTCTTCTATTTTTATGAACTACAAAATAAATAAATCTTAGAAAAATCCACCGGGACCCCATTTCCCATGCATTTGTTCTTTCTACGAGTTTTCCCAGGAAATCTCTAGGGGCAATTCTTTTATTGGTTAGGTTACAGTTTCACGCACATTTTTCGAAATAATTTTTTTGTTCATTTTTTTGGATATTCGGATTTTAGTTTACGCAAAGGGACTAAAAACCCCTTCAAAATGAGCATTCAACTGAAAAAAATTTTCAATAGAAGCCGAGAAATTACAATTTTAAGAGCATTGTAACGTTAAACGTTTTCACATACAGAATTTCCATATAGGATTTCTATATAGGATTCCACCTGGAATTCTATATGGAATTTTAATCAGCAATTTCCATAATGCCATATAGAATACTCAATACCGCATGGAATCCAATATGGACCTTCCTTATGAAAATTCCATATGTACATTTCAAATGGAATTTTTATGTGGTTTGCCATATGGAATTCCTTCCATTCGTATTTCAATGTGAAATTTCTACATAAAACATAAAAATATAGAATTAAGTTAGATGTCCCAATTCCTGATCATTTAAGGATGCGAGCTCCAATTTTGGTAATATAAAAAATTTCCCTAAAGTTTCTAAACTAAAAATTTGAATCCCTCTTATAATCTGATTATTTTTCTTTAAAATGAGCGTATAAAAAAGATAAGTGGTTGAAAAGTCTCTTAAAGACAAGTGGTTGAATAAAAAATTCTGAATATCCCAATTCCTGATAACATAAATTTTAACCTAACATAACTCTTTAACTTTCGCTTTGACACAATAAATAAGGAATGAACGGTCAAATCTATCAAAAAAAATTAGTAGTATTGATTTTAACTAATTTTGGCCAAAATAGACTTTTCAAAATACATGTGATCAGAAATTGGGACATCCATCTTATGTGCGGAATGGCATTTTACAAAGAATTCCAAACAGAATCTTCATACGGGATTTCAATCTGAAATTTTTACATAGAATATAGAAATATAGAATTGTGTAAGGAAAGGTATTTTGCAAAGAATTCCATATATAATTTCTATATGGAATTTTATTTGGGATTTAAATCTGAAATTTCCATAATTTCACGTAGAATAGAGAATCTCATCTGGAATCCATATAGACCTTCCATATGAAAATTCCGTATGTAAATCTCATATGTGATATATGGGAATTGTACATGGATTTCCATCTGTAATTCTGCATGGAATTTCAATTTGAAATTTTTACATAAAATAAAAAAATTTATAGAATTGTTTATGGAATAGCAAGTGGTAGGTAATTCCAAACAGAATTTACATATGGAATTTCTATATAGAATTCCATCTGGAATTATATATGTAATTTAAAACTGCAATTTCCAAAAGTCCATATAGAATACCGCATGGAATTTAATATAGAATTTCTGTATAAAGTACCATATAAAATTCAATATAGACTTTTGGAATGGGCATATGGAATTTTCATATGAAAATTACATATATAAATCTTATGTAGGATTTCTATGTGGATTTCCATTTGGAATTTTCATATAGGATTCTATTTGGAATTCTATATGGAATTTCAATCGGAAATTTCTACATAGAATATAGAAATATAGAATATTTTGCAAGCAATTTTTATTATAAGATATTTTGCAAAGAATTCCAAACAAAATTTCCGTATGGAATTTCTATGCGGGATTTAAATCTGAAAAATTGGGATCCAATACAGAACTTCCATATAAAAATTCGATATATAAATCTCATATGGGATTTCTACGTGAAATTTTGTATGGAATTTCCATGGAGTAGTTTACAAATTCCAGTGAGTTTCCCAGGAATTTTTTCACATGAGAAATAAACAGTGTCGAATAAATTTGACCTGATTTTAAATAGGAGTCAAATCTGGATGTAAGTTATTTTAAATAAATGAGAATCTAAAAATGCCATTTGTAAATCCACGTTGATTAAAAAAGAAAGATTTTTTCCCTCGTTTTTTTTTCCTTTTTTTTCGAGTCGTTAAGGCGGGGAATTTCCGTTTTGGCATTAGAGAGTGGCTTTATAACGACATGAAAATAGGCGCATAACCACTGGGTGGACTGAAATATCATGTTGAAAAGACGGGCGAAGAGTTTGGAGGGTGGGAGGATAATCCTTCGTAAAACCACGGCCAGTTTTATGTGTGAATGTATTATGTGTGAATGTTTATGAGTGCGAGTGTGTGTAGGGGGTCACGGGTTCTGACCACGATACGGATGTGCCCCTGCCTTCTTCCTGTGCCACAACCACGTTTATGGCTTGGCATTTGGTGCAATAAGACCGCATCTCCATTCGCAAAACCGATCTCCAAATAATCGACAAAAATTTTCAGATTATTTTTCAATCTAATCCATTCTTTTTGCCAATCTTAAAATTACTCGGAATCGTTACCCCAAGTATTATTTATTTCAAGGATTAGATTTCCATTCATTGAAAAAAAAGAATACATATCACTCGATTGAATAAAATAATTTTCATGAGGGGAAAAATCCAGTCAAGGGTAACTCATTCAGTCGAGGATAATTATTTGTCGAGGATAATTATTTTTAATATCAAAGTTTGCAATTTTCTACATATCAAAGGAATATTTCTTATCTACTTCTATCTACCTACAATTTCTTTTTTTTACCTAAAACGTATTTTAATGAAATTGATTATTCAATTATTTATCTTATTATTTATCTTCATAAAAAATTAGCCAAAAAGTAGTTTTTCTTCATTAAAAAAATAACATTTTTGAAAACAGTTTTGATAAAATTCAATTGATTTTGACAAGAATAAAAATAAGCTGGGTCTTGAGTCCTAAGTCCTAAGATTTTCGACCGAAATTTTCTAATCTCGTTGTGAATGTAAACACACCTTTGTGATAGGTACGATTTCAATAAAAGTAACGGAAAATTACAGAGATATCTAATCCGGTTACCTTTTTTTTCCTCGGAACTATAAACGATGTCCTTTTCGAAGCAGATTTCCGAGTAGGTTTCAGATTAAGATGCTATTCGTTTGAATTCGTTTAAATTAAGCACAATATATTTTGCGATGCAAACACCGGTATACGTTGTTATTTGTCTACTGCTGGGATTAAGCTTCCATAGTCTGACGCATCGGTACATGCTTAATTTCAGTTTCCTGCGGAAAAGAGTGAGAGAGGAGGATCTGTGGAGAGGGAGGGACGTAAACAGCCGGAAAGAGAGAGATAATCCTCTCCAGTATCGGTGACACGTAATTTTTAATGAGAGAAATCATTTACCTTTTTGAGAATAGAAAAAGTTATGAGCAATGGAAAATTATGAAACTTATGCACATCGAATTCGAGACTAAGAAACGATTCCTTTTTTTATTATGTTTTTTTTTGACTAATCGTGAAATATGGTTCTGTGGATCAACAAGTTTATATTTTGGTACATTCCAATAGTTGTACCAATATTTGTACCAATTTTTAGTGATGGTTTCTTTCACTTGAGGTCGAGCAACCCTTGTGCCAATTTTTTATTGAAACTATCGAAATAAAATTTTATCAGAAATTCCATTCAGAACTTTGGGATTTGAAGAGAGTTTAATACCCTAATTCATTTAATACATTTAGCGCTTTTTATATTCGTTTGAAACAGATTTTTACGCTTGGAAATTTTCGAAATAAATTATAAAGTTTCTGGTAATGTAGTTCAGTATAATTTTCCATATATTGACCATATATTTTCATACATGTTTGATATAGTCTTGTCCAGAAGAAAAAAGTTTTAACAAATATTTCTAAAAACAGTGGAAAAATTATGCATAATTTATGTACAATGAATTATCGGTACTATGTAAAAAATAATGCGCAGTAAATCTTAAGGAATAAAAATGTTGCAAACAATTGAAAACTAGTTGTAATTTGTTTACAACATTTTAATATCTTAAATTTACTGTGCATACACAATTTTTTACAAAGTGACTATCGATAGTTTGTCATACATAAATTATGCATTTTTTAACCTGGGGGAAAATCTTTGTTAAAATTTTATTCTCTGGGACAATTGATTTCACAAAAAATCTAAAAGTATCAAAATATTGCAAACAAATGGTAACTTGCAACATTTTGATACCGATTCCGATCAAGTTGATTCGTGACGGAACAAATAACAGTGATAATCCCACCGATGCCACCAGCTATTTGTAACGAAAGAGAATCACTAATTTAAACAATTTATTTTGTTTATTTAATTAACAACCTCGTTCGTAATAACAATTTTGGATCCAATTGATACCCAGTGATTTAGTATGTTATGAGTTTTCTTCCAACAAAATATATTTTAAATGAGTCGAATTAAGACGATATTTTTGCGATTTAATTTCCACGAACTCAATGAATTTTATATATATTTATAGTTTATATTTATATTTATAGATATACTTTAGATATATTGAATATGTAATTAAAATCCAAATGTCTTTACTAAAAATGCAAGTTTTTCACTGAAGATAAATCTAATTTCAATTCTATTATCATTTGAATACGATTTATGAAAAAATTAGCTGAGATACAGCATTAGACATATAAGAATGATAATTTGGAGGGTTTATTTTATTTTGAATTTCAAGTTAAATGCCCCTTGAAGGTTTGAGTTGCCTTTAATTTGCGTAAGCAACGACCACGTGTATTGACGATGCACTGTACAAGCAGGTACTATATGAGTATATGGTCACGGTATTTGACCACCCCTTGTGTCTGGAATGATTGTAATCCATCTATCCGGCTCGATGCCGATGCATCAAACCCAGGAACTCGTCTCCTCGCACTGATTTCATTTCGCTCCAGTTCCCTTTTCTGATTCCTGATTTCCTGAACATTTTTCATTCCTATGTTATTTATGTTCATTTATCAAAATTCTTTATCAACTTTGTCAAAAAATTCAGAAGAAACCATTTTATGGAATAATTCCATACTCTCTAAATCTGAAAAAGTGAAAAGTGAGCCACTAATTTACTTCAGTGAATATTTCTACTAATTATTAGTAATTCTTGACTAAATCTTTAGTGAAAAGTTGAAAACTACTAAATAAATAGTGAAATACAACTAATAATTATTAAAAATTTTCACTAAAGTAAATTAGTGGCCCTCTTTCACTAATTCAGATTTAGAGAGTATAGAATTGCCATGAATTTCCGTAAAATTTTCAAAAATTCATATAGAAATTCCCTTTTGGAATTGGATATGGAATTTTTGTATGAAATTTCATGAAAAAATTAGCAATGATCTTTTTTAAATGTTCTAAACGATTTAGAGTCTTTTTCAGATTATAAAATGAATATCTTTTAGATTATAAAATGAATATCTTTCAGATTATAAAATGAATCTTTCAGATTATAAAATGCATATATCGATCGTCACCAAGTTTGTTGATATGTTTCGCGCAAATTTAAGTTTTGAATATGAATTTTAAATTTTAAATTAGCCTAAATATAATATGTTTTATTTGCCATGTATTACGAAAGTACGATTATAATTCGAAAAACCAGCGAACTGTGTAAATCGGATCATTATAAACTCATCATTAAGTACTTGTTACTAAATAGTGAAATTTCGTTGAAATTCGAGCAAAACGTAAAGTGGTGATATTCAAACGAATAATATATCGATAATAGCTGATTAATATATAGGGATGAACTTTTGAACCGAACGTGAGATACTTAACGTAATCGCACATACGCTTTATCCATGGATTATCTGAAGCAAGCGCGTACCATTATCTTCGAATACCGAACACCTGATATTTTGATAAGGCTGATCAGTTTGTGCTATATTTGATTAGGTCGTCCTTTGACCAGCTACTAGAATGTGTTGATCTCTCGATTATATTTGGCCGAGAAATTTTTCGAGATGAAAATAATCTTGTGTTTTTTACTTGGCGCATTCTTTAACTGGCAGAGTCTAATATTTAATTAATTCAATAAATAATAAGTAATAATAAGTAAAAAATAATATGTAATAATAATATTAAGTAAAATAATAAATAATATAAAATAAAATAATAAATAATATTAATTAATATTAAATAAAATAATAATAATAAGTAAATAATAATATAATTAAATAAATAAAAATTTATTAAGTAAAAATCTAAATAAATAATAATTTATTAGGTAAATAATAATCTAAATAAATAAATAATAATTTATTAGGTAAATAATAATCTAATTAAATAAATAATAATTTATTAAGTAAATAATAATCTAATTAAATAATAATTCAGTCCATTTAATTTCTGTAATTGGTCAATATTTTTTTAATATAAATAAAAAAAAATGAGAATATAAAGTTATCAATTTCTTCTCTGACGCAAGATTCTTCGAAGAAAGGTTCCACTAAATTGTCGAGTATTATTAACCCCGAATCTCAATAGCCTTTTTACCTCTTACGTAAGACAATCAAGCATTTGATACAATACATGAAGATTTTTTTTAAATCAAGGCTCATCGTCATTGGGCGGGTCAGTGTGCTCAGCTCATCATTATTTGACGCCTTTTGATTGGCTTTCGCAAATCAATACCATCATCGAAGCTCAAGGGCATATAAATCTTCAAAGTAAACAATACCGAGCTAAAAATGCTGTTTGTAATTAAATTAAAAATATAAGTGACAGTTTTAGAAGAAAAATTATATTAAATGAATAAAAACTGTATTAAATATATTAAATGCATTTGTTTTAATATATTTTTTGTCAATTCCCTAAGAAGATATTGAAAAACTAGTGAGAATTTCAATGTTTTTTTGAAATTTTCATTTCATTTGTGTTTATTCAATCCAACAGTTCGATGAGAATTTACAATAACTCTCGAAATAAATAACATTTCTTAATATTTTTGAACTATTTTTAAAGAGTACACTGAGAAAACTGTTTGGTTCGCACAACAAAACGATTTGGTTGCTATAGAAGCAACCAAATTTTTTGGTTGCGTCAACCAAATTTTTTGGTTGTATCAACTGAATTTTTTGGTTGTGTCAACTGAATTTTTTGGTTGTGTTAACCAAATTTTTTGGTTGTGTCAACCAAATTTTTCGGTTGTGCCAACCAAATTTTGTTTCTTTCAACAAACTTTTTGTTGAGCCAACAAACCTTTTGCTGAACCAACAAACCTTTTGTTGAACGAAAAAAATCTCTGTTCTGGTTGAAGTAACAAAATTTTTTATGGTTCAACAAAAGATTTGTTGAAAGAACAAAAATTTGGCTGTCACAACCAAAAAATTTTGTTGCTTCTATAGCAACAAAATCGTTTTGTTGTCCAAACCGAACAGTTTTCTCAGTGACATCTTCATAGAATTTCACGATTGTATGAGAAGAATTGTCAAATCTCTTCCCTCGATTATTATAATAAATTTTAATGGAAAATACAGGAATATTCATTTCTTTAAATTAATTTTTTTGACTGTGCATTTTATTTTATTTAAAAAAAATTTGTTTGTTCCACGTATTTAACCTTTGGTAGAATCTAAGGAAGAATTTGAACAATTCTCAGAAATTCATGGAATTCTACTTTTAAAAAGAGCTGAAGAATATTAAAAATTGTCCTTGTGTCAAGAGTTGTTAAAAATTTCAAAAAAACATTGACATGTCAGTTATTTTTTCAATATCTACGAAAGTGACAAAATGACATCGTCTTGAACTTTTATTTAACGTAGAATTTTGACGGCTTTCGTTCTATTTTTAAGAAAATATGTTATCTTGTTTGTTGTGTGTTCAGAAGCAAAAATTAACCACTGATTCCAACAAATCTTTCTTTCCTGTGTTATTTATGATTATTCATCAAAATTCTTTATCAACCTTGTCAAAAAATTCTGTAGAAACTGTAAAGAAAAAAATGTAAATTGCAAATGTAAATGTAATGTAAATTGTACTGTAAATTTTAAATTCTGCAAAGGAATTTCATATGGAAATGGAATATAATATATGGCATTTGGATGGAATGGTTTTGAATTGTTACAAATTATTTAACTATCAATGATCCAAAAAATGAATCAATTGGACCTGCAACACTTTTATCCAAAAACAAATGAATATTTTTCTCTCGTATTTTCAATTGTTTTCCACTGTTAACAAAATTGACCTACAATGCTTTGATATTCTGAATTTACTGTGAACTTATAGTTATTTTGCTTGTGCAATGGGCAATCTGCATATTTTTCTTTTCTAAAAAGTAATGAGAAAATGGAATAACTGCTGCAGAGTGGATAATTGGAATAAATACTAATAAACTTATAGCTTTCTTAATGATTCAAGACATTAGCTTCCATAAATTTTAAATAATTTATAGTAGAGTTTATAGTACTTTGAACTCGAATCATTTTTACATTCTCATCATATGAGAAGGTATTAGTTTTATGTGAAAACGGACTTTTCGAATTTTTTAAAATCTTTATCCCTTTTAAAAATTAGCCCAATTATTGTTTTCGCAAAAATGTTGTTAAAAAGTTGTCCTTTTTAAATAAAATAGATGAACCTTTACTATTAGATGAGAATGAAGGTAAATAAATTTTAATAAGATTGTGAAAATATAGAAAATCAGAAAGTAAG
The DNA here is from genome assembly GCA_037177015.1 of Euceroptres primus. Lineage (NCBI taxonomy): Eukaryota > Metazoa > Arthropoda > Insecta > Hymenoptera > Figitidae > Euceroptres > Euceroptres primus. The sequence continues at coordinate 65,550 of JBAGKK010000213.1, forward strand.
GGAAAAAGAAAAGATATAAAAATGTGATAAACGAATAACACCGACGTGATTTCACTTGGCTTCTTCATCCCTTGGTGGTAGCGTTAACAACGGTATCACTTTAGGCGTTAGCTGGATAAGCCGCTAACCCCATCCACCTGTTGCCCCTTCTTACGTCCCTCGAGTTCATTCTTGTCTCTTTTACGTCTGCTATCCTTTGGATTGCCCTCGCTCGACCCAAGAGAACCTGGACCCTCATTCTACATCCTTTTCTTCGACAAGTCGACTACAGCATCCCTGGACCCACTTTGGGTTCTCACTCCAACCCTCCTTCCTCTTTTTCTCCTTCCTTCTATACTATCTCTCTTTTCATTTCTCTCCTCCTCTTATATTTCTCTCTTCGTCTCTATATTTCTCTCTTTTTTTTCTTTCTCTCATCCCCTCCATATTTCTCTCTTTCTCTTTGACTTGAAGGTTTGATCCCCCTTTCTTATTTCCCTCCTTCTTTCTCTTGCATAATTTTGATCTTTCTTTCTCTCTTAGGAAATCCACTTCTCTTCCCTCAGGCGATTCTCTCCTCCTTTTGCTTTTACGTCATCCTTCTTTCTCCTTAAATTCTTTCTTTCTTTCTTTCTCTCTTTTACTACCAACGGCTGCTGGATCTTTGGCTGTCCGACGTGTTTTTTTGCGTGTGCATACCACAGAGCAGTAGCTCCCGAAACAGTAGCTCGTATCCCGGTACAGTCTTTGCAAGAGAAAAAACCGAGTGCTGAAAATTATTGGTCAGTTATGATCGATATTCGATAGGATTAGGAATTTGATCAATGTTGAATGCACCCATTAGATAATTTTGCAAGAGGATTTATATTCTGCAGTGGGAGGATAATCGTCATTTAGCTTTGTACCTGGGATAAATTTATTTTGATGTGGTATCCAAACCGAATGAGATTTAATCTCTGGTTCTGCTGAATTATTATTTTAGGGGATGATAATCCTTTGTGGAGAGCGAATTAATAAATTTGATGGTAATTTAATCTTTTAGAGTGAGAGAAAAACATTTGAGATTTCTGAGAATTTCATAAAAATTAGAATCATAAATTTAGATAATTTTAGACATATTTAGATAAATTTTAGATAATTTAGATAATCATAAAATTTAGAATTATTATTGATAGGCACAAAATGTAAAAACGAAATTCATTGGTACAAAATAAATTGCTTATCAATAAAGATATTTCAGAACGTCAAGTAAGTCATCACCTACTGAATATAAATTAAACATTTAAACACTTAAACAATTAAAAATGATTAAATTACATTAGAATCCATTTCGTTTTTTTTTTACTTTTTAAAGAGGAAGCATAGAAGTGATTCAAATGATGAAGCTTGTTACTATGTGAAAATAGTTATTACAAATATTTTAATAGGCAGGTTTTTATTGTAAGAAGATAGCAGTTACAAAGATTAATTCATTGACTCTAATATTTGTTTTTATTGACTCTAGTATATATGTATTAAATATTTTAATAGCGCAGGCTTTTTAATGTAAGAAGATTTCAACTACAAAAATTAATTCATTGATTTTAATATGCATGTGTATTCTAATAATGAAAAATGTTTTTAAAGTTAACTAAAAAACTATTATTAAGAGAGTTTCCGTGTTCTGAACGAAATTGTTCTCTATTCTGACAAATTCTATTTTAATTTCTATTTTATACGTCATAATTATTCCTAGGTGAAAAAGTTATGCATAATTTATGTATAATAAACTATTGACAGTCACTATGCAAAAAATTATGAACAATTTTTTTCACCTGCGAAGGATTATTACATAATCTTGATCGCTTGTCGTTCACACTTTCGCAATGTGAAGTTGCTTCACAATTGATAATTTTCTGTTCACAATTTGAAGTTGCTTCACAATTGATAATTTTCTGTTCACAATTTTAAGTTGCTTCACAATTGATGATTAATATAAATAATTGACTGTTTATACTGGCCAAAAAATCATTTGAATTATAATACTGAAATAATTGCAAGTTAAACGGCATGAATTAAAAATGTTCAATATTTATTAATTAACTTTTAACATTTTTAATTTAATAATATTGCTGTTCAATTTAATATTATTTGTATATTAATATATATTAATATTAATATATTAATTTATATATTTATATATATATATATACATATATAATTTATATATTTATAAATACATAATTATATTATTAGAGAATTTAGAATGCGTCTACTTAATAATTTATATTTACAATACTATAATTTGACGTACAATTTTCGAAGATTTAAAATGTAATCCATACAATTGTAAATGTTTTAAATTGAAAATTATTTAATTTCAAACAATTTAATTTCTTTAATTATTAAATCATGAATGGTTTTAATTACAAATTTTGAAATTAATTTTTATCATTTTTAATTCGCAATAATGCATTTTAATCAAGAATGTTAACAATTAAATCAAATAAATATGTATTTTAAATATTAAATATCAAGAATCTTAACAATTAAATCAAATAAATATGTATTTTAAATATGCATAGAATTTTTAATTCGCGTCATTATACAATTTTCAATTCAGAGGAAACGTACTGAAATATTGAAGAAAAATTAAAACTTACAATTATTTTTATCAAACTTTGAGTATAATTTGAGTATAAAATATATACAATTTTATATATATGTATATATATATATTAAATCAATCAAAACTTTGATATAGTTTTCTTTTTTGAACAGCATCTTTAATTTATTCAATTTACATTCCATTACCTATTATTTTATGAAGAAGTTGATACTTATAGTATAAAGTATTTTATAACTTGATGTTTAATTTCTGTAAATATAAAATAAGTGATTGACAATAGTTGAATAGTTATAACGAAAAATTACTAATGAGTAAATAAATAATACAAATGCATGGTTGCTTTTTAAAATATCTATTCACTTCGCTTTAGAAGGGTGTAATTTAGAGATCTAATAATAGTGAAATACATAAATACATAATAATACATAAATCGTCACTCTATACATTTCAAAAATATTCTGTTTTGACCAATGAAACACGGCCGATTTGTTCACCACATAATTTAGTAACCATTTTTACTAAATTTTATACAGTCATGAAAAATTCGCACTACCAATTAATTTAGTAGAAAAATGTATTACTCGAGTCAATTTCAGTACTTTGAAGTAAATTAGCAGTATTTCGCTATGAGTTAGACTGAAAATTAGTAAAAATGGTTACTAAATAATTTGGTTAGTATTGTATAAAATAAAAATTAGGATAGAATTCTCAGAATGAAGTGCAATTTCATTAAGAAAAGAGAAACTGTCTTAATAATTATTATACAGATGATTTTAAAAATTATATTTATTGTTAGCTAACTCTATTAAAACTCTATTAACTCTATCATTAGAGTTAATGAATTAATTTTTATATTTAAAATCATAACTTGCTTTACGTTCTTTTTAAGACTTGAAAAGGTTAAAACTTCTTGTTTATAAGTAATTTTTTGTTCTTTGGTTTCATTTTCTACGTTTCAAAATCCACTCAAGATTTGCGGTGCACTCGTAACTTCGGGAGTGGTAGGATTGCCGCATTCTGGGTCCAGTTGACCCTCATTGACACCGTGGATGGCTTAGCCGTTAGTGTTAAATTCACTCATACATAAATCTAAGTCCGCGCTTATGCCTTAGCAAGCTGTGCGGAATTGAGCACGTGCTCAGATTTCATCGTCCACAGGCCCGACGTCGACGGTTAGATCATCCGGTTTTATTCGGTCGAACCATTTCACCGACAGCTTCCACTCTAACGTCGAGGTCGTTTCTTTTTCAATTTACTTTTACCAGTTTTAATCAAATTTTATTACCAGGTTCTCATTTATTCACACTACATACTACACTAATATTCTTATTTTCCATTGTTATAATTATCAATAATTTGCGGAACAATTGAATTTTAAAAGTGTTATTTAAAAGCGTTTCTAATTTAATAACCAGCCGTGCAGAATCACTTTTTTTCTTTCCCTTTATTTATTGAAATCAAACAGTAATTATAATTCTACATCTTCTGCACAAAGAATATTATTTGAACATTTTAACCAAATATAAATTAATGTCAAAATAATTTGAAATTGTTGACAATTTAATGAATTTGAAAAATTATGCAGAATTTATTAAATTATTACATTATGAATAATTTATTAAATTATTAAGCTATGCATAATTTTTCCACATTTATTAAATTGTTAACAATTTCAGATCATTTTGACATTAATTTAAACTTGGTTGAAGTGTTCAAATATCATAAATTTATTCGTAATGAATTATCGACATTCGTCGGAATAAAATCTGTTAAATTTACAGATTTTTACCTACATTCCAGAAAAATGGTGACGCATAATAAATCCTGTTGTTCTTGCTGATATTTTCGGTAAATCTTACAGAATTTTCAGTCAGTAAAAGCTACAGGAAACCCCCATTTCTGTAAACTTAAAGGACCTATTTTTTCCTGTGAAGTCGCTATGGAAAAAATTGTGCATGTGGTATTATAAAATTGTAAATCTGAAGGTATCAAAATGTTGCAAACAGTTGAAAAAACTATAGTTTCCGTTTGTTTGCAACATTTTTATTATATGTGCCTTAAGATTTACTGTGCATGCATAATTTTTTGCATAATATCGATAATTCATTATTCATAAATCGTGCCTAATTTTTTCACCTGTACTGTTTAACAAAAATATATTTTAAATGAATATGAAATAAATAAAATGAAAGGAAATTGAATGAATAATACTAAATGAATAAAATGAAATGAAATGAATTATATTAAATGAATAAAATGAAATGAATGATATTAAATGCATAAAATGAAATTAAATGAATGGTATTAAATAAATAATATGAAAATGACATATGTTATTATAAGAATTAGTTTGAAAAATATTAAGAAAAATATTTTGTTTGTGGGAATTAATTAGAACAATAATTTATTTATTGCTTATATCAAAATATTAAAAAAACAAAGCAGTTAATAGAGTTAGTTTGAAACATGTTTTTAGAATGTTTTAAAATGTTTGTTTTGAAAATTAAAAATATTTTTATTTATTTGTAATGAATTATCGACACTCGTTGGAATAAAATCTGTTGAATTTACAGATTTTTACCTACATTCCAGAAAAATGGCGACGCATAATAAACCCTTTTGTTTTTTCTAATATTTTCGGTAAATCTTACAGATTTTCAGTCACATTTTCAGTAAAAGTTACATAAAACCCCCATTTCTGTAAACTATTTCTATTTCTATAACCTATTTCTATAACCTATTTCTTTCCGGTAAGTCGCTATGCAAAAAATTGTGCATATGCAGTAAATCTGAGGGTAGTTATTTTAACAAAACCGTATTTTAAATGAATATGAAATAAATAAAATGAAATGAAATTGAATGAATGATACTAAATGAATAAAATGAAATGAATGATATTAAATACATAAAATGAAATTAAATGAATGGTATTAAATGAATAATATGAAATGAATGATATTAAATGAATAAAATGAAATGAATGATATTAAATACATAAAATGAAATTAAATGAATAGTATTGAATGAATAATATGAAAATGACATATGTATGACATATAATATGAATATGACATAAGAATTAGTTTGGAAAGTATTGAGAAAAATATTTTATTTGTGGGCATTAATTAGAACATTGATTTATTTATTGCTTATATCAAAATATTAAAAAACAAAGCAGTTAATAGAGTTAGTTTAAAAAATGTTTTAAAATGTTTCTTTTGAAAATTAAAAATATTTTTACGTTTTTTTCTTGCGTTTTCTTTTAGAGCCAGGCTTTGGCACTGACATATAAGGCTTCGCCACCTTCCAGACCGAATAGTGTACCTTCGTTGCCAAGAAGTCCACAATCCCAACAGTCTCATCAGTCTCAGGCTCAAAGTACCCCTCAGCCTTCAACCGTTCAATCGCATCAGCAACAGGCACCCGTGAGTTCGACCCAGCCAACATTTTCGACTCATCAACACCCTAAACAGGAGGACACCTGCAGCCCAAAACAGGAAGGCTATGATCTCAGCAAATCCGCTTCCGGAACCGGTTAGTCGAATTTATTTAATAAAAAAAAATTATCATCCTTCAGATTTATTCAAATTTATTTATGTAATCTTGATTTTGAATTAATACTGCTTATTGTTTAGTGAAAATTAATTTTATTGCAAAAACATCTCATGTTAATCTGACTTTTTGAAAACAAAATATCACATGAAAAACCAGGATTGACTATTTTTGACCATTGTTTAAAAAACGTGAATATACCGAATATACCCGAAACTTTGATTAGTCATAAATATATGACTATATATGAATATATGAATATACCCGAAAATTTCGTCAGTATAAATACTGTTGAAAATAAAATAAAATAAAGGACCAGAAAATCTGTTTAGAATAACCAGAATTCTGATTAAGGCAACCGGAAAAGAATTTTATGTAGAGTCTTACCAGAATTCTGCTTAGAAAAACCGGATATTTTTCTGAAACCGGATATTTTTCTGAGTGTTGTATCCAGAAAAATATGCCTGAGTTAGAGAAACATTCAAATGATTTTTATTTATGCTATTATATAAAAGTAATTATTGAATCGCCTTTTTGTATTTTTATTTCAAATCGCATCTTGCCAAACAAATCAATATTATGAAACATTTTTCACAATTTCTGACATAGATTTTAAAATCGGTTAATTTCATGAAATATTTTCATTTATACTTACTTTCCAAATAGTTTTCTTCTTTTGAAAGGTCATTTCTCTCACAACATTTAAGTATAATTCAAAGTTCAGTTTTTAATCCTTCGTAATAATTTTTAACAAAAAATGATAGAAAAAAATCGGCGATTCGATGGGTATAAATTTCTATTTTGATTAAAAATAAAAGAACCCTGAAACGTTTTGATTTTTGAAAATTATTTGAATATCGAAAATTACATTGATTTCTTATACAAATTATACATATTTCTTATGGGTCATTCCAAAGTTTTTTTAAAAATCGGCTGCGCGACCATTTCAACGATTTAGCTGGCGATTTTTTTTTCTAATAGTAGGTGCCCAAAAACCGCCAAAAACAAAGTATTAGATTTTTGGAATCAAAACTTCCCGAGAATTCTTTTTTTTTCGAGTTTTTCGTAAATATTGCGTTTGTTTTTAAGCCTTCATGAAAAATGTAATTCATAGCCGATTTTAAAGTTTAATGGCTGAATTTATTCGTTTCAGAGAGTAGTTTTAGAAAAAATATTTACCTTGCACGCATTTTCAAAAATGCAAAATGCCATTTTCAAATTGGTATCTCAGTTTTCATTTTCAAAATTGTCTAAAAATTCACTAAATTTAACAAAAATTCAAAAAGCTGCCAATTTCTAATTTCCTCTCGCTTTTGTATAAAATTATAAGGTATATTATACTTAATAAAAAATTTCATCGAAATAATTCTAGTGGAACCTTTGTTTTTCTCTCATATAAGGCTATAAAATCTATTTCTGATCAAATTGACCATTTTCATATCGACTTAACAGCTATAATTACCCTGATTTTTCATAATTTCGGTCAAAGAAACGAACTATGCCTTGAAAAGTATGCATTTCAGAGAAAAATATTAAACGTATAATTAGAATGTATATAGAATCTATAAATGTATAAATAGAAAATGTATAACTCAATAAACTACACATTTTTTCTGTAGAATTTTTTTTCATGCAGTCGCTATTTTAAGAGTGACACTATTTTTTACAATGAAAAAAAATAGTTCTTCCTTTCAGTTTCTCTCATTTATCGAGAAACGTGTTGAGTTATCATAATGCACTTTTATATCAAGCTGAAAGACCTTGAAAAACTACAACTATTTTTTGTAAAACGTTTTTCTCTACAATCAATAATTTTCGAAAAAAAACAATTTTGTTTTTTCAAAATTTTAGACTTTCGGCGTGTTTTTGTATTTTTTCGTGAAGAAGGTTTAGAAAAAAATTCCAAATAATAGTAAAATATAATTTATTATTTTATCTGAGTCGATAGAATGCATAAGTGTTAGTAAATTTAATTTGTAAAGAATAACGGCAATTTGCCCAACAGTTTTTTTGCACATAACGCAGGCCTTCTAGATAAGGACTTTTGACATTTGTCTTCGAATCAAGAGTGGTTTCTTAATACAAAAGCGAGATCGCTTTGAAAATTATAAATTGGCAGCTTTTTGAATTTTGGTGAAATTTAGTGAATTTATAGACAATTTTGAAAACGGCCCTAGCTTGCATTTTTAAACTTTAAAAATTTTAACTTTAAAATCAGATATAAATTACATTTTTTATGCAGGTTTAAAAAGAATTCAATATTTACGAAAAACTCGAATTTCAAAAAAAAAAAATTCTCGGGAAGTTTTGATTCCAAAAATCTAATACTTTGTTTTCGGAGGTTTTTGAGCACCTACTCTTAGGAAAAAAATCGTCAGCTAAATGATTGTCATGGTCGCGCAGAATTTTGGCTGAAATTTTAAAACATCTTTGGAATGACCCTTATACATTTTTCACTTTACATTATTCTTTATTTCTTTGTCTTATTAAGGGAAGGTCCCTTGAATAAAATCTAAAAATTCATTCCTAATCAATAGAATTAAAATTTGATATAAATTTTTTTGAGGCGGTTTTATTAAAGATAATGAAATTTTATTTCGCTTCTTCGAAAAGTCGTATATGCCAGAACCAGGAGGACAAGTCGCCTCACGAAATTCTTTCATGATTTTGCGTCTACGGCTCAGAGAGTTCGTGCACATCCCATTACCCACATATCACCCTCTGTATATCTCATGGGGTAGCTTCTCGTGGTCGTAAATCTTGGGTGCAAGCGAATTAAGTCACCTTTATGGCGAGAGGAGAGCAGGAGAGGGACGTGTGAAAACGGCTTAGTCCGTTTAGGCAGTAAGGATTACTTTTCTGGGAAACGAAAACTCTGAGATGACATACCTACACGTCCGTTGGTTCTTTCAGGTAAAACTATTAATATTGACTTTTTACCAAAAGGATTTCGGAGATTAAAAAGACATCAGTGAAAAAGGGCAGAAATTAATTTCACAGAAAATCCCAAGGTATCATTTTAATCTGCAGCAAAACGAGAACTCAACACTCAGAAAAAAGTTTGTTTGAATCAAACAAAAAAATTTGTTTGATATATTATTGAAAGAAACAAATTTTTTGTT
>JBAGKK010000213.1:92105-102452 GCA_037177015.1 Euceroptres primus
TATCTAAGTTACTTAAAAAGATAAGTTACTTGTATCTTTTGCAGTAACTTAGTTACTTTAAAAAAAAAGTAACTGTATCTGAACTTAGTTACTATTTTTGCAGTAACTTGTAACTTGTAACTTTAATTTTATATTTACTTTTGAGTTACTTTGTATTTTTTGTATAATTTCCTTTCAAAAACAAATATCAATTTTTGTAATTTTATTTCAAATTAATATATTGTTGTTCACTTGCCAAAACATATCGCGCACTTTTTATTTTAACTGATGTCTATCTGTTTAAAATTTTTTTTAATTGGGGGAAGGGTAAGTTTAAAGTAACTTTAAAAGGAACTTAAGTTACTTTCTCTAATATCTGTAACTGTATCTAGATACTTTTTTTAAAAAAGAACTGTATCTGTAACTAGATACTTTTTTAAAAAAGTAACTGTAACTGTATCTAGATACTTTTAATAGAGTAACTTACCCAACACTGTACTTGGACATCTACCTTAAATCGTATCTATAATTTAATTGATAATAATAAAAATAATATTTTTATTTGTTTTAGTCAGCTTCACCATATCCTCCAGGAAGTCCTCCAGTGGGACCATTATCCTTGACAACTCGACCTGAGGATCAACAGCCATCTTTGACACCATCTTCTGTAAAACAGGAAGATGGAAGAGCATCCTCTGGTTCTGAAGATGATGAAGCTAGTCCAACAGGTCCATTACCACCCGGGTTTCCTTTATTACCCAGCCCTATGTTCAGTCAAGGCGTCATGTATATGTCCCATTATCTTACTCCTCGTGGTCCTCCGGGATGTCCAACGAATTTGCTGGACGAGAGGAGAAAGCGGAACCGGACATTCATCGATCCCGTCACGGAAGTTCCGAAACTCGAGACGTGGTTCACGCACAATACTCATCCAAGCCATGCGGTAATTTCACTACTTCTAATTATTATCGGCAGCCAGATTATTCACTTCATCTGATATTCTAACAATTTCATTTTCATTTCATTCAATTTTCGTTTTATTTGCAATTTTATTTTACAAAATTTATTTTTCAACGTCCGTTCACTTTTTATTGAAATTATAAAATATAGATTGGTGAAATTGCTTGGAATTAAATTGGCAGTAGAAAATGGTGGACAATTGAGTTTTAAATTTTACAATGATAAAAATATTTTGCAATAATCAAAAGTAAATTTCCAATTTTGTAAGGTGTTATGGTCACAAAAAACAGGGTTCAGGTAAACATAATTCATTATACTTTTAAGAATTGAAATGTTATTATGGATGGTATTGTTTAAAAGAGCAAAAATTACTTTTTATAAAAAATATGATAGTTACAAAATTTATTTATTTAAAAAATTGGGACTGGAAAATCTCGACAAAAAATTTTTAACAGTTTATAATATCACCGAAATTTAAAATTCCCGACACTTAAAAATTCGCGGAAAAAAATTTTTTAATTGTTTTAATAAATAAATAATTAAATAATTTTTATAATAATTTCATTTAAAATGTTTTAAAAATACAGAATAAATTTAATAAATTCATTTATTAAATTATTATTTAAATAATTTATTTATTAATGAAAGATATAAATATTTATTTATTAACTCTTTAATGCACAGCATATCATATATGATACAGATGCACTTTGGGTTTTGAAGTTTTTCGTGTATAACTAAGTTGTTTTTGGCACTATAAGATGGGAAAAATAGTTTTTTACTTCCTCGGGAAATTTGAATTTCTGTATGTTGGTTTTCAGATAAAAAATCGTTATTAGTTTTCGAGATAAAAATTTCAAAAGGTCGAAAAATCTCGATTTTCTGATGTTGATTTTTTTTTGCTTCTTTAGATCCTAAAATCGTCATTAGACGCAGAAAAAATTGTTTTCCTGCATACAAAAAAATGCTTGAAAGGGTTAAAACAATTTTTAATTTTTTTTGGGGGATTTTTACAGTGTCAGTGATTTTACAATATTGGGGAATTTTTAATTTTGGTAAAATTTTAATCTCTCGGAAATTTTTAATTTCGGTAAAATTTTTAACTGTCGGGAATTTTTAATTTCGGTAAAATTTTAAACTGTCGGGAATTTTTAATTTTGTTAAAATTTTAAACTGTCGGGAATTTTTAATTTCGGTAAAATTTTAAACTGTCTGGAATTTTTAATTTCGGTAAAATTTTAAACTGTCGGGAATTTTTAATTACGGTAAAATTTTAAACTGTCAGGAATTTTTCAGTGTCGGGAATTTTCCAGTGTCGAGAATTTGATATTGTCGGCGATTTCATAATGTCGGGAATTTTATTTTTCAACAATTTTGTAGCATCAGAAATTTTTTTTGTTGGATCAGTTGTCAACAACAAACTTTTGTCTATTTATTAATTTATTTTCCTTTCCTCATATTTCCAATAATATTATTCTTCCCCTCAAAAGCCTCTTTTCTTAACAATTTATTCCCGAATTTCTCTTTGTCTAATTATTCTTTCTTTAGTTTTCTGATACTAAAGTTTTAATTAATTTAATATGAAATATTTAAATATTAATTATTTTAATGTGAAATATTTAAATATTATTTATTTTAATATGAAATATTTAAATATTATTTATTTTAATGTGAAATATTTAAATATTAATTATTTTAACATAAAATATTTAAATATTAATCATTTTAACATTAAATACTTAAATATTAAATATTTATTAATTAATATTAAAGTAAAAATTAATTCTTATTAATTGCAGTTAATCCTGAAGTACACAGAGGAGCTGAACAGGATGCCTTATCGGCAAAAATTTCCCCGACTGGAGACGAAAAATGTGCAATTTTGGTTTAAGAATCGTAGAGCCAAGTGCAAGCGTTTAAAAATGGCACTTTTCGATGGAGAATCGCCACAGCCTCATCCCTATCATGCCGAGTAGATTGCTCATATCCTGTGTAAATATCGTTCTGATTACAGACACATTCGTAATAATTCCATACTCAGACCAAAAATACACAATACACAAACTCATATAAATAAATAGTAAATATATAAATACATAGCAAATATGTATTAAATACGTGATTGCACTCAGCATTAGACAAGCGACAAATTAATTAAAATACATTAAGCGCTTGTTAATTCGTATCCCCGTTGATTAATATTAAAAGTCTGTGTAATTATTTCTTAAGTAGTAATATATTATTATTATTATGTTTTACAATGAGTGTAAATACGAGAATGATGTCGAATAAACTGTACGCCACTGTAAAGTCTATAATTAATCGTTCTTTATTACCTTCATCACAATAATTGCAAATTAATTTTAGTTTGTTCAAAATTTTCATTACTTTAGTAAGCTTGACTATCTACAAAAATGTTTTGATGTATATGTAAGTTCAGATAATTTTTCTAGTAAGTTCAGATAATTTTTCTAGTAAGTTCAGATAATTTTTCTAGCAAGTTCAGATAATTTTTCTACTCCTAATTCTTTCAATTTTTTGCTCATTATACTTTCCTCATTGCTATCGTCCCAAATTTTATAATTAGTCATTCTTTTTTATTTTTACATCTATACTTACATCTATACTTACTACATCTATACCTTTATTAAATTTTCTTTGAAGAATTTTTGTTGTTTTTCTTTCTCATGTATATTATATAATACGTTGTTAATTTTTAATTAAATAAGCCTTCCTCGATTTTATTCGAGTTATAAAATATTATAATCACCTCTCTGAGAATTGCGGAAGTTACCAGAGACAAGAGGATGGTATCTGGTCCATATGGAAGAGTATGAGGGTGGATGCGTACATTTGTACAATGAATCAACAGTTCAAGTTGAACCTACAATGTGATTTCTAAACATTGCTACTCTCAACATATACAGTGACTCCAGAAGTCACATAAAGCATTCGTCTCTGGTAAAATCTATCTGCTTAGATAAGGCACTCGAGCTGTCACAAAGCAAACCCCCAGCTCAAAATTCTACAATGGTCAATGGGTTTCTAAACAAGGATGAAAATCATATCTAATACATTCAGAGTTTCTAATTATTGTCTCCATCTTTCAAATTATTGACAATATTTCAACTCATATTGAATAATAATTGAATGATAATTCAAACGATTAAATATTGAAAGAAACTTGTTTATTAGAGTATTTCCTATTGAAAAAGTTGGAGAACAAGCAAAGTTGTATTAAAGGTAAATTCTTTTCTGAGTAAGAAATTTTCCTTCGGAAAGCTGGTATTGTTTAGCAGCATTTTCTTTTTGAGCAGAACAAGTAGATTAAGGAAAAGACTCTCGACTGGGAAAATGTAAGAAGGAGGAAGCAGCTCGTAGGATTTCCAATTCCGACCAAGCAGTAGGAATAACACGAAGATGAAAGGTGATACGGCATAGTGCGCATACAGAGAAAAGCAGAACAGGAGTTTCTGGATTTAATGAGGATAGGCGGATTTGTCCAATTAAAACGTCTTACAAGGATCCATCCTGCAGCCGGTTCATTCGCAAAACATCGAATCTGAGTTCACTTAATACTGTGCCACAGCCCCTTCTTATCCTCCCACTCCCGGTCCTTTATCCTTGCCGTTATCGTTTCTGAATAACGTACATCATCAATTCACCAACCAAGCTTCAAGAGTTTTGGCCAATTTCCCAAAGATCTTGATTCATGTGAGGAATTATAGGGTGGGTCAAAAAAAACTATTTTCAAATTTTTTTTAGCAATCACCCCCCTAATCTCCTTTGGCACTACCCCCTCTAATCTCCTTCAATTCTCACCCCCCTAATTTCCTCACCCCCCGATTTGGTGAAAAATGAATTGCCAAATTTTTAAAGATTTTTAACAAAATTTTAAACCGTGGTCCTGGGGCTTTAAAGTTTTTGGGCCCAGAAAATTTATGTCTATTCGAAAAAGCCTAGAACGTTTAGACATCTTTTCATATGCAGAAGTATATACCTGAAAAAATTCTTGGTATTTTGAGCTGAAACTCAACTCTTTATAAGTTGAAAATTGACTGAATGAGCCTTTTTTTTAAGTTGGATGTTCGAAAATCCGAATTTCGAGAAAATCGACAATTTTCAAATTTCCATAACTTCAGAAATGTGCTAATTTTTTTGGACTCTTTTCAGAAATAGTTATAGATTTCCTGGCCCCAGAAACTTTATTATGAATAAATTTCGAGAAAAATTTCGAGAAAATTGTCAATTTTGAAACTTCCATAACTTCAGAAATGTGCAAATTTTTTAGGCCCTTTTTAGAAATAGTTATAGATTTTCTGGGTCCAGAGGCTTAAAAGTTCCAAGATTGTGAAATACATTTTTTTTAATCTGAAAAAATTTGATATTCATTTTTCACTAAACAAAAGGAGATTAGGAGCTGAGAGCTGAAAAAAGTTTGTTCTTTTTGACACATCTTAATGCATAACTTTATTTCTAATCGAAATGAGTTTGTGGTCGTCCATTAGAAAAGCAATAGAAAAAAAACAAAGAATAAAGTTTATTTCAATTTCAGTTTATTCCAAAATTACATGTGCAACAAAAATTAACTTCACAGCATAAATTTGACACCAAAAAATTGAAACATTATTGGAAATACTCCAAAATTTAGAGGCTTTCAGAACTAAAAATGCTTGAAATTACTAATTATTCTAGTTCCAGAATATTTTTCATTACAATATTTTTTATTCATTATACCGAAAAATTAAAACACTTTTGGAATTCGAAACACAAATTATAAATATTACTATTTCAATATTATATATTTTCATTTCTTATTTCTTCTTTACTATTTCAATTTTTATCGTGATATACATTAAATACATTCTATCGTATTATACATTAGGTACTTGAATGGATATTTTTAGAAAAAAAAATATTCATGAAATTTCGTTTCCTTTTTTTTCAAGGTTAGTTGCCATTTCTAAAGATAAATTAATTGATTAAATTTACATTGGAAATAATTGGAATTATTTTGAAGGTTGGAAAAGAGTCTGGGGAGTCGGATAAGAAAATTGAGCTCGCGCAGAAGTCGACAGCAAAGTGGCTTGCGAGACGATAGGGGAGCTTTATAAAAATCTAAAAGTCAGCAACCACGAGGATCATCCCCCTATCTGATCTTAATTTGTCAGACGACATCGGCTTAATTTAACCAAGGAACTCCTTCGTAAATCGCCGTAAAATACCTTCCCAAGAACTCTTGAAGAAAAGGGGAGAAAATGAAACAAAACCATTGCCTGTCATCATGACAGTTTCCCCATTTTTCATCCCCTAGAATTCTTTTATTTAAACGCTTCCATAAAACGCTTCCATAAAGTTAAAAGGGAAATTTGAAGCTTTGAAATATCGCTTGATTTTATTTTGTTTAATGTTTTACTAATTTATTTAATATTCTTTATTAATAATTTATCTAATAATTAAATTTAGTAGAATTGCTTCGTTATTTTAATTTAACTTAATTAAATATGCAGCAAATTATTAATTTTAATTTAACTTAATTAAATATATAGCAAATTATTAATTTTAACTTAATTAAATATATAGCAAATTATTAATTTTAACTTAATTAAATATATAGCAAATTATTAATTTTAATTTAACTTAATTAAATATATAGCAAATTACTAATTTTAATTTAACTTAATTAAATATATAGCAAATTACTAATTTTAATTTAACTTAATTAAATATATAGCAAATTACTAATTTTAATTTAACTTAATTAAATATATAGCAAAGTATTAATTTTAATTTAACTTAGCTAAATATATAGCAAACTATTAATTTTAATTTAACTTAATTAAATATATAGCCAATTATTAATTTTAATTTAACTTAATTAAATATATAGGAAATTATTAATTTTAGTTTAACTTAATTAAATATATAGTAAATTATTAATCAAAATATTTGTTACAAAAATTATTCAGCTAAGATTTTTATACATTTATATTTAATACGGAAAAAATATATTCCATTATGTGGGATAAATATATTTTTAGAATAGGAATTATTTTAAATTATTTTCGTATCCTTGGATAGAACGAGGAACATCCTGTCATGATAAAATAATATGCCGAAATTTGAGCTTTTGAGCGGATAATTGCAAGATAAATAAAGTAGATTCGCATAATCAGGAGATATTTTTGACTAAAAAGAATAAAATTTAATTTCCGCTGATTGCAAATTTCTTTTCAGGAAATTTTAAATACTTAAATCACCAGAAATAAGCTGTAAATTATTGTGTTTCATTTCAGCTTTAAAAAAAGGCAAAAAATATTTTCAAATCTTCATAATTTATTATTTGTAATTGAAACAAACAGAGAAATGTGACCGCTTTTCTGCAATAACCTCTTACAAAACTAAGGATATTCACTCGAAAAACTCAATTTCAAAATGAATCAAATCATTAATATTAATTTATAAAATCATCAGAAATGAGCTGAAAATTATTATGTTGTATTTTAAGTTTCAAATGAGACCAAAAACATCCAAAAATCTTTATAATTTCTAAAGTCATTCGTAATTGAAAAACCAAAGAAATTTTGACCTTTTCTGTAATCACCTCTTACAAAATTAAAGAAATTCTCTCGAAAAACTCAATTTAAAAACGAATCAAATCATTATATTTATTTATAATTTAAAATCAAAGGAAAATAGACCTACAGTTATTTGCAATTAATTGCCAAGGAGAAACCAAAGAGTACTTAATAAATAAAATACTGGATCATAATAACTTATTTAAAAATATTCATAATTAGGATGTTAGGTTGTCGAACAGTGTTTTTTTTTAATAATTCAGAAAGATCTTAATTTTTTTTCTTGCTTTTCAAATGATTTAATTATTTTTGAGAACAAAAAAATATTAAATCAAACATAATTAAATAATTTAAACAGTAAGAAACAAAAATTAAGACCTTTCTGAATTATTTGAAAACAGTTGTTTTTTATGAATAATGAAGAAGTTGGGAAACTAAGTTTCGAGAGTTTTGTTTTGTCTATTCCTTGAATTAACTAACCTAGGAAACGTAGGTACATGAGCATCTAAAGGAGTATTGTATGTGCTTTGGCATTCAGAGGACGTTCTTATCTGCCTATCCGGAGAGCTGTCAGCAAAGTTCCTGAATAACGGGTGCGGAGAGCCACGATGTTCTCCTATCTCTCGGCTAGGATATGCCTAACTATTCTATTTCCATGTGACTACCGGACGTTTTGCAATAGATAATATTCCACAGGACGATTCCAAGGTAGACTTCACAATTGCATCAAACAACAGTAAAAATATCACAAGCTTTTATTTCATGATTTTTCACTATACATTATGCTCCATGCATATTATAAGATAAATGAAAAATAAATCAGAGTTCTTCTGTGGAATTCAAACAATTTATTGTTAAGTCTTATTTATGAGGGAAAGGGATAAAAGGAAAAACAATCCAAAGGAGTTCAAATCCCTCAGGATTTTGCCAAGAAAAAAGTTTAAGAATCTAAAAATTTTACCTATCTCTAAAAAAGAGATAGGTCGCTAATTTTATCTATCTCTACAAAAGAGATAGGCAGCTTATCCATGCTTATAAGCATGGATAAGATGCCCCCGCACAGAGAGGCAAAATGACGACGAAATGTTCAAAATACGATTCCGGCTACAATTTTAAACCGATTTAAAAGTTTTTTGCAAATTAAAGCTAACTAAATTCTTAAAAGTTGACTGGTCGATTTTTTTAAAAATTATTGTTTGATTTATTTATACACAAAGTTGGCAAAAATCGTAAAATTTAAGATATTGTTACTGTAATAACACGCAATTAATTCAAAATTATTGATATTAGTGTTCAATCAATAAATAAACATTCGTGAAACATAACCTAATAGTTTATTATATATTAATAAATTGCTATTAACAATTGTATTGTTATAAACAATGGTTGGTGATTTGTGAGTGGTTTTGGATATTTATTAACCGATTTTAGTTTTTAATCCAATTTAAAGTAACAAAAACATATAAAGATAAAACGAAATATATTTCTTATTGTTATAAACAAATTTTATAAACAAATGCGCAGTTTGAGCAATTTTAGAGTGTTTGAGGGACTTTTCTTTAAAAAGTGTTTTGTTTGACTTAGGAGTGACGTTGCAATAAAATATGCTGCAATTTCATGACAATTTTGTGATTTTTATAAACAAATTTTATAAACAAATGCACAGTCTGAGCAATTTTTAAGAGTTTTAATTACTTTTTTTAACGTACTTCGTTAGCCTTTCTAGTGAAACTTTTCTCAATTATATTGTCATTTCATGACAAATGTCATTGTTATAAACAAATTTTATAAACAAATGCGCAGTTTTAGCCATTTTTGAGTGTTTGAGGTACTTTTTTTTTAAAAAGTGCTTTGTTTGACTTGGGAGTGATGTTGCAATAATTTATGTTGCAATTTCATGACAATTTTGTAATTGTTATAAACAATGGTAGGTGATTTTTGAGTATTTTTGGATATTTAATAACCGATTTTCGTTTTTAATCCAATTTAAAGTAACAAAAACATATGAAGATAAGACGGAATATATTTCTTATTGTTATTAACAAATTTTTTAAACAATTGCGTAGTTTTAGCTATTTTGAGTGTTTGAGGTACTTTTTTTTTTAAGTGCTTTATTTGACTTGGGAGTGATGTTGCAATAAACTAAGTTGTTTTTTTTTAATTTTATAAACAAATGCACAGTTTGAGCAATTTTTGAGTGTTTGAGGGACTTTTTTTTTAAAAGTGCTTTGTTTTATTTTTATTTTTTTATTTTTTATTATTTTTTTATTTATTATTTTTTTATTATTTTTTTTTATTTTTACAAATTTCATAAACAAATGCGCAGTTTTAGCAATTTTTGAGTGTTTGAGGTACTTTTTTTTTAAAGTGCTTTGTTTGACTTGGGAGTGATGTTGCCATAAACTATGTTGTTTTTTTTTTAATTTTATAAACAAATGCACAGTTTGAGTAATTTTTAAGAGTTTCAATTACTTTTTTTTTAACGTACTTTGTTAGTCTTTCTAGTAAAACTTTTATCAATTATATTGTCATTTCATCACAAATGTCATTGTTATAAACAAATTTTATAAACAAATGCGCAGTTTTAACAATTTTTGAGTGTTTGAGGTACTTTTTTTTTTAAAAAGTGATTTGTTTGACTTGGGAGTGATGTTGCAATAAACTATGTTGCAATTTCATGACAATTTTGTAATTGTCATAAACAAATGTTATAAACAAATACAGTCTGAGCAATTTTTAAGAATTTTAATTACTTTTTCAACACGCCGTGCGCAATCCTCAATATTTCGCACGCTTACGAAAAAAAGCATACGCAATATCTAGGATTGCG
>JBAGKK010000213.1:102552-118874 GCA_037177015.1 Euceroptres primus
ATTTTAAATTTTTCAATAAAGCTTTAGTCAGAAACTACTAATAATTAGTAGAAATTTTCACCAAAGTGAATTAGTGACCCACTTTTTACTAATTCAGATTTATAGAGTGGATTTATAATATAGGAAACTGTGTTTTTTACATTATGTCCCATAAATATAAAGTTTAATTAAAAATGTATGGCAGAAAAAACTAAAGTATTTATTGCAGATAATTTTACAGACGAATAAATTTTTATTCAGACCACTCCACGCCTTTCAAAATACATCTATTTTCATGGAAAAACAACAGAAAATTTGTAAAAATTTACCCTGTGAAGTTAATTTTTGTTGCTGCTAACCTTAAAAATCAAAGTTTCATTAAAATGGTAAAAAATAACTATTCAAAAAAATAAATTTTCTTATTTGTGTAAAAAAACAAACTCAATTCTGAATTTGTAGAAAATAACAACTTGCATCTGAATTCAATGTGGTTAATTTTTGAAGATGTAAAATATAACTAAGGGCATTTCCATGAAAAAGCGCACAGAAGGTGCGTTCGTCACATCACATTAATTAATATATAAAAACTCATTATTCGTTAAAACTAAAAAAAAGTTGAGGATTTGGAAGCTTGTGATAATTATTAATAAGTATATGTTTATATTAACTATTATACTATTAATAAGTATAAATATAATATACAAACAAACAATATGAAAAAATTCAATTTCCAACTATAATGCGTTGTTTTTACATTCATTAAAAAATCGTGACGCACGAGCACTTTCATGAAAATTCCCCTAAGTTATTATTTGAGTTTGCATAAAATAACAATTATCTCATCATTCATTCAAAAAATAGCATTTGAACTTTTTTATAAAAAATAACTTTGTGTCGTAATAATACTGACTCCTTATTTTTACCCCAGAATCGAGGTAAAATTTACCCTTTGTTTTTTTTCTGATCTAAAATTGAAATTGTTTAACATTTATTTAATTTTATCATTGAAATTTGTCTTAAAGAAAGTTTTGTAATTTTTAATTTGATACACGATTTATCATTGTTAAATAAATTCAGTCAAGTGTGCAAATATAATTTACATTTTATAATATTTGTTACGTCATAAGTATGGTTACGTCGTAAGTAGAAACGGTCGTTCGTGTCATGTCTGACGCTGCGAATGTCGCACACTACTCGTCCGTTACTACTTAAGCTCTTGTCTGGTTTCTATTTTTAGTTTCCCCAAAGTCATTTACATTTAAAAATGGAAAATACTATGTGTACTATTGTATTTATTTTTTTCAGATTAATCTCTTCTGTTTGGTTAACGAGAATCAATCCCGGCTTTTCCTGTTAAAAATAGTTTTAATACTTTGTTTTCGAAAATAAATATTATTTATCAGTAAAACAATTGATATTCACGAGAAAATTTATGAAGCAATTGATTATACAAATTTTGACTTTATAAGGAATGAAATTTAAAGAAAATCCTTGTGTTATCGGAAATTACATCTAGTTTGAATTTCAAACAATTATTAATCTGGATAGCTCTATTTTTAACTATACCATTTTGAAGGGGAAATTCTAATACAAAAGTAGACAAGCTTTCTGATTCTCAAACTTCAAAATTAAATATCCACGTATTTCCATATCGAAATATCGAAAAGAATATTTTTGTTTACTGTTTCCCGATTTTCCACAATATATAATGTTTCCCGCTAAATACAGTTTCCCGAATAAAATACAGAAAGAAAATGACAAACTAAAATACCAATATTTTCATAAAAATCCCTCTTCTAAATGTATTTCCCGTAAAGCAAAAAAACAAGTTAAGCTTCTCTAGCGATTCCCTAATCTCAATTTCGACAAATCATCCGAATCTTATCTGTACGTAAGCCACGAACGAAGACCAAATAATAAAAATCGGAATGAGTTTCCTAAACGGATTACATGAGGAAACTGGCTTTAATCCGAAAGCACGGTCCAGAAAGAAATCATATATCCAGGACGATCGTCTTAATTGATCTACAGCCAAATATTACATCGTTATGAGAATTAAGACCCTAGATGCTTACGCGCTTCTGGCCATTGGGCAAGATCTTATTCTACGAGGGAAGAAACTAAGCGCCGGAGATCATACCACTTAGTCCTCTCTCTCATCTCTCCTGCCTCTCTTTCTTTTCCCCTTTCTCTTCTCATCCCAGTGTCGAAACATTTTTCGCGATCGTAAATAAAAGAAATCCTTGTAATGGCTTTCGCCAAGGACCTCAGTCGTTCCTCTCTCCTTTTTCTCGTCTCTCCTAAGTTATTAAGACCCCTACTCTCGCCCCCATAGTACCATGCGAAACCGCGTTACAGCCACAGCATCCCGAAACCCAGTTAATTCCTTAACCCTTATAGACTTCGAGAAAATTTAGGGACCTCACTTCCTAAGACGGCTGGAATAGAAACTAAGGGGTAAGAGAGAAAGATAGAGAGAGAGAGGGGGGAGGGAAAAGAGTGAGTGAGAGGAAGATGATGAGGGAGAGGAAAGGGCGAATGTGTATACCAGGTGCTCTTGGGATCTCAGCATCTTATGCCCGGACGATACATAATTTATGTCGCAAGAGGGGCTTAAGACAGTATTAAGATCGGCCGTTCTACTCCTGGCCAGTTATTACCCATCGTAAGAAATCGGGAATGCTATTGAGTCCATGATCGAAGCACTCGATTCGTCTTCGAGGCTTTCTACAAAAATAAAAAAATTTCAACTTTAAAAATTCTAAACGCTTCTTTCTTCTAAGAGACTGAATAAAAATGTTTTGTATTTTTTTAAAGCTGATGAAATTATTTCTAGAAAATTAAGACATTTTGTCACGCAACAAGAAGAATGAGGGCATTCCTAAAACTCATTTTTTAATAAGGTTCTTGGAAAAATAGACAAAAATCAAATATCCATGGGAGAAAAGCAAAATTTTTCGCAATCATATTCAATTTTGCTTTTCCACTTTAGGATTCGAATTCGAACTAATATGACAAGCAATGATAGAATTAAATATAACCCAAGCACGCTACTGTCTGCGCCACGTTACCTCTTGAAATAGTTATTTGTTTAATGCAGATATGTATACTGAAAACATATGTTTAAGGAAAAAGATAATATTTTCTTAAGAAGATGAAATTCTACCTTAAAAAGCTCAGAACGATGATGGAAATTTGAATTTTCCTGCAAAAGTGAACAAAATAAACTAATAACATGAACTTGAAGTTTCCTACAAAAGTGAACAAAACAAACAAATAACATGAACAGAAAATTTGAATCTTTCACAAAGAAAAAAAATCTGTTAAATTAACAGAAGTTATCTGTTAAAATAGGGCAGCAGATTTCAACTGAAATATCTGTAAGGTTAACAAATGTTAAGAAAGATTAGAAATCTGTTAACTGAACAGATTTTTTAGAAAAAAGCAATTGATTTCAAGAAAGATTAGAAATCTGTTAACCTCACAGGTATTTAAGAACAATTTTAGAAAAATGAAAATAAAGTCATCTGCTAAAATAGGGCTTGCAGATTGTTTGTTATATTTACTAAAAATTCTGTTATACTTACAGATTTTACCCTTTCCTATAAAATTTAAAGAAAGATTTGCCTGACATTTCTAAACTTTTTCCTTGCGGAAATTTTATTCCCAACAAAAATAGCAATAGAAAAAAGATAATATTTTGTTAAAAAGATGAAATTCTACTGAAAAGCCCAAAATGATGATGAAAATTTGAAGTTTCTCGCAAATCTGTATGTATTTAAATGTACAATTTGAATCTTACAGGAAGAAGAAAAAGCTGTTAAATTAACAGAAGTCATCTGTTAAAAGTATGGCAGCAGATTTTTTCTGTTATATTTATACAAATTTTTGTTAAGCCCACTGATTTCACATGCTTTTCTCTAAAAACAACTGAAATATCTATTAGTTAACAAATGTTAAGAAAGATTAGAAATCTGTTAACTGGACAGATTTTTTAGAAAAAAGCAATTGATTTCAAGAAAGATTAGAAATCTGTTAACCTCACAGGTATTTAAGAACAATTTTAGAAAAATGAAAATAAAGTCATCTGCTAAACTAGGGCTTGCAGATTGTTTGTTATATTTACGAAAAATTCTTTTATACCTACAGATTTTACCCTTTCCTGTAAAATTTAAAGAAAGATCTGCCTGATATTTCTAAATTTCTTCCTTAAGGAAATTTTGTTCCCAAAAAACAATAGCAATAGAAAAAAGATAATATTTTGTTAAAAAGATGAAATTCTACCGAAAAGCCCAAAATGTTGATGAAAATTTGAAGTTTCTCGCAAATCTGTATGTATTTAAATGTATAATTTGAATCTTACAGGAAGAAGAAAAAGCTGTTAAATTAACAAAAGTTATCTGCTAAAAGTATGGCAGCAGATTTTTTCTGTTATATATATACAAATTTCTGTTAAGCCTATTGATTTCACACGCATTTCTGTAAAATCAACAGAAATATCTGTTATGTAAACATATTTTAAGAAAAATTAGAAATCTGTTAACCTAACAGATGATGAGTTTACAGAAATGATGTTGATTTTACAGAAAATCATGTAAAATCCGGCTTAACAGAATTTTCTGTAAATGTAACAGAAAAAATCTGCCGTCCCTATTTTAACAGATGATTCTGTTAATGTTACAGATTTTTTCTCCTTGATAACTTTCAAACACTTTTTTAAAATTTTTGACGAATTATAATTCCTTATTAATTGTAACATGAAATGTAAGTATTTCACTGGATGCTAATGAATGACGAATAAATAAGACAAATAACGATTTCTGATGCAGGGGACAAATAATGCTA
This sequence comes from Euceroptres primus, assembly GCA_037177015.1. Taxonomy (NCBI): domain Eukaryota; kingdom Metazoa; phylum Arthropoda; class Insecta; order Hymenoptera; family Figitidae; genus Euceroptres; species Euceroptres primus. The sequence continues at coordinate 107,377 of JBAGKK010000213.1, forward strand.
TCACTAAAGAAGTATTTATTTTTCCTGGCGATTATAACATGCGTTACAAACATTTGCTTTAAAAGAAGGCAACCAAGCGCTTATAACTCTGAACATTTTGTTTGACGATTTGATCAAAACTTTTCTTTTGACGAGTGAAACCCTCGTGGGGATGCGACCCGCCACAGCTTTTATCCGCTATCAATTGAGAGAGCAGCCCCCTCGGAGAGTAGCCCTTCTAGCCCTCGCGAAACCTTATCCTTTCTCGGATCCGTCGACGGTTCTCTATTTCGATATTTATGGCTTTCTGTTGTATATTACGTATGCAGACTCAATCCGCTCTTATCATGGTCGATACATTTGGAATTACACCAGTGTTAGGTTTTTGTCCAAGAACCATAAATTATACCCATGTAGATACTGACTAAACTTCCACTAAAGTCTCCAAAACCTATTGAGGATTTTGATTCTAAAACCCTTCTCCAACTTTGACATTATTCAGCAATTTTCGCCCAGTATTAATATTTCATTTCATTTCATGTTTTTTTTATTATTCCAACAGTCTATGAGCAACTACAGGATTACTTAACTAATCTTAGGATACAGAATATTCGCAGCATGTAATGAAAGTTGTACAGTAGGGTGGGCCGAAAAAATTTTTTAAAATTTGATTATGGCTAGAAAAAATCTTCTTCTACATATCAAAATGAGTCCCCATGATTTTTTTCAGATTTTTAAAACCATATCTTCAGTTACCAGAAACTTTTTGAAGTTTGAAACTTTGAAAACAGTGATTTTTTCGATATATTTCAATGTTGGGTCACCATTTCTTCATCGAAGTAGTTTTTACTGCACGAATTCATTTATTTTGATGTAACAGACGATTTTCAAAAACTTTTAGTGTAAAAGAAATTCTGGTTATGAATGTAGTTACGTAGAATGTAATTTTTATTTGACAATCGAAGTTTTGTAGAGCATAAAAAATGGTACAAAATCATAAAAATTTTTCTAATATCCTTTTCAGGGGTCTTTCAGGACCTAAAAATACATGTAAGTTTAGAAGGAAAATACAAAATAACTATAATTGCGATTTTGGCGAATCATTATGTAAAATAATATTCTGCCAGCTTCAAAAAACTTTGGTGTCGCAGCAATTTTGATGTTTTTATGTATTTTTTTATGGTCAAGGCCGCAAAAATTATTTATTTAAAATTTTGACTATGGTCAGCAAAAATCTTTTTCTACATATCAAAATGAGTCCCCATGATTTTTTTCAGATTTTTAAAACGATATCTTCAGTTAACAGAAACTTTTTGAAGTTTGAAACTTGGAAAACAGTGATTTTTTTATATATTTCAATGTCGGGTCACCATCGAATCAGTTTTTACTTTACGAGTTCATTTACTTTGATGTAACAAAAGATTTTCAAAAATTTTTATTTAAAAAAAAAATTCTGGCGATGAATGTAGTTACGTCGAATATAAATTTTATTTCAAAATGGAAGTTTCGAAGACAATCAAAAATGGTATAAAATCATAAAATTTTTTTAATATCTTTTTCAGGAGTCTGTTAGAACCTATTGTTTCATATTAATTTGCAGATTATTTGAATTTTACTCAAGTTTTTCAGCTCTTTGCTTTTGGGTACTAAAAGACACCTTAAAAGGATATTAAAAAAAATTTTATGATTTTGTACCATTTTTGATTCTCTTCAAAACTTCGATTTTCAAATAAACATTATATTCTACGTAACTACATTCATCAACAGAATTTTTTTACACTAAAAGTTTTTGAAAATTGTTTGTTACATCAAAATAAATTAATTCATAGAGAAAAAACTAATTCGATAAGGAAATGGTGACCCAACATTGAAACATATCGAAAAAATCACTGTTGTCAAAGTTTTAAACTTCAAAAAGTTTCTGCTAACTGAAGATATCGTTTTAAAAATCTGAAAAAAATCACGAAGACTCATTTTGATACGTAGAAAAAGATTTTTCCTGGCCATAGTTAAAATTTAAAAAAAAATAATTTTTGCGGCCTTGACCGTAAGAAACTCTATAAAAACATCAAAATTGCTCGCCACACCAAAATTTTTTGAAGCTGGGAGAATATTATTTTACTTAATGATTCGCCAAAATCGCAATCATAGTTATTTCGTATTTTCCTTCTAAACTTACATGTATTTTTAGGACCTAAAAGACTCCTGAAAAGGATATTAGAAAAAAAAATTTTTATGATTTTGTACCATTTTTTATTCTCTTCGAAACTTCGATCTACAAATAAAAATTATATTCTACGTAACTACATTCATCACTAGAATTTTTTGCACTAAATTTTTCTTAAATTCGTTTGTTACATCAAAATAAATAAATTCTTGCAGTAAAAACATTGAAATTTATGGAAAAAGTAACTGTTTTCAAAGTTTCAAACTTCAAAAAGTTTCTGCTAACTGAACATATCGTTTTAAAGATCTGAAAAAAATCATGAAGACTCATTTTGATATGTAGAGAAAAATTTTTGCTAGCCACAATCAAAATTCAAAAAACAAATTTCGGCCCACCCTATTGTACAGCAAATAATAATGTTAAAATTAAAGTAACAAAAGGAAAATTTAAATTAAATATAAGTAAATTAAATATAAGCCTCGATGGAAGATAAATTAGCAAGTGACATGTGATTGTGCATTATATCTAGTGGGCTATAGCAGTTCCTACACGGCTAGAAATTTTCATGACAATTTTTAGAAACATGAGACTGAAGCTTTATACAATTACCTTTCTGAAATTTCAGTTACAGTTTGATAAATTTAAGAAAAATTTAGGAAAATTCAGTTATATGTAACTGAAAATTCAGTAACTGAAAATTCAGTAACTGAAAATTCAGTTACATTTTGGAAATTTTACGAAACTTGAAACTGAAAATTCTGGAACTTGTAACTTAAAATTCCGAAACTGTAACAAAAAAATTTTATGTTTCGGTAACTGAGGCTTTATATAGTTACACATAACTGCAAATTTAGTTACTGTTTGGCAAACTTCAGTTACAATTTGGTAAATTTAAGATAAATTTAGGAAAATTCAGTCACCGAAACTGACATAGAGAACAAAATACTCAGAACCCGGGGACAGAAATTGGCCAATAACCTTCCAATTAAAAAACTTGAGAAATTTCTTTTGGTATCTATCTATAGAATCACAAAGATATTCTGGTAATTGGAAATTTACATTATTGTGACGCTTATATTATTTGAATACGTTCAATAATTCGATTTAGACACAGTAAATTTAGAATATCAAAGTTTTGCAGATTAATTTTTTTACAATCAAAAACAATTGAAGACATGAGAATGACAACTCATTAAGGACCAATTGAAGTTGACCCCTAAGTAATAGTTAAAATAACATAATTTAGGGGCCAACTTCAGATCATGTTTACCGAGTTGTCATTCTCATGACTTCAATTGAAAATAAATAGAAAGAACATTCATTTGTTTTAATTTTTTAGGAACTTTTTTGGTGTATTTGATTAATTAATATCCATTTGTTTTTGGATAAAAGTGTTGAGGATCAAATTGATCTATTTCTTGGATTGATACCTTTGAATTCTGATACCTACCGATTTAATGTGGTATTAAATGATTAAAACTAATTAATAATTTGTTGTTTGTATAATTTCTTAATTGCTATAAAAATGTGTAATGTTTGTTAGACACCAATTGATAAAAAACGTGCTTTTATTAGTTAAATAGATAAATTGTTTATTTTCCTGATTTATGAATTTATAAACTTGAAATAATAATTTCAGCATTTGAATGATAATTCCAAAGTATATTTCACTTGGGTCGTCTAAAAGTTAGGGTGTTCATGCGAGTTCATTCGGGTCTATAAAACACCAACTCCAGAGCTTCCTAGGAAGGTTTTCGCATCTTGTGGCTTATTTTAGTGGGTGTGTATGATTGGTATTGTGGGTGTTGGTGTAGTATAAGCTTCTCTCGTGCTGCGCAAGGCAATACAGATTTATGTAAGTATTTAGCACAGGCTCTTTGCTTTATCGCAACCGTCCCAGCCAAGACGTCCTCCTCTGATACCCGCAACCTATTCCCCGGATTCTTGAAAAATTTCTATTTTTTATTTATTTATTTTCTAACTTCAACTCAACCCCCAAAAATACCTACAAAATTGAAGTTGTCTTCGGTAAACTAAACTTCGATTTTTGAATTATAGATCTTTTATTTATTTGAAAACCTAAAAACTTTAATTTCGTTTTTTAAAAAACCTGCGACAGTATTTAAATTAAATTTTGTTGTGAGGTATAAAGTGCATAAGAGAAAGGTAATATATAAAACAGGAAATTCAACCGGAAAACCAGATTTAAGAAAGTCGGTACCAATTGCATGAGCTTGGTATTTCGAAAGATTGCATTAGCCTTAGGTTGTCTTACCTTTGACGAATTTGAGGAAAGTCTTTCGCAAGACATTGATTAGTTCTCGTTTCTAAAGGACCAAAGAATTCCATACGGCTTAACTCCGGGCTGATAGAAAAAGGTATAAGAAGAAGGAAAGATGAAGGCAACCTCAAGGAGGTTGATACTGCGATGGCTTTTAGCTCTCTTACGCTTCACCAGACAGAATCCTTCCTTGTCTCCGTGGGATACAACGAGCCGATCCTGCTTTTTTGATCTAACATGTATCCCTGATGGACGATTTAAAAACATCACGAAGATCACGTTATTACTACCATATTCCTGTTATGATACATTTATCATCCAGTTTTTGTTTCAGGATAAATTAAGTGTTCTAATTTTTATTTATCTGAATTTCACTTTATTAGAATCGCGATTTGCCATCACTTTTATTTGCCCTAAATTCCATTTAACCGTATTCCTATTTGTAAAATGTTGATAAAAATAGTATTGATTAAAATAGTTTTGTTTTTTAAGTCTGTCTTCATTAATTCTGATCAACAAAGGGTGTACTTGTTGTACGTTTAGTCTCGACCTTTTATATTAAATAGCGAAGCAAGTCATGGAAATGAAGGTCAAAAAGAAGAGATGCGATAATACTTTTGAAACGTTTCGGTCACTGTTTGGACCCTCATCAGTCAAAGAGAAACATTTGTTAAGTCTGTAAAAAACATACAAATAATGTAGAATATATAATATAAAGAGAAAATAATAATTAGATAGAAATTTCAAGTAACAGGAGGGTTGTTTCATAAAAGGAGGCTCTCAATTTTAAATCAATATTATTAAATCAATAATTTTTCACATTGACCTTCCATATTTTCACTATATTATATTTATCGCTTGTAATATTGATTTAAAATTGAGGGTCTCCTTTTATGAGACAACCCTTCTGTTACTTGAAATTTTTATCTAATTATTATTTTCTCTTTATATTATGTATTCTACATTATTTGTATGTTTTTTACAGACTTAATAAATGTTTCTCTTTAACTGTTGAGGGTGCAAACAGTGTCCGAAACGTTTCAAAAGAATTATCGCATCTCTTCTTTTTGACCTTCATTTCCATGGCTTGCTTCGCTATTTAAAGGATTTACTTAAGTAATTTGTGCAAAGGTAAAAAATAATATTTTCGAAATAGCTCCTTTTGCGCACTATTTGTTTAAATAATAAAATCCACAGAACTAAATTTAAAAATCCAACCTGAAGTCGTTCTGTAACATTTAGCATTTCTAAAAAAATCATTAAAATCGATTAAGAATTGTGGCCTGTAGTGGATTATGAATAGTACATTTTTAATCCATATCACTGTGCGCAGGAATTCCTTGTTGCATCTCCATTGAAAACAGAAATTATAGTTTTTTATGTTGCCTATGAAAAAAACTTAAATTTTCAAGTTTCAGAGTTGCTACAAGACCTGGAAAACCTAGAAATGTCATGGAATTTTGAAAAAGTTCTGGAATACTTGGATTTGTCATGGAATTTTAAAAGAATAACTAGAATTTTTTTAACACCTTTAAAGTCTTAATAATTATTTTTGTCTTTTTTGAGGATTCTAAAATTTGCAAATTAATAGGAATTGTTTGTTTAGAATTCAATACTTTTTGACAAGACCTTTACATTTGCTATTAATCACAGTACCAGAAATTGTCGGCAAATTAGTTGAGGACAGTACAAAATTGAATTGTTTTGTCTAGAATTTTTAAAAAATTAAACCTAGAAGACCTCGAAAAGACCTGGAATTTTGAAGTTTGGACTTCTGCAGAAACCCTGCAGTTTATTCCAAAAAAAAACAATATCCACTGGACTGATAAGATTATTTTCCATCCAAGAATATTTAATCCCACAATTTAAATGACCGAATTTCAAATCAGGCAGGTTCTACACTTGAAGTCGCAGAATCTCTCGGGACAAAGTATGTTGTTTTTTAGAGGAAATTAGGCCATACGTATTTTTGCGGTTTGTGAAAAAAAATTTCTACGAAGTATGGGTATTTTAATTTTTTACTTTGTTTTTAAAAAAAACCAAATTTTTTCTTTAAACTTCTATAACTTTTGACATAATTATAGTTTATTTTCTCAAAGACCCACACTTATATTTTTTGCCAATTTTTTTTGAATTTGTGCTATCATAAGGAGGACAGCTTGTGAGTTTTATGCCGGCTAGATAACTTGTGTGGCCTGGAGAATTTTTTTTCATAAAATCGAATTTTCGCATTTTTTCGAAAAAAAACTACAGATGGAGCATTATTTCTCACGTGTACCCACCCCAAAAACTGAATTTCTTCGATCAAGCTTAAATTTACAAAAAGATGAATCCTATTAGCTGGCACTTCAAAAAAGAAAGATTGATCAGTAGAGGGGGTGAAATTTTTGTACTTTGCGCAATGAGCCTCTACTTTGGATTTAAATATCTTTTTATGTATGGCATATAAAAAATTTTCACCCAAACGTTTTCGATAGATTTTTTTCCAATTTTTCGAATGAAATAAAAAAATTTAAATATTTAAAATTTAGCCATCAATTTTTAAAATCAATAATATTTTTGATTCTTGTTAAGTTCGACTTTTTTTTTCTTTTGTCGTTAACTAGAAATAAAGCTTGGAATGCTTACTTTCAAATCCTTAAGTAGCAAAATGTCGTTTTTTGTTGTTATTGAAAAATTAGATTTTAACCCTTTAACGGCCAAGCCTAAAATCCGTCGTCTAAAAATTCTGAAAAAATTCAGGAATAATATATGGTCAATTTTTTTATTGTTTTCTACAATAAAAGTTCTTTTTAGTTTTTCGAGTTTTCTCGGCTTCTATTGAGTATACGATTATTTATAACCACCTTACGAGATGCGGAATAGTCCACTTTGATCCAATACACATATTTATTTTGCAGAATTTTAAGTTTATTACATGGAAATTCGAGAAAATCGAAAAAAGTGATGACCGTCTGTAGACGGCCATAAGTGATTAAGGGTTAAGGAACCTGGTAAATTCAAAAAAATTCTCCTATGTGCGAAAAAAATTCGGAAAATATTTTGCATGCACAGTTTTTTAAAGAAACAATATTCTAAAAACAGAAATTTTGTTGATTTTAAAATCTTTTGAAGATTTTCAAAAACGACATTTTTTAAATTTCATTAATTGCACATTTTTAATGTACAAATGACTTTTATATTTATCATCTTATGTACATTACATGTACATTGCACATTAAAATGCGCGATTATCCAAATTCAAAACATTTCATTTTTGAAAATTTTCAAAAAATTATAAAATTAACAAAAAATTTTTTCTTGAATTTCCGTTTTTAGAATATTGTTTCTTGTCAAGAACTGTAAGTGCAAAAAAATTTCCGAATTTTTTTCGTGCATAGGAAAAATTTTTTGAATTTATCAGGTTACTTAAAATTCAATTTTTCAAAAACAACAAAGGACGACATTTTGATATTCAAGGATCTGAAAGTAAACATCTCAAGCTTTATTCTTAGTTTTAAAAAAATAAAAAAAAGGTTCAAACTTAAAAAAAATATATTTTTGATTTTCAAAAATGGTGGCTAAATTTTGAATTTTTCAAAATTTTTTTTTATTTTATTCGAAATATTGAAAAATAATCTATCGAAAACGTTTGAGTCAACATTTTTTATGTCATACATAAAAAGATATTTATATCCGAAACAGAGGCTCTTTGCGCAAAGTACAAAAATTTCACCCCCTCTATTTCGGCGAGTTTTTGACCAAACTGATCAATCTTTTTTTTTTGAAGTACCATCTAATAGGAATAAACTTTTTGTAAATTTGAACCTGATCGGAGAAATTCATTTTTTGGGGTGGGTACACTTGAGAAATAATGCTCCAGATACGAAAAAATGTTAAGAAAATAGTTTGCCCAATTAAAAAAGTTTGATTTTCATGCACAAAAAAATTTTCTTGATTTCTGGTTTATGGAAATGCCCACCTTGTTATTTTGTTAAATATTTTTTTTAAATGTACGTTTAAAATGTTTTAAAATGTACTGTGAATAAAAAAAATGTACTGTAAGTTTTACATGGGCTTAACAATTTTATGGCCAGAAAATTATTTTTCATAAAATCGAATTTTCAAATCTTTTGCTGAAACAATTTAAGTTAAAAAAATAATGTCGAGACAAGAAATTGTTTGTCTAAAAAATTTTCGACTAATGAAAACGCGAGAGTGGAAGAAGATTCCGTGCATCCCAGGATTACAAAAATGTCACAAATGGAAGATGGAGATTGATGAAGGTGATATGAAAATTTCTTACATGGCCAAAACTGCTAAGCACGATTGGATTCCTAAATTATCTACAGAATCCAATGATTCTTTTCCGGATCTAGAGGACTCTGATGAAAAATCCGAATAAATAGATAATAAAAATCTGAAAACGTGGGCCCAGGTATTATTTTTTTTTTTTTAAACTGAGATTCAAACGAAAATTTGTACATTATTGAAAAATATCAGACTGAATGTGAAATATATTTAAATATATTAAATATAAAAACTTTTTAGGCAAACAATTTTTAGTCTTGAAATTATTTTTGTAACTTAAATCGTTTCAACAAAAAAATTCGAAAATTCGATTTTATGAAAAATAATTTTCAGGACATAAAAATTGTTTAGCATAAAATTGTTAAAATTGTTTAACGTAAAACTCACAGAAAGTTTTCTTTATATAAACTATTTAAAACCATTTAACAATGTATGGGTATGAGTATTTATGGGTATTTATTTACTTATTTTATTTATTTATGGGAATTTCCATAAACTAGGAGTCGAGAAAATTTCTTTGTACATGAAATTGAATTTTTTTATTTTTTTCGGAAATAGTGCAAGATATAAATGAGTAAAAGAACTTTTTGTAGAACTTTTTTAATTGTGTAAACTATTTCCTTAGCATTTTTTCGTATCTGTAGATGCTTTCGACAAAAATGTGAAAATTCGATTTTATGAAAGAAAATTTTCCTGGTCACAAAAGTTATTTAGCCCTCATAAAACTCGCAAGCTGTCTTCTCTATGATAGTATGAATTCAACAAAAAATTGGCAAAAAAGTGTAGGTTTTTTTAATTTATTTTATTTTATTCATACTTTATTTATATATTTTTCATTCTATTTATTTTTTATATAAGTGTCGGTTTTTTGAGAAAATCGACTATAAATATTTTCAGAACCACCACCGCCATTTTGTTAATTTTGAACATTTTTTAAATTTTCTGGTGAATTTCGAAAGAAGACGATAAACGCTACTTTGGGAAGAAATCTTAAATATCTTAATTATGTCAAAAGTTATAGAAGTTTAAAGAAAAAATTTGTTTTTTTTTGAAAAACAAAGTAAAGAATTCAAATACCCATAACTTCGAAGAAAAATTTCTTTCAAAAATCGCAAAAATACGTATGACCTAATTTCCTCTAAAAAGCAACATATTTTGTCCCCGAGAGATTCTGCGACTTCAAGTGTAGAACCTGCCTGATTTAAAAGGAATTCATTCAAATTATTCCTTGCACCTGAAACGTTGCGAACTGCAGTTTCCTCAATTCCTCCAGAAAATAATTCATAAAAATTAATTCTCGAATCTCGGGGGATGAAAAAAAGTGCACCACCCCATCGTTCGAATGTTACTCCATATTCGTTGCTGTGGTCTGAGAAAAGGAAATCTTCGAAGCAGTAATAAGAGATGGGTCTTGTAGGGTCTTCGCGGGATCCATGGGTGCTGGAGCAATAAATCTGCCGGGTATATCTGAGCTCATGAATGTTATTAAGATACAACCCCCCGCGTAGCTGAGCGCGCGTTGGCAGGGTGTGTACGTACCGACCTGGGGAGATACAGGTCGGAGCCGAACATTCAAGCAGAAGAATAAAAAGCAAGAAATAGAACGTGGAAAGTGGGGTTTTGTGGGGGGCCGTCGAAGGGTGAAAGGGGGGAAGTAAGATAGGAGAAACGGTGGTAGCAAAGGAAAGGTTTGGTTGCTTTCTTGGTAGCATCGACTAGAACTTCGGGATCCTGAAGAATTGGAGGAAGAGGAGCAGGAAGAGTCGAAAGAAGGAACGACCTGGAGAAACGGTTATGAAGAAATACCGCCTACGGTAATCCTACCATAGATCACCGCCCGGTGGCCGCCTCTGTGCCTCCGCTCGTTTCTTCCTTCGCGTCTTAATACTAAGGACTTAACTCATACTTAACCCGTACCCGCCGAGGACGACGTGCTTCTACTTAGATCGCCTCGAAATCGGGGTTGAGGTTTCCCTCAGGGTGCAACTTACGCCCCTAGATTGTCCCAGTTATCTTCTCTTCGTCCTCCAACTAATTCTGACGGCATTTTCTGATTTTATATAATCCTTCCTTGGCATTTTCGTAATAATTCATTATCCCTGCTGAACAGAGATGGGAAAAAAAGAAAAAAGAATCGCATTGGACAGAAAAATGAAGAAGAGATTAAGAAATCAGTCATGGTAGTTTAATCTGAACAGCTTGCCTGCTTCACGGAAAATAATATTCTAGTAGATGTACGAGGGGTTAATTACTTGGATTTTTCGTGTACATCAGATTGCAAGATTGTATGGAATTACAAGGCATTGCAAGAGATTGCAAAATTGTGAAAGATTGCGTGGATTGCATAAGATTGCACGGGATTGCATGATATTGCATACAGATTACAAGATTGTATGGGGGTGCAAGATTGTATGGGAGTGCAAGATTGCATGGGAGTACAAGACTGCATGGGATTGCAAGGTTGCAAATAATTGCAACAGAATGCAGCGAATTGCAGAAGATTGAATTGGATTACATAGGATTGCATTAGAGATTGACTTGATTTGATTTTGCTTATTTAAATCCAACAGTCCGTACAACAATTACAGGATTACATTAGAATACAGTTTGAATAATTATTACAAGAAAGAAATATAATTCACTTAGAAATAGAAATATGTGGTAATCGATGGCTCGTGTCAAGTACTGAAGATCATTCACATAAAATTTTCGATGAATTCCTTGATAGCAAGGATTAGAGCATTCAAAGACATATGATGTATGTCTAAACGTGAGTCACAA
>JBAGKK010000213.1:119768-141547 GCA_037177015.1 Euceroptres primus
CAAGATTGCATGGGAGTGCAAGATTGCATGGGAGTACAAGATTGCATGAGAGTGCAAGATTGCAAATAATTGCAAAAGATTGCAGAGAATTGCAGAAGATTGCAGTGGACTACATAGGATTGCATTAGAGATTGCATGACATTACAAGAGATTTCAATATTGATAAAGATTGCACGAGATTGCAAAAGAATCACATTTGATAGAAAAATGAAGAAGAGATTAAGAAATCAGTCATGGTAGTTCAATCTGAACAGGTTGCCTGCTTCACGGAAAATAATATTCTAATAGATGTACGAGGGGTTAATTACTTGGATTTTTTGTGTACACCAGATTGCAATATTGCATGAAATTACAAGATATTGCAAGAGATTGCAAAATTGTGAAAGATTGCGTGAGATTGCAGAAGATTGCACGGGATTACATGATATTGTATACAAGATTGTATACAGATTACAAGATTGTATGGGAGTGCAAGATTGCATGGGAGTACAAGATTGCATGGGATTGCAAGATTGCAAATAATTGCAATAGAATGCAGAGAATTGCAGAAGATTGCATTGGATTACATAGGATTGCATTAGAGATTGCATGACATTACAAGAGATTTCAATATTGATAAAGATTGCACGAGATTGCAAAAGAATCACATTGGACAGAAAAATGAAGAAGAGATTTAGAAATCAGTTATGGTAATTTAATCGGAACAACTTGCCTGCTTCATAGAAAATAATATTCTAATAGGTGTACGAGGGGTTAATTACTTGGATTTTTCGAATACACCGGATTGTGAGATTGCATGAAATTACAAAACATTGCAAGAGATTGCAAAATTGTGAAAGATTGGGTGAGATTGCATAATATTGCATGGGATTGCATGATATTGCATACAAATTACAAGATTGCATGGGAGTGCAAGATTGCATGGGAGCTCGCATGGTAGTGCAAGATTGCATGAGTACAAGATTGCATGGGATTGCAAGATTGCAAAGAATTGCAACAGATTGCAGAAGATTGCATTGGATTACATAGGATTGCATTAGAGATTGCATGAGATTACAGTATTGATAAAGATTGCACGAAATTGCAAAAGTTTGCAAGATTTATAAAGATTGTATGAGATTGCAAAAGATTGTATAAGATTGCAAGAAATAGCCAAAGATTGCATGAGTTTGCATAAAATTACTAAAAACTGCATAAGATTGCATAAGATTACCAGTGATTGCATAAATAGATATTCTATAAAAAATAATATTCAAAATGTTATATTAGCAATCATCCAAGTAGAAAAAGTATTTTTGGCAAGACATCACTCCTGCTCATAACATTTTCCTGAAATAAATCATTTTTGGAAAAGGATCTCACAAAATGTTCCTCGCAGTTTCTTTTCTTGAAAGAAATATGCAATTTTTTCCAAAAGAAATAAATTTGTAATTCCGCTTCTTACAAGCCAAATTAAATAAGAACAAACTTTACAAGATTACATGGGAGTGCAAGATTGCATCGGAGTGCAAGATTGCATGTTAGTGCAAGATTGCATGGGAGTATAAATTGCATGGGATTACAAGATTGCAAAGAATTGCAACAGATTGCAGAGAATTGCAGAACATTGCATGAGATTACAAGAGATTTCAATGTTGATAAGGATTGCACGAGATTGCTAAAGATTGCAAGATTTATAAAGATTGTATGAGATTGCAAAAGATTGTATAAGATTGCAAGAAATAACCAAAGATTGCATGAGTTTACATAAAATTACTAAAAACTGCATGAGATTGCATACGATTATCAAAGATTGCATAAATAGATATTTTATCAAAAGTAATGTTCAAAATTTTATATTAGCAATCGTACAAGTAGAAAAAGTATTTTTGGCAAGACATCACTCCTGCTCATAAAATTTTTCTGAATTATGTCATTTTTGGAAAAGGATCTCACAAAATGTTCCTCGCAGCTTCTTTTCTTGAAAGAAATATACAATTTTTTCCAAAAGAAATAAATTTGTAATTCCACTTCTTACAAACCAAATTGCGTGAAGAACAAACTTTACAAGATTGCATAAGAGTGCAAAATTGCATGGGAGTGCAAGATTGCAAAGAATTGCAACAGATTGCAGAAAATTGCACAAAATTGCATTGGATTACGTAGGATTACATTAGAGATTGCATGAGATTATAAGAGTTTTTAATATTGATAAAAATTGCACGAGATTGCAAAAGATTGCAAAATTTATAAAGATTGTATGAAATTGCAAAAGATTGCAAAAAATAGTCAAAGATTGCATGAGTTTGCATAAAATTATTAAAAACTGCATAAGATTTCATAAGATTATCGAAGATTGCATAAATAGATATTTAGTAAAAAGTGATGTTCAAAATTTTATATTAGCATATTAGCCTCTGATGAAATAAAATTTGCATTAATAGCCGTAAAAGGCCAAAAACAATTAAAATTTATGTAATATACTAAAAATGGCAAAAATAATTAAATTAAAAAATAATTTTGATGTGATTAAGACGGTGGGATTATTGTAGTGACTACTGGAAATATTAAAAGTTAAGTTGTATCAAGTTTGATTTATTTTTAGCTTATTATATCTGCATTTTCCATTACTCCTCTTTAATCAAAAAAGAAACAGAGACATTAAGTTCTACATTGAGAAAAATAGATTATAAAAACTAGATATTAAAAAATGGATGCTACCCAGCAAGTAAAAATATCTTAACTCTTATAATCTATTCCTATTATATTAAGATACCACCCAGCATAATCTCTAGGTGCTTATTCTTATAAGCTCAGAAATTAAATCTTAATATCTGAGATATTAAAAAAGAACTACATGCATATGCATTTTGGAGCGCCATGGCTATTATTATGGTTGTGGCCTGTTATGGGCATTTTACATCCAGTCGCATCATAAAAAGCAATAAGTGATAATTGCTTATTAATGCTTAATTGAGACTGATTTTTATTTGGAAAATAGTAAGAATAAAAAATTGTATTTTGTTTTCATTATAGGTGTCACTCGTGATAAATATAAAGATACGTAACCTTTTACATGGAAATGAAAGAAGTTAGGTGACTTGGAATAAAAGAAAAAAGTGATAAGAATCTGTATAAGAACTTATTTTCCAAATCAAAATCAATTGAGATTTATAATAGAATATGAGGTTTTCAATTAATAAAATTGGGAAAGATAAATGTTTACCATTATCTTTCTGATTTTCAGCTAACCTATATATTTCAGGATTGGATGATAGATTTTAAAATTTTATAGATTATAAGTTTTAACATCTTGCATGTTTCAGTTTATAATCTAAGATATTATCCATTAACATCCATTTTTAATATCTAAAGATTGTAGCTCTTAATAACCCAGATCACTGTCCTATAGTTTATATTCAAAGATTATATCCAGTAATATACTTTTAATTACTGGGTAGAATCCATTTTTCTCAATGTAGACTTTTTTACTGTTCTAGAAAAAAATATGTTTTTCTGACATAGTGGAACTTAGTCACGCAACAAAATTTCTAATTATTTTTTCACATTCTCTACAAATTGAGATATAGTAAATATAACATTTATTGGGTTTTTTGAAAAGTTTTTTTTCAGCTTTTTGAAAATATTTTCTCTCTAATGAAGCAGGATTTAACTTTTTCGTTACAGAAGATGATATTTGAGATAAGACACTTTTCGTCTTGAAACTATGGATCCCCACGAACCACCCTCCCAATTAATTAATTAAGACTCCTGTATGAAATGGACCACGACCAGAACATCAAAGCGAGGACGTGGTCTTCACCCATTCCTGTCTTTCAAAGTGTTCTGCCTGCCAATTAATAAAGGACCTATATATTTGCTACACGTAGTCGCACTCGTGTCTTATCCTATAATAGTAAGTAAATACATCCAGATTTAATCGACCATGAAAACTGTATCTACACTTGTATATTTATTTATATACAGTACCAGTAATAATTGAGAAACCACCTGATTTTCTATGATTGCTTAAGTTCTCTTAATTTTAATAATATAAAAGTTGGAATTTTTGCTCTAAAATAGATTGAAAGCTATTGAAATTTTACGAAGAAGACCAACCAGGCGAAAAAAATCTGTTAAATTAACAGAAATCATCTGTTAATATAGGAGCAGCAGATTTTTTCTGTTTTATTTACAGAAATTTCTGTTGAGCCTACCTGGAGAAACATAGATAGTGAAAAGGAGGAGAGGTTAATATCTGGATATTAATATCTGAACTATGGGACAGCTATCTAAGATATTAGGGTATAATATCTTAGAAATATAAAAATATCTTAGAAAATTAAAATATAATATCTCATATATTAAATAATAATATCTAGATATTACACCATAATATCTTAGTCTCCCATAGTTCAATATCCAGATATTACCTAAGTTTAAGAAATTTAAATTAGATTAAAATCAAATTTAAAATCTTATTTAACGTTCAATAATCAAGTTAAGATGTAAAACTCTTGAAAAAAACCCAAGAATCCACCGATTAAATTTGGAAAAATACCATAAAATGTTCCTTTAGAAATCAAAAAAAGGTCCAACAAAAAGAACCCACAAAAATAAAAAAGAGGAAAGGAAAATGAGAAGGCATCCAACCAAATTCCCTTCCTTCTCTTTTTTATTTCTTTCGTCTTTTTTCCCACCACCACCAAACTACTATCTCATTTTTCTTTCCTCTTTTTTATTTTTGTGGTTTCTTTTTGTTGGACCTTTTTTGATTTTTAAAGGAACATTTTATGGTATTTGTCAAAATTTTATTGGTAGATTCTTGGGTTTTTTTCAAGAGTTTTACAGATATTAGCTTCCCCTTCTTTTTACTATCCATTTTTCTCAGTGTACGGATTTTAAACGCTTTTCTGCAAAATCAACATCATTTCTGTAAAATTATTATCTCTTAAGGTCACAGATTTCTAATTTTTCTTAAAATCTATTTACCTAACTAATATTTCTGTTTATTTTACCGAAAAGCGTGTGAAATCAGTAGGCTTAACAGAAATTTCTGTAAGTATAACAAAAAAATCTGCTGTCCCTTTACAAAGTTTCCTCATAGAGGAAGCTTTGTAATGGTTACATTTTCGAAAAGTTTTAAATTCATTTAATTAAATGTTAATCAGTTGATAAATGTCTAATACAATGTTTCGAACAATTTTCCGGGTGTGTGTGTGTGCTGTGTGTGTGTATGGATGTCACACTTTTTTATGAACAAGAATAACTTGAGAACGGTTACAAATAAATTGCTGTTTGTAGAGCTTATTTTTATCACTAATATCTCAAATCAGACACAAAGATTTCAAAAAAAAAGCATTGGATTTTTTTCTAGCACTTTTGTAATACTTAAAAAATCGGTTTTTGTAATTAAAACTTCTTTAATTTTCATAATTCATAGTTACTTCAGGAGAAGAAAAGATTCCTTGAATCGAATAGAAATTGATTGGCCTATTATATTAATAAATTTTATTGAAAATTAAGAAAATTTTTATCGTTTATAAGTTTAAAAAAATGGAAATTTACTCTATTCAAATAATTTTGACAATTTTAATTTTCCGATATTCAAGGACGAAACGTCTGATTCAATGACATATTGTTTTTCTTTATTGGATCCTAAAACTAATTTTACGATTAACACCTAATAACTCCTTTATTAAAATAATTAATGCTTCTTCTATGAGGAAGCAAATTATCTATTTGCTATTTCATCATAACGAGGAAGTAAAGTGCTCATATTATGAGCACCAAAAAATATAGACTCCAGGAAAACACCCGAAAGCTGGTTTTAAATTTTAAGTAAAAAACTGGACCTTGTATCAAACAGATTTTCATCTGCATTTTATTACTTGTACTGAGGTATCTAACATCATAAATTATTTATTAAATATTATTAAATTTTTATTTTTTCTGGGAGTAAGTTTGGGATTTGAAAAATACAAGTTTGGACTTTTGTGCAACATTGTGCTCCTGGTTTTAAGATAGGAAGGAGACGTACGTATACGTATAAGCTTGAAGGGTGGTTTATGTATTACGGGTAAGATATCCGATGATTTAGCTGCGGACTCAAGGCTCCCGGGAATGGCGAGTCTTATCTCACCGGTACCGCAGTAACCGCGGTGTAATCTTTTATTAATTCTCCGACTTACCAAATTTATCGTGGCTTTTGTTTACTGTGCTACCATGCCGTCTTAAATCTCGCGAAACTGCCCTTCTTTGCATTATCTGAACTTCTCGCGACATACTCCTTGCCAAAATGTCGCCTGGACAGTGAAACATTTTATTTTTATTCTCATAATTTGAAATTCTAGTCGTAATCTCTTTTATCATAATAAAAATTCTTCAACATTTTCCATGCATTAAATTTATTTATAAAACTTCGTAGTCTTAAAGTCTTTAACAAAAATAAAGAGTTAATAAACTTAATAAAATAAGGAGTTAATAAACTTAATAAAATAAGGAGTTAATAAACTTAATAAAATAAAGAGTTGATAAACTTAGTAAAATAAAGAGTTGATAAACTTAGTAAAATAAAGAGTTGATAAACTTAGTAAAATAAAGAGTTGATAAACTTAATAAAATAAAGAGTTAATAAACTTAATAAAATAAAGAGTTAATAAACTTAATAAAATAAAGAGTTAATAAACTTAATAAAATAAAGAGTTAATAAACTTATTTCTCTATAAAAAATCAAGGGGGTAATTACCCGTGCAATTTGATGTGCACTTTGTATGCAATCTTGTGCAATCTCGTGCAATCTCAAGCAGTTTCATGCAATCTCGTGCAATCTTTGGCAATCTTGCAATCTGAGGTACGCGAAAAATCCAAGTAATTAACCCTCCGATAAGAATAAATTGATGAGAATTAAGAAATAATTCAAAGTTGAGTTTCAAGGAATCTAAGTAAAGATAAAGTCTAAGGTCTAATAAGTCTAGATTCAGTTTTTTGACGTTGGATAATCGAGGAATGAATCGGTAATAATCTGCGGATCGTTGGTGACATGTATTATGTGTATTATACGTCAAGTTGGCATTTTGTGGTATTCGCGAATTCCGTGGCGGGCGAGAATGGCGCTATATTATTATTAGAGTCCCTTAAGTCTAAGAGCCTTAAATCTGCGATAAGTTATGGGCACCCCTCGCCCCACACCTCCTCCTTGGCAACCCATACCTTATACCATTTCCCTATAATATCTTAGTCTACGACGGCGCCTCTCCTGCCTTTATCTCGCATACATTATACGCTTCTGAGCGAAACGTAGGGGGTTCTGGGGTAATTGAAAATAACTACCACCCTAAACCAAAACCTGGAAGTCCCTTATGCGTAACCAAGACGAACCACCGGGGATCATCTGCTGGCTCAACGTCGAGCGATGATATTAACTTTTGTGGCAAGTACTGTGCTTTTAAAGAAGGTTGTAAATAAGAAGAGATTCCGTGCGAAAGTCTCCGGCTTCAGGTAACTTTGCACCTTAGCTTTGGATTTTATTAAATATTTTTAAAGTTGATTTTGACCATTTTTATTTTTGGATAATAAATTTAATTATTGAATTTACTAATCAAGGGTCATATCGAGGAAACCAAGTCAGTCGTGAATTTGTCGCTTCTTTAATTTGCTTTCTAGTAATGGCTTATAAATTTTCAGAAAACTGACGACCTAAGTTTCTCTTTAGCCTAAGAAAGTGTAGGATACTGATGTTAAGAGCGTTGCTTTAAAGTTTTTAAGTCCCTGTACCGACGAGCCTTCGTGTAACTTAGTCTTTCGCGTACCAGGCGACTTAAGCTCAACGTTCGAAACTTACTCGTCACGACAAGAGCCAAATCCGACGTCACCAGGTTGTCAGATCCCCTTTTGATTTGCCTCCAACTTTTCTTGAAATGTTTCAACTTTAAGCCTTTCTTCATCTACTTTTTTATACAGATTTTTTTCCAGCAAATTAGTGAAATTAGTGAAATTAATATCACTGAAGTTATATTTATGGCTGAACCTGTTTGACTTTTGCAAGTGCAAGTGCAAGCAATTTATAAGAATCGATTTTTAATCATCTTTCTTTGTCACTTTTAGTCATGAGAAACATATTATATTTTTTTTTAATTTCCTTTCACTAAAGGACAGCACGAGAAAAGAGCCAATTCTGGTGCCAAAAGTAATTCAAACTGGTACCAAATGGTACCAGAAATAAAGTTGAGATATTACAACGTGAGGTTTATAATTAAAAGAAAAAACTGTAATAAGTATAAATAATAAATAACTGTAATAATTAAAAAACTGTAATAAGTCAAATTCATAGTAGATAAACGATAAATAATCCCTTATTAATAATCCCCCTTAAAAACATGACCTGAAGGGTGGAAATACTGAACTAGATAACCAACATTTTTGTCGAAAATGAGTTTTTTGCAAAAAAATTCTTAAAAAATCAAATACATGTTGTGCTAAAAGGATATCTTCGAAATCTCATTTTTAACCCTTTCTTGCCCTCTATACCAAATATGCAGGGTGTCCTGGAAATCCTTGAAAACCTGAAAAAGTTCTTGAATTTTTGTCTACCCGGAAAAACCCGGAAAAGTCCTTAAATTTCACTCATAGTCCTGGAATTATTATCACTCTACATTTTAACTAGTAGTCTTCTTCAAATGACAGGGTTGCTACAGGTCAAAGAATTCTTAAAAGTCAGGGAATTTAAAAAAGGCCAGGGAAAATCAGGAAAAGTTAAGGAAAACCTTTAAAGAGTCAGGGAATTTTTTTTTGATTCAACAAATTATAATTATATCTTAATTTAGCCATTACTAAAATTATATAATTATAATATTACAAAATCAGGGATCACATCAGTTAGTCCCATATTCCCATTTTTCCCCCTTTTCCCTATTATTCTCTAAATCTCCTAAAATTACTTTAATTAGTTTCATTCCTTTTTCTCCTTTTTTCCCCTTTTTATGTTCAAAATTCCCATTATTTTTCCAAAAATTATGAGAAATAGAAACTTGTGACATTCATAAACTCTTTTAATGTTTTCTTGAATTTCCTATAATTTCCAAGTTTTCAAAATCCACGAAAGTCTCCTAAAATCTCTTAAAATCTTCCAGAATCTTTAAATCTGATTTAAAATCCTTAAAAATTCTCTAAAATATTTGAGACTGTTCTAGAAGCTTCTGCGTTCTCTTACAATAATCTTATAAAATAATAGCCCAAAATTCTTCAATATTCTACAATAGGGTGGAGTGAAAATGCTGAAATTGATCGAACCTTTCGAACCTAGCGAAAAAAAGTTGTAGTTTGGCAACAAAAAATTCGTCATAATTATCTCTCCCATAGGAAAAATTTGGAAAATGTTCCAATTTAGAATTTTTGGTTTGAATAGAAAGTATAAATAATAAAAGTCTGAATAGAAGAATTTTTTTTGCTTGAAAATTTTTTACCCCTTCTTTTTGATGTTAAACTACAACTTTTTTCATTAGGCTTAAAAAATCCGATCAACTTGAGCATTTTCACTCCGCCCTATTTTACAACATATACTAGACTCTTCTAGAATCTTCTAAAATTTTCTGAAGACGTCCATAACCTTCAAGAATTTTCTACAGAATCTTTTAGAATCCTCCAAAGTCTACAAAATATTACCGAAATTTTCTCAAATTATTTAGAATCTTCAGAACTTATCTGCAATCTGTTAAAATTCTTCAAAATATTCTAGACTGTTTCACAATTTACAATCATTTAGATTCTTCTGGATTCTTCCATAATCTTTTAGAATTTTCTAGATTCTCCTATAATAATCTTATACGATCTTAAAAAATTCTTAATACAATCTTAAAGAATTCTTAAAAATTCTTTAATATTCTATAAAATTCTATACTAGAATGTTTTAAAATCTTCTAAAATCGTCTAAAATCTCCTAAAATCTTCTAGAATCCTCAAGAATATTCTGAAATGTATCTGAAGTTTTAAACCTTCAAAAGAACGAACTTTTTTTCTTAACTTAAATTTATCTTGAAATATCGTTCAATCTAGAAAATAAAAAGAAACAACATGAGCTTTTTTATCATTACAATAGTAATGATAAAAAATAATAACATTAATAAACCAATATTTTAGAACAAATTTGAGTTTATAACGAAATCAAATAATGATTTCGTTCATTTGAATGTTCAGAACTTCAAGCACATTATTCTGAATTCCATTAGAATTTCAAAAATTCTGCAGAATCCTTTAGAACCCTCTCAAGTCTACAAAAGACTTTAATAATCTTGAATCTTCTAGACTGTTTTCAGAATCTTCCTAAAATTTTGTAGATTTTTTGAGTGCTAAAAGAAATCTGGAAGAGACCAGAAGATTTTAGAACTTTATGGGAACTTTAATCAGAAAGTCTCCGGGAAATTCTAAAACACTCAAATCTAGATTATAAAGAATTCATTAGGATTTCAAAAGATTTAATGAATCTACAAGTTTATGGAAAATTAAAAATATTCTAAAAGATTTTAAAAGTTTATAATAGATCCTTAGTCATCGATTAGAAAGGTCATTTCAATAAAATGTTTTTAATCTGTTTGTCAAAAATTTGTCGCACCATAAAATGCTCATTATATTTGAGTAATTTCTTTTATTTATTAACTTATTTTATTTGTTTACTCAAAATTTTGTCACTTATCCAAACTTTTGTTACTTTTATTGTATTCTTTATTTATTTATTCGTATGTTATACGATTTGTTGTTTTTTTTTCCTTTCAGAATTTGACTTTAATAAAATTTTTATTGAAGAGGGTCCAAATTTAGGACCGAAACGACTAATAATAACATTTTTCTGTTTTTATTGAAATGAATTTTCTAATCGATGACTAAGGATCTATTATTTATTTATTTTTTTATTTATTTCAATTACATTGTATTATAAATACAAGACCGAGACTGACGCATCAACATTTTAAAAGTTTGTTGAAAAGTCCAGAAGTCATGAAAGATTTTAGAACATTCTAGTGCATTTCAAATATTCTGAAAATTTAGAAATTTATGAAGTATTTTATTAGATTTTAGAGGAATCTAAAATTTTTGAGGATTTTTTAAGATTCTAGAGAATTGCAGCTGCCTTGGCATTTTTAAAAGAAAAAAACTTCCCTCCTTTTTTAAAAGTCCCTTTTTCGAAAAAGAAATTCCCTATTTTCCCTAAAATTAAACTACTGAGACACTGTGATCCCTGTTTTATATAATTATGTATAATTATAATTATAACGGCATATAACGGTCACGGAAAATGAAAAATTGGATAGGGAAAGTCATGCAATTTTAAAATTGGGATTTTGTATCAACCCTGAATCAAATCAGGAAGATGTTTATCAATTTATTTAGTAAGCTTATTTTGTAGAAAACTACTCATTCACTTAATAAGTCTTAATAATTTATTTAGTTAATTTTCTAAATGAATTTCTAGTTTTTTACTGCATAATAATATTTTTTATTAAAGATTAGTAGATTAGTAGTTTATTAATTGCTTTAGTAAGCTAAAGCAATTGATATACGACTTAGTACAAAATTACTAATTCTTATAGAGTATTTCCTTAAAAAATAGTTTTTTAAGCTTATACAGATAAATACAGTTAGCTAAACTCAAGAATTTCATAAATCGCATAATAAACATTTTATGTGGTTCATTTAGTTGTGTAAATTATTTCTATCGTACAGATTAAGAAAAAAAAGTTTTTTCTATTACAGTTTATGGTAATAATAAAAAATGATACTTGGAAAAATTTATTTCTTACCTAGAAAACCTGGAGAAGTCCTGGAATTTTTTTAAGGAGAAACGCTAGACGCCCTGCAAATATGGTACATAAGGTTACTGACTATTTTTTAAAAATAACTTTTATAATTTTAATTTTAAAATTCTGAGATAATTTGATAAGCATGAATGCATCTTAAAGAAGGTTTTTTAGACAGAAATTGATTTAAAAGAATTAAAAAAAGATTCAAAAAGATTCAATCAAAAGATTTTTGAATCAAAAGATTCAAAAATTGTTTGTTTACTTGCAAAAATTGAAAAATTGAATTTTCCAAAAATGCCATTTTTAAAAGAAATTTGATATTGATTAAATTTGATATTAATTAAAGAAATTTATATCTTTAAATTATTAAATTTCGTTGATAAAAATTTTTTTTTCTTTTTTTATCAGACTTTCAGCTAGAAATTGTTTGTCATTGTGCGATACCGTCGCACTAAATCTTGATTTTTGTGGAAGAGAATCATTTTTTTTTATAAAAGTTTTTTATTCTTATTCAGCGTCCCCATATCTCGGGAGTAATTATTTATTTTTGTAAAGAATTGAAAATTCGATGTTTTATCGCTATTCAAACCAAATTCTGAAAACCTAAGAAATTGTAATCTCAAAATTCTCGGTCGATTCATTCGGAATTTGCTAACTTTTTACATCAAACTTTACTCGTATTCAACAACTCAATATCTTAGGGGCAAGTTTTTATTTTTTTTAGACTTAAAATTGCAGTTTTTATCGAAATCCGCAGCCGAGCATGCTCGAATTTTAAGCTAGTGTAACTTTGATATTATCAACTTCTACATCTATTTCCTTGAAACTGGATAAATTTTTCTAATTAAACTTTCTTGGTTTCAATTTAGCAATGTTTTAGCTCAGGAGTAGATTTTTTTAAATCTTTAAATGTTAATTTCGATTTTACAGAATATTTTTTCGCTCTCCTAAAAAATTCACATTTTGTTGGTTATCTAGTTCCGTACTGACGCCCTTCACTTACGCATAAAGTATCAAATGTTAATAATTTCCAAATTAGAAGTTTTTATCTTGTTAATATTTTATGGGTCATAAAAATTGAAAAATTTTCATTGTAAATCTTTGCTCACTTCTGCAGCCAAATCTATTGAAACGATTTGCACTAAAATTAGATGGTACATTATTCTCGATTCATTTTTAAGGATATTTTGACATCATAATTATGTCAAGAGATATTGTATATTTTGTTAAAATTTTTTTTTCTTTTGTACGAAATCATAAATATCTCTTAAAATAATAAAGATATCGAAAAATCTTTAAAAATAAATCGAGAATCATCGAATTTTCGTGCAAATTGATTCGCCAGTCTAGGCTATAGGAGTAGATAATTCAAAATCCAATTTCTTGAATAAAATATTTAAAATTTTGGAAATGAATTGATAAATTCAAAAATCCTGAGAAGTGTATTATGTAAAAATGATCCCAGTAATTTATCCTGTAAGCTAAAATTCAACAACGGATTTTTACATTCTCATCAAAGAAGGTATTAGATTTTTTATTACAGGTCATCAAATTTGAAAAATAATATTTGCTCACATCTATTAAACCTATTTGCATGAAAATTGGTTGATCGCAACATTACATTCTTAATTTATCATTTATTTATTCTTAACATAATTTCTAAATTAATTTTCGTTTTTTATTCAATAATGAATAGAATCAAATGTCAATGAGAAGAGTATTGATAGAAGAAAATATCTTTTTAGTGGAATAAAATAGAGTTGAGTATTGTAAAAAGAGAAGCAAGCCATTTTCTTATCGGGTCAATAAAAAAGTATCAAGTTGGATCTGCTCATTATTCTGAAAATGACATTTTTATTGCGTTAACAGAGATATGTGAATATATTTTCCAGATTGCGCCTTACGGTATGTTTATCCTTGATGCGTTTAGCACCGATGTCTTTTGGTAACATAATCAAAAGCGCAGTAAATTGTTTTAAAAAATATTACAAGAATTTCTTTACATTTCAGAAATGTAATTCGACATTCCTCTCTTTTCATTATAATTTTTTTTGACAATAAATGAGAACACGAAATATGGCTTTTGTTTTTACAAAACTATTACTATTTATTTTCGCAGTGGTATTTAAAAAATAATAATTCACCCAGTAAAAGTACATCAATTATTCCTTTTAAAATAAATTTCGATATTTTATTTTGAAAATTTTTAAATTCCAAACTAGATTAATTTCAAAACTATTGAGTGTGGAGGAAAGCATTCTTTATATTTCTTTATAAATTCCAATTTTAAAAAAGATGTCAATATCTTCTAATTTCAAATTACTAACGTTCTGTTTCTTATTCTTTAAAGGAAAATAGTTCCATAATAAAATAAAATTAATAAATAAGTTATAAGAAATTTATTATAAGGGTATGCGATACTTAACGATGTCACGAATTGACGACCGATTTTTTATTTATATTCGCAGAGGGTTTATTAAGAGAGAGATGCAAATATAATGCTGAAATTTGAGGAAATAATAAGGAATATATCAAGGTGCGTTTCTGGTGCGTCTGGTGCGTTTCAATTTTTATTTTGAAAAAAAATTATTTTTAAAAAATTGCTAAATGTAAATAAAAAATCAGTCGGTAATTCATGACGTCATTATGTATCATACACCCTTAACTAAAGTAATCGAAAAATGTCGAAATATGAAATAAAAATATTTTTGTTTCTCAAATAAAATATTGAAAAATTCAATTGAATTATTTTACAATTTAATATTAGCCAGAATTAAATTTTCAGAGGTAATATTTCAGCTCGATAATATTTTGATTATTAAGTCTAATATTAATCGAAGACAAGCGTCAATGATGTTTATAAACTCTATAGTCGTCAAATCAATTAAGTAACTGAACATGAGTGAAGCAAGTGTTTACAATTCTTATACAAAAATTTCGATAGCTCAACGCGTTTCGATTTCCCAGTTCGCATCAGTTTCTTGTCTCAGGAAAAAGTCTTCAAGCAAGGATGGAGTTTTCTGAAGTGACAAGTGTCATCAAGGCACTTATTGTCGCTCAAAAAGGTGGAATGCCCTTAGAAAACTTAGAAGGTAAACTGTAAATTTATTTCTACAAACAATATCAATCACATTGTACTTTAAAATTAAGCCAATGCCAATGTCACATCTTTTCATTTTGATATATACTTATTTTAATTGGAGTTTCGATTTTCTTATCAAATTGATCAATTATAAATTATGAATTCTTGCCAATTGTTCAAAAAGGAAATAATTATATTCCTTCTTGTTTTTATTTAAATATGTTCATTTGTTTCAGTTTTTCTCCTTGTTTCTATTCAATTTGTACATTTCTTTCTATTCAATTTTTATTAAAAGTCAAGCAGTTATCTAAAATTAATTATGGATTTGCAGAATTTATTTTTAAATTAAATTTTAATCAATTAATTAATTAAGTTCAACAATTGAACACTTTTATTAACTGTTTCTCCTGTAATGTTTAATAAACTTTAAAGGATATTTACTTTTACTCAATTGAGAATTTCGATTGAATCAATTAAACGAAATCAAAATATAAAGCAAAACATGAAAGGTGACTTTTCAGTTTATCGATAACACAAAGTTGTTGATCATTGTTAGGTATATTTCAAATTTAACAATGCGGTCTTTCCATGATATTTAGAAACTTTATTTTTAAATATTTTATTTATGTCAATCAATCATGCCAATTAAAAAACTTTGTTGGAGTACTTAACAAATTTTTATTTTTTCAATTTTTTTTTAAATACCACAATTCATATTTAAATTTCTCGCTGAATCCGAATTTCTTATTTATAAGACAATATTTTAACCCAAAATGCCCTAAAATTGGTAGAAATTCTGATTCACGAAAGTGAATAAAATATTAGTTTATTATTTTAGTTGGATATTTTTTTACTGTGCCATTTTTTAGGATTATAATATTTCATTTTAGATTCACATTTACCACAAAATAAAGAAATCTGGTACGTAATAAAAAAATATTATAACTTAAATTTCGAAGAAATACTTTTGATCACTGATTGTCATTTTTTCTCTTTTTTCATTACAATTTTATCTGATGCTTAACATTTAATTCAAAATTTATAGATAAATAAAGTTGACTTTAAGTGTGAGTAAAACGAAATTGAAAACATATCTTAATCTCAATTTTTACAGAGGAATTTATAAAATTGGAAGGTCGTCCCATTCCATATTTAAAAATGGGATACCCGAGCCTTTTCCATTATCTGAGGGCCGTGAAGGAAATCAGGTCCAAAAAAGATGATTGGGGAAACTCAATTTTAATCATCGAAGACAAGAAAGTCGACCACTTGAACAGCATGATTGGAAACCAAAAGCCAGCAAAGGTATTTATAATAATTTTTAATTAAATCATTAAATAATCGAAATATTTTAATATTATTGCAAATAGGTAACTTGTAAATTTTTTTTTCAGAAAAAAAAGAAAAAAAAAGGTTATCACCAAAATTTTATACCGCACAAAAGGAGATATAGAAGGCAAGGAAATCAGTGGGACACAGATTACCAACGGGCCAATAATTACTCTTATTCTGGTATGTACAATACTTTTTTATCAAATTATTTTTTTATGATTTACCTAATAAAAATTTATATTAAATTAGAATAATTTCTAAATATAATAATAAATATTAAGTATTTAATATTAAATATCTCTAAAAGAATAATTTATTTCAGGTTCATCAGGATACAGAAATTCTCCTTCTACTTCATTCGAAGAACATCAACCTCCTAAAATTTTTATCGACCCTAGAAAAAGAATCGTAAGTATATTCTACCTTTTTTTAATTTATATAAATAATCTAAGAAAGGAATATCCTTTCTCATATATTTTAATTTGCATTTTTTTATTTAAAAAATTTTTTTCAATAGACAGATATCCATGAGCCCATTTTAAACGGAAGGCAGATGATCGGAGACGATTTTTTCCTGCAGATCGCAATCCGCAATCTGCAAGTACCTATTTGGAGAAAAGCTGGTAATTTTTTGCATTTAATCTTTTTTTAATTTTAATATCTAAAATTAAATTTTCTCAATCTCTAAATAATTTTATTCAAATAGTTTTAAATTGCATTTAACTATTTTATTTGCTTTCCTCTTAAGGTTAGCAACCCCTATTTTTTCAGATTTAAAAACTGTCACCAGTTTGATCAAGTCAAATTTTAAAAATTATGATCTTCTATTTTTAAATTCTTTAAATTTAGTCCAATTCTCTTAAACTTTATCTTTTCTAGAATCGATCTTCCTCTGCTCTGAAACATAATTATATTATTCATGAAGAAATAATAGAAAAATACAACGTTGTATTAATACATAATACAACGTATCTCCATGATGAAACACAAAGAATTTATATTAATTTAAAAATTAGTTTTCGCCAACATCACTAATATATAATTATACAAATTTATATTTTTCATTATTTAAAAATCAATTTTCAGAAAAAACTGCCTTGTACTCTGGCCTTTGTCGGTCTGGACAGTCCATTAGAGATTGCACAAAACAACTCGAAAACCTAAATTCAATCTCAGGGAGAGTGATAATTATGTTGGGTGCTGTCGATATTTACCAGGTATTATAAAAATTGCAATAATTTAATTAAATTATTGTCAATAACAAAATGAATTCTATATTTTACTATAAACTTCATTTGATTCTGTTAAAAACTTTGTCGTTTTGAAAAAATATGACTTTAAATTATTGAATAATATTTATTGTAACTATTGTAATAAAAATTTAATTTTTACTTTGATCATTGAATTTTCAGAGACGATCTTTTTGCCAAATGAAGGAGGATTTCAAAGAGCTTCTTGACCTCCTAGAGGTAAAATTTAACATCTCTAGAAACGAGATTACGATTTGCACCGTGCCACCCCTGGCAAATTTAAACTTTATGTTAGACTTTGAAAAAACGAGCACTCTACGAAGCTTCAATAATTGGCTTCGAAAAATAGTCATAGATGACTATGATTTATTCTGGGGTGTTTACGCGGCCTATAATTTGGTCGACTTTTACGAAAATTTCACTGATGACATTGATGCCATAAACTACGATTATTTTCAAGAGTAAGCTTCCAATTTATAATGTAATCGATTAAAAATAAATCTTAAATTCTTACTAAAGAATTTTTATATTTTTTTATTCTACATTCTTGTTAAAGTATCAAAGATTGTTTGAGTTGTAATGACTTTGGAATTGAACGATTTTAGATTCATTTAAGAACATTAATTTGATTAAAAACTGCTTTAGTTCAAACACAAGTTCGACTGATTCATTAAATCAAATTAATTGTAACTAGACTTTGAAAAACTAACTTTTTTGAAAAACTTTGAAATATTTTTTGTTGTTTCAGTGATGCGAGAAATGTTTCGGGAATTCGTCATCCCTGGGTCCTTTTCAATAGAAAAGGGAGAAGAGTAGCGTTAGAACTTCTCATGTAAAAATCAAAAAGTGCATTTTGTTTGATTTGTTTCTTTTAAAAATCATACCATCGATCCCCAAACTTTTAAAAGGATTGAGTCAAGCAAATTCCAAAAATAATTGTATATACCATTTTTTATCTTCAACGTTTTTAATTGTATGATAAGGTTTGTTGTAAGTTGAAAGTGTTGAAATTTTGAAAGTCTCTTCACAAAGGGAAAATATTCCAGACCAAAAAACGAAATATAAAAATCCATTGCGAAATTTTTCGAAAAAGCTTAGCTTTCAGATTACTGATTAATGTTTTTTAAACATCGCTTCTAGTTGGTCGACTCCATACGCAGGTGATTTAAAAAAAACATTTTTTGAAAACACAAAGAGTTTTTTGAGTTTATTTTGGTTTATAAAATATTTTCCTTCTGAGTGGCAAGTCTTTACAAAGTGTTTACAAAATAATTTATATTTATTGTGTTTGATTGTTATTTATTGTTCGGGCGTTAATACATATTTAATGATTTCCATTACGTCAGAAGAGCGAAGTTGTGCACTAAAAACTTTTTCATCAAAAAGTATTTGACTTAATTAGATTATTTTATTCAAATCCTTCTATTTTATGTTAAGCTTTTTATATTAAATTCTACTTATTTCGTTTATCAAAGCAAAGTTTTTTAAGAATAAAATATATTTTGACCTCAAATTTAGAAAAGTTTTCCACTAGATTATTCCGGACATGACAAAATGCCCAAAACGAGTAATTTTTGTTATGGAAAAAAGTTATTAATTTTTTCGTCAAGCATAATCGAATACAGTTTCCCATAAGAATGGAGTTTTAAAAATTTGATTATATGCCTTCATACTATCCAGAGGCTCAATTGTAAAATTCGAAGTTTAATTAAGAGGTTTTACTTTACTTAATTATTTTTTGATACTGATCAGTTAGAGAAATATTTTCCAAATCAGTTCGAAGTCTTAAAATGAATTAAAGTAGTGTTCTGATTTTCCTTTAGTAATATTTATTTTGTATAATTCTAAACAAATTTTCAAAAAATTAAAAGAAGTAATCACAATGATTTAAACTTTAATCCCACAATTCAAACGCTAAAGGATCTTGAGTTTTTCCAATTTGGAAATATTCGATTTCAAACTCGAAAGTTCTTTTCCAATATTCTAATTATTATCTATTCCAATATCTAATTATTCAAACGGCACTTAGTGTAAAATCTAATTAAATTATAAATAACAAAGCTCTTATTAAATTATTAAATTTTAAAACACAACAATAATTAATCGTCATTAATTATTTAAATCGTAGAAAATCTCTTTAAGGATCTTTTTACTGTACGAAAGCTCAAAATTAATTTTTTATATTGATTTATAAAATCGAGAAAATTAGATCCACAATCATTCTAAATGAATTTTGAAAGAAGAATCTAAGGATTCTCTGGGGAAAAATAGTCTAGATCACAATAGTTTATTTAAAAATAGTTATTTGGATTTTCATGTTTCTTCTTCAGTTTTAGAAAAAAATCGTAATTTTTATTCAAGGTTATTGATTAATCTCATTTTAATGCAAAAAATATTCTTTACAATTCTAACTGATTTTATAGAAATTTTTTATTTAGAAATTATGTAGTCATTCATCTTGCAGATTAAATCATTTTTTAAATAATAAAATTTAATAAAAACCTACAAAATAAGATTTTAAAGAATCTTCTAAAGAAAAAATTGAAAAAATCGATAAAACACGATCAATTCACAATATTTGTTAAAAAAATAAATTATTTAAACAAATAAAAATTGTTTAAACAATACCTAATCCCTTAAAAAGTAAATAAAATCGTGTGATTTATCCATTAATGTGGATCTGTGAAAAAAATGTGGAAAAAGTCATAATTAATGTTAATACTCTGCCAAACTATGTACTCTGCTATGGGGAATGGGGATTGTTTTTGGTGCAATACAAAAGAGGTTTAGGAGGGTTGAAATTGAAAATAAGTAATGGATTCATGTTTCTTGGAAAGTTTCCATCAGATTAGGAAAGTATTGCCTTTGGTTAATTATACATTTTCTCGTTTTAAAAGAAATTTACAAATATTTGCTTTTTTTGCCACATTATCTTATGGGAAACTTCAGGGACCCTGCGATATGTGCTAATATTTTGGTCTAAAAAACAATACGTGTTCCCTCAAGACCATTTTTTGATTTTTGTTTTTGCGAAATTCTGTGTAAACAACGAAAGTAGAAAAAATACATGCTAATATTTTGATTTAAAAAACAATACGTGTTCCCTCAAGACCATTTTTTGACTTTTTGTCTTTGCGAAATTCTGTGTAAACAACAAAAGTAGAAAAAATGTTGTTTTCAGAAAAATCATTATTTTAACCCGGAAAAAATGATTTGTGTAAACTGAATATCAAGTAAAATCAGTGAATTTGCAATTTAATTACGTAAATAATCTATTTGATGAGTCACTTAATTCTTATAAACAAATTTTATAAACAATTACTCTAATGTGCCATTTTAGCACGGGAAAAATTTTTATTCACTATAATTGCTGGAATTTATTACAAAAGTGTCATCTAGTAACAAAATATTAACAAAACTTAAGAATTGTTATTTTTATAAATAAATTTTGTAAACATGTACTCGAATTTGCCATTTTCCAGTGGAGAAAAGTATTTTCTGGCTTTAAATTACTAAAATTTGCTATAAAATGTCAACTAGTAATAAACCATTGTCAAAAATTAAGAATTGTTATTGTTATAAGAAAATACTCAAATTTGACATTTTCAATCAGAAAAAAGTATTTTCTGATTTAAAATTACTGAGATTTGCCATGAAAGTGTCAGCCTCTAACAATAAAAAAGTCAAAAATTAAGAATCTTTTTGTTATAAACAACTGTTATAAACAAAGTCTCAAATTTGACATTTTCAATCAGAAAAAAAGTATTTTTGGTCTTAAAATTATTGAGAATTGTTATGAAAATATCAGCTAGTAACAAAATATTGTCAGAAATTAAGAATTGTTATTGTTATGAACAAATTTTATGAAGGGATACTCAAATTTGACATTTTCGAGCAGAAAAAGAATTTTCTGGCTTAAAATTACTGCAGTTCCTTATGAAAGTATTCTTCATTTTCGATATCTATTACGAACTACTTTGTTTAATGACAAAACGTATTGTTATAAAAAACATCATAAACAAATGCAGTTTTTATTAGCGAAGAAAATATTTTCTTGTCGATTCATTTTTGTGGTTGAAAATAAGTCAGAACAATTTCAATCAGGATTGATCAAAGAATACGCTGACCTTAAAAAAGAGTATGTAAATTAAATTTTTATTTATGAATTTGTTTATGACAATGAAAATTCGTAATTTCTGTCAATTACTAATTAATAACTCAATATCTGACAATTTCATAACGAACTGCAGTAATCTTAATCCAGAAATAGTACATTTCGACATGTGTGTGAGAGGTGATTATTTAGCGCACGAGACGTTTTTCGCACGAGCGAAGCGAGTG
>JBAGKK010000213.1:147431-165585 GCA_037177015.1 Euceroptres primus
AAACTAACTCGTAAACACAATTTAGGAAGAGCAGTGACGTAGCACGAATAGCATGAATCCTTAACTAAGGGATATTAGGGATATTACCTTAAACAAGATGATATATTAATGTTTAAAGAAATTAGGAATTTTTCGAAGTATTCGAAATGGAAAATAGTAACCCGAGTTACTGGATTTTCTGATTTCAAGGATTGATTAAAATTTAAGTGTGCGTTCTAATTATGAGAGGTTGATTTCTTTATGAAAAGATATAAGGGAGCGAAATTGTATTTCGTTGTAAATTTTGTTCTTCAATCCAGCATGATAATTGTAAAATTATAGAAACGCGAACTATGTATGTATATTTTATATAATAAAGTAAATACAAGTAGTTGTACTTATTGAAGGATAAATTACTAAATGACTTCAAACAATATAATTGTATATATAAGTGGTATAATACACTAAAAAAAATGTCTGATTAAGTTAACCAAAATTCTGGTTAAATATACCCTTACTATTTTTTTTGGTTATAGTAACCAGAATTTTGACTGTTTTAAGCAGAACTTCTGGTAACTTTAACCCAAATTCTAGTTATGTACTTTAAACAGAAAAAATACTAAGGGCCTATTTAACCGGAATTTTGTTAGTGTTTTATTAATGTACTAATATTACAAGGTCATTACTTTTTCCATAAAAAATTTCTCCCTTATGATCGATGCATTATTTATAAAAAAAAATTTTTTCAGTAAATTTCCGGAAACCACTTTTCAATATTCAGTGACCAAACTCTTTATAGAGTTTAAAATCAAACAAATAGACTTCAGGAGGATTGCAGGTCGCGGAAACGATAAGGAAGTGGTATTATACTCTCGGACCAGGCGGAAGGGGAAAATATCCGCATGGGTCAGCCAAGAGGGGCTTAGACGACCGAGATGGCCGCTCAATATCGGCTTTAGGATACTTGAAGTATTTATCTAATGTCTTATATTTTCCACTGAGCTGCCCATTCAAATTTCCATTTGAGACATCCTAGAATCTCCAGAATCGAAGTCCTTCCAAATAAATTTTTTCTCCACAAAGTAAAACACTTTCAAATTCCTATCAAAATTAGAATTTAAATTTGCCATTAAAATAATCCCTTTACATCCAGAAAAAATTTTTCTTTAAATTAAGGAATTCGTTTGTTTGCCATTTTTGTTTTATTCAAAGAAATATTTCTTTCAAAGAAAAATTTTTTTTTGAATTTAAATAAATGTTTCTGTCATTCAAAAAAGTTTGTTTAACCCTTAAAGGACACTTGGGATCACTGTGACCCCACGGAAGTATTTTCTTCCATAACCAAAATTTTAACCATAATTATTATGCACATTATTAAGCAAAATCAATGCGATCCACCTATCTAATTTTTCACGAAAATCACCGCATTCATACTCGAAAATAAATACCTTTTCCTCATTGCTCCGTATCAGACTAATTTTTTATGCAAAGTGTGGCATCTGTTGAGTATATGCCAGAAAATTTTATTACGAAATACTCAAAATTAATGAAGTTAAGAATTTTTTCGTAAAAAATCCGATTTTCTACGTTTTTTTAAAAGTATTTTTTTCGAATAGTTAAATTATCACTGAGGCTTTGGAAATATTTTATTCCTATATGTATTTTGTATTGTTTCAACATCACTCATGATTTTTTTCAGCCAAAAATTTCGTTTGCTTTTGATCTGACAGCTATTTTAAGTCGGTGGGGTCAGTGAGACCCAATGTGTCCTGTATGGAATTATTTGGAGGTGTGTCCTTTAAGGGTTAAATAGAAACAATTTCTTTCAATTAAACAAATGTATCTTTTACCATATAACAAAGCAATGATTTTCTTGATTCAAAGCAATTTTCTTGATTCAAAGCAATTTTCTTTGAAACAAAGAAACTTTTCTCTGCGTGTAGCAAATACTTTATCACTCTCTAACAATATTTTGTATTAAAATAAATTTAAAAACAAATTGTTATGTCTTGAAATAACAAGAAATGTGTCATTTTTTGTAATTTTTTTCATTCTTTGTGATCGACGCGGGAACACTACATTTTTTATAAAACTTTATGAAAGTCATTTTAAGTCCAACAGCAATTTTTGAACCCTATCGATAAAAATAAATATAAATTCGAAATTTAAAAATTATTTTTCGCCATTAATGAAAGTAGATTCCGATTTCCCGCCATCTTAACGGTACACCTATCTAAAATAACGAAATGTCACGTGTTTTCCGGTACCCAAATGTTCATCAGATACCCAGTTATCTCGTTAAACAACGTGCCCGCGTTTGTTATCAAAGATAAGTCAGTGGGTTTCTGGTCTCGAGAGCGAACCGCTCCCAGTAATTGAAAATCAAGTAAAATCGACAGAAATTATGTAAATTGGGCTAAATGTGAATTAAATTAATAATTGAAAGTTAAAAATAAAAAGTGATAATTGCAAAAAGTCAATGAACTCCGAAGAAGATGCTTATCTTCGAAGAATCTTTGGACCGGTGGATGTGATCTTTCATGGGAAAACTCATTGTCAGGTTTTTAAATATTTTAATATTTTGAAACTCATTGACTAGTTTTTTAAAAATGGAACCTCTAATGAAAGAAATTTATCCAAAATCGATTTATGGAGGAAGAAAAATGTTGTTTTTTTTAGTAAGTTTTTCAACAATGCCTTTTTTATTTATTAATGCCCAAAGTATTTGTCCTGAGAGTTGTTCGTGTCACTTGGATCAAGTTCCTCGAATTATAACCTGTTCTGGTCAAGAATTAACAGAGTTCCCTCAAAATCTGAGTGACTTGGTAAGTTAAAATTTCATTTTTTTATTACATTATCAAGTAACATTATTACATTATACATTATTATGTAACTTTTTTTTTGTTTCTTGGTACAATTGAAATTATGTAATTTTGAAATCTTTCATACTAATTAATAATTTTTTTACACTATTGCTTTTCTGTAAAAAACTTTTAAAAAGTATTTCTAAATTGGGTACAAATATTTTATTAACAACAATAAAAAAAAATTAATGTAGGCTCACAGACTACCTGAATTATTTTTATTAATTAGTTTAATTATTTTTACCTACTGAATCACAATCAGTAGGTAAAAAATTGACAGTAGACAATAATGTATATTATTAATTTTAATTACTGTTTTTAACATATTTTCCCCCTAAAATATCAGAATATTAATCAGAATGATTATTTTTAAACAGGTGGAGTATCTGGACCTGTCAAAAAATCACATATCTGAAATTCCAGATGACATAAATCGCTTATTAGAACTTGAAGTCCTGAATTTAGCACAAAATAAACTGACTTCACTTCCCAGTAACTTAGGGGGACTTCAGAATCTTCTCAGACTAAGTTTGAGTGAAAATAATATAGTTACTACAAATGATATCTATTCTCTGAGTCAACTAAGTTTTTTGAAAATTTTATACCTGTCTCACAATCCAATATCAAATCTAAACGGATTGGAGAACCAAAATCTTGAAGCTCTTGATGCCAGTCATTGTGGTAAGACGAAAAAATAATTTTGATATAATATTACACAATTCAAGTTAATTTAATTAATTAATTAAAGTTTATTTGATGAATTAATCTTATGGGGATAAATTATGTATTTTATAATTCATTTCGCAGGAATCAAAGAATTTGAAAGTACTTTCCTAGATGGACTCCCAAATTTAAGAGTTTTGAGTTTGGCAGAAAATGCTATAAAAAATATTCAAAAACCAGTGAGTGAAAGTCTCACTTGGTTGAACCTTTCTTATTGTGATTTGAATTTCTTGAGTCCTGATACTTTTGAAGGCCTACCAAAACTTGAGGAATTGATTTTGAACAATAATAAGCATTTAACATATAGTACTAGGTAAAATAAATGCAATTTATCTTAGAAGTTTCTATTCTTTGTTAGACAAATTTTCTTATTTTCTAATTTCTAATTTATTTTACTTTCATTTTATTTTCTTATTTTCTAATTTCTAATTTATTTTACTTTCATTTTATTTGACTAATTCAAAATTTTATTCAACTAATTTTTAAGTTTATAAATTTTAACCTTTTCTTAGCCTTTTTAGCCTTTTGAATTTAAGTTCTGTTAAAAAGGAGAAATTATGAAGAGAATCTTGATTTCGATAATTATGGTAAAGCTGATCAAGTTGATGATTGAAGTTAAGGAAATAAAGATTAATTGATACATTTAAGAATTAAGTCTGAATTTTCACTATTATTATGATCTTTATGGAGCAATAATAAACAAATTTTAATTAATAAATTTAAATTCTTTCCATTTCAGAAAAGAGACTCTTCGTCACGATAACCTAAAGCGACTGGACGTCACAAATTGCAATTTGGATCGACCTGGTCTTCACGAGCTTCCTGCCCTCACTTATGTAAAGCTCTCCCATAATGGAATTCACATACTTCCAGATCGAATATTTGCAAAAAATAAGGCTCTCACTCACCTCTATCTAGACTCTAATCGTCTAGGTCACCTCAACAAAAGTTCATTTGCTGGCCTATTAAACCTGCAAGAACTCGATTTATCAGGAAATGACCTTGACCAAGTACACTGGTCTGTTTTTCGTGACAATATGAGTCTAAAGTTACTAAATCTATCTGCCAACAATATTCGAGATTTGGGAAATTTAACCACCTCTGCAATGATCCTCGATTTCTCTTCTAATCAAATTTCGAAGGTCGACTGGAGTACCTTGATAAACATGCCTAAAATCATAACTTTGAATCTAAGCAATAATTTTATAGAAGATATTTCAGGACTAGAATCCTTGTCCTTGAGAATTTTCGAATTGAAAGGAAATAGATTGGTTCAATTGAGTGATCAGATGTTTTCTGGCTTGCCTGAACTTGTCAGGCTTGATCTTTGTGGTACGTGGAAAAATATTTAAAATATTTAAAAAATATTTAAAATATTTAACTTTATATTTCTTTTTAACATTAATGAAATTTGATCTATTTAACTTTACATTTCTTTTTAACTTTTTTGAAAGGAGGAAAAAGCAGGAAAATTTCCTCTGATCTAATGGAGGAAAATGAAATTGTTTCTTTCTTTCCAGGTAATCGACTGACTGAAGGTCCTGATCCGATAATTTTTAAAAACAATCTTGAACTGAGGATCTTAAACTTTGCAGACAATCCATGGAGGTGTGATTGTTCTCAGTTGCATCCAATTTATAATTACTTGATGCAGTTGCCAGTGAAGTCAGAAATGTGGACTCTGCTTTGCCAGAGTCCAAATAACGTTTCAGGCTACTCCTGGGAAAGTGCCTGTTACAATGAGTGGTTCGAACCTCCCTATCCTCCAAAAAATCGAACTTGGGGTTTAGTGATGATCAGTATTTTGATCTTAGTAGTTGTTGGTGGGACCATTGTGTCCCTAAAGCATGCAATGAAAACAAAAAGAACTGCCAGGAATCAGAGACAGCAACTCGAAAGAGCTGAAACCAGGGAAAGACTCAGATTGTTGCAAAGAAGGTATTCTGATTTAATTTGTATAATAGATTCTCAATTTTATTAATCATGTGTTTTAAAGCAATTAAATAATCTTTTTAATAACCCAATTATCAAGGATACCAATCTATTTAGATAATTGATTAACGAAGGAGAAATTGATTAACTGATTAACTGTTTAAAGAATAATGAAGAAAAGATTAGTTGATCATCATCTGATGGTTCATCAACTGATGGTCCATCGTTAGTTTATTGAATAGAAAGGTGGATCAGTCTTTGATGGTGGAATCATTTATTTTAAAGAAATTTAATAAACCTGATTAAATTCTCAATTTTAATAATCATTTGTTTTGAAGCAATTAAATAATCTTTTTAATAACCCAATTATCAAGGACACAAATCTATTTAGATAATTGATTAACGAAGGAGAAATTGATTTACTGATTAACTGATTAAAGAATAATGAAGAAAAGATTAGTTGATCATCATCTGATGGTTCATCAACTGATGGTCCATCGTTAGTTTATTGAATGGAAAGGTGGAACAGTCTTTGATGGTGGAATCATTTATTTTAAAGAAATTTAATAAACCTGATTAAATTCTCAATTTTATTAATCATTTGTTTTAAAGCAATTAAATAATCTTTTTAATAACCAAAATATAAAGGATACCAATCTATTTAGATAATTGATTAACGAAGGAGAAATTGATTAACTGATTAACTGATTAAAGAATAATGAAGAAAAGATTAGTTGATCATCATCTAATAGTTCATCAACTAATGGTCCATCATTAGTTTATTGAATGGAAAGGTGGATCAGTCCTTGATGGTGGAATCATTTATTTTAAAGAAATTTAATAAACCTGATTAAATCCATATCTGAAACCATTGCAAACGATCAAACATGTTATCTAATGAAGTTCTTGACCCATAGAATGAAAACAGTAGATTAATTAATCATGAATTGATGATCTATCATCTGAGGTTCC
Source organism: Euceroptres primus (assembly GCA_037177015.1). Classification (NCBI taxonomy): domain Eukaryota; kingdom Metazoa; phylum Arthropoda; class Insecta; order Hymenoptera; family Figitidae; genus Euceroptres; species Euceroptres primus. Next base: position 153,902 of record JBAGKK010000213.1, read on the forward strand.
TTGATGGTGAAATACTTTATTTAAAAAAAACCTAATGTCTTAATACTAAATTTATGTTGAATGAAATGTTCCTTTATGAGTAAAAAAAACTGGAAAAACCTAAAAGGTTTTAGTCGGTTATGGAAGATTTTATAAGATTGGAAAACTTGAACTTTATGGAAAATTTTAGAAAACGTTGAAAGAGTTTTTGAATGTCATAAATTTCTATTTCTCATAATTATTGGAAAATTAATAGGAGCTTTGAATTAAAAAAAGGAACAAAAAGGCAAAAAGGAATCAAATTCTCAAATAAAGGGGTTTTAGGGGATTTTTGGAAATAATAGGGCGAAAAAAGGGAAATAGTGGGAAAGTGGGGAAAAAAGTGGAAGAGGGGACTGACTGTGATTCTGTATATTAACACGTTCCTTTTATCATCCTTCCTTTTATCACCAGGAACCAAAGACTCGAAGAAGAGCTCAGAGACCAATCACCAGATCCCAGAATCCATCCAGTGGAGCTGATAGGTCCACCCAGCTACGAAGAAGCTGTCCACATGCCACGACTTGCTCAATCCCTAGATGGACTGGATGTTGCATCAACAGAAAATCCAACTGCAGCCACACGAATCTTAGGCTCAGTGGACAACCTGAGAGTAAAAAAAAGAAGACCCAGACTTCCTAGAAAGAGGACCTTAAGTGAAGATAATTTGGCCAGAAGAGAAGAACGACGAGTAGAGAGGATAAGAAGAAACACTTCCAGAACAACAATTGCAGGTAACCAACCAGCTGCAGATCAGTCACCTGAATCTGCAAATGATCTCCCACCTCCACCAAAAGTTACAGGTAGAAGTAGAATCAGGAGTGATTCTGATCAGGTAGAAACTGACTCCCCTAAAAATAGAATCAGACCCCCAACTCCAACAGCCAAAAAGAAAAAGAGGATTATTTTATCTAAAGCTGGAACTTCGACAGATGATGAGGACTCAGATTATCAGAATACTCGTGACAGAAGAAGCATCAGGAATACCATCATTATCGCTAATCTGCCTCGCGAACCTAGAAGTGGTTTGAGACCATCTTCAGCGACTAATAATGCGAGTCAATAAATACGATTATTAAAAAAAGCATCAGTGATTGTTTAATCGATCCATTGAAGTTACTTACTTCTAAAACAAAAAATTCTTAGACACTTTTTAAGTAGTTATTATGTGTTTAGAGAGTACACTTGTACAGTTTATTTTTGTTACATCAATAAAATCTTGATATTAGATATTTTTATATAGTTTCAATATTTTTATCAAATGCTTGATAAACAAATTACAAGATGTAAAAAATGTAAAATGTAAATGTAAAATCTGATCTGTACCAGATCTGAAATAGATTTCAGATGCAAGATTCCAAATGAAAATCGATTGAGGGATTAACACTAACTTAATAAATGAAACAAGATAACTCTATTTATTTATTAAAGACTGAAAATATAAATAAAGTCTTTATATCTTGGTAATCCTACTTATGTTTTTAAGTTTTAGCTTCTACTTAAAGTCTAGCGAGGTGAGACTGATGATGAAAGATACAGGATTTTGAGATGTATAATACAATCTAAGAATAATTGTGAACCTTACAAAAAAAGGAAGTCAAAGGGGGAATTCCACTTATTCGTTAAAACCATGTTTCGTTCATTTGGCTTATAAAGATGTAATAAATACTTGGCGTTCATAAATTTAAAAAACGCGACTTAAAATGATTTGCACTACTTTTCTTCTCTTAAAAAGTAAATAACGGTTCACTGTTCTCAAAAAGATCAACATCCTTAAGAAAAGATGCTTTCTTATTTCTACATATATGGTAATTACTCTTAAAATATAGAAATGGTCACAGCTTATTATTTCGTTACAATGGGAGGAACTTTTGAATGCGCAGAATCAAGTGTTCATTTTTCGTTTTTCGTGTTTCATTTATACATTCTTTTGCACACTTATACAAATTTATTTTATGCAAATAAGAATAAAAAATTAGCATTTTAGGATATTTACCAGTTAATGTAGCCAAAAGTTTCCCTCATTGTGCACATTCGTAAGGCTTATTAAAACTACCTAGAATTAACACCTGGTAAGTAGAAATTCCTTGCAATCATAAATCATAAAAATTCGAAAAATTCGTTATTTCATTATCACGAGATGACTAATACAAAAGGTATCCATTCATACAGCATTCATCATAACTCAATTTGTCGTCAAAAGTGTGTAAAAACGTCCTCGCGTTTCACTAACAAAAAATAGTCGACTTTTGTAAAGTTCTGTCACTTTTCTTTTTTATCAAGTTTTGTGCATTTTTTTAGATTTTGCATTTATTTCGATAATTGGTTGTTTGTCGAGTGACTAGCCTCCACAAGCCTTTCTCCGAAAGGTTGATAATCTGTACTGGCTATGACTCTGCAACTATTGTCTTTCCTCATCCAATCATTTCTTGAAATTAGCAATTCAGTGACTTCGAAAAAAATTTGGAAGATGAACTAGAATCAAGTAGGAAAAGATAAGTTAAAGTCTTGAAAATAATTATGCCTAAAACAAAAAATTGCATTTCTGTTAGCGAATTGTTTTAGACTATTTAGGATTATATGACCTGGAGTCAATTTGTAAATGAAGCTCTTATTACAAGTCTAATAGGTTCACCTATAGTACCAGACCTATTTAGGAATTAAGGTCCTATCATGATACTTCCGTTTGGGATGCTATTTCTGACTCTTCTAAATCCTTCTGCAGTTGGCGAAGCCACTTATTCAAATAGTGCTTATTAAAAGACACCTATTAGAGATTTAAAAATATTATCACCAAAAGTTTTACAAATGAACCTATATTAGTTCCAGTGATCTATAATCCTAAAGATAATCAAGAAATTTTTGCACATCATCATTTTCTATAATTCCACAAATCCTCTGTCTAGAAATTGTCACTTGGAAAACCACCTTCGCTGGTGATCTAGAGAATTAAGTTCTGGATCTTCATCCTTCTGCAATAAATTCATTCATGGTGTTTTGACTAGGTTTTCACCCATCTTCGTTCGTGTGATAAGAATTGGCGTTCTGGGAACACTGTCAGGATTGTCTTGAAGAATTATTTTGACCCTCTGAGCATCAGGACTGAGAGGGGGATTTCCAAAGTTCATGGGTATCATTGGAGTATTTGGAGGCGTCTTCGTATCATTTAGAGTCAAATTTAATGGATTTCTAAATTTCGTTTCAGGATTAATATAAGGTTCCTGATTGGATTTTCCATTAGTGGCAGGTCTCCCCACTTCTTCTTGCGGGATAGATTTCCTTGGAGGTTTTACAGGGTCTAGTATCTCTGGAGCGGATGGTGCTGATGGTGTTGATGGTGCTGGTGGTTCTAATTTAGCTGATGGTGTTCCATCAACTACACTATTTCCATTTTGGTTCGAAGATTCTTTTTCCTTAGATTCCGTTTGAAGAGGAGCTTTTATAAGAGGTACGCTTTCTGTATTACCATTTGATATTTTCGGTTGAACCGAATTTCCCCCTTCAAGAAGGGACTTCCTCATTTCTTTGAGTTCAGTTCCTCTCTCCATATCATCTGGAACCCTTTTCTTCTTACAAAAATCACCCTTATAGGCTGCAAGACCAACCAAGGCGATGAAAATTCCTAGAAGGACAATAAGGACCACCATGGATCCATTTCCCATCTTGGTATCCTGGGATGATGCATCTGCAATTTCTTGTTTGGTTTCACCATTCTTCGTTAATGTTCCATTCTCCTTAAATTGAATCACATCGGGAGTAATGCTTTTCGGCAACATTTCTCCAGCTTCAGATGTTTTTATAGTAACAACTGGTAGGAACTCTTCATCTACAATTTCTGATTCAGTTTTCTGTTCTGGGGCAGTAGTTGAAGTTTTGTCACTAAAGCTACCAAAAATATTGTCAAATAAGCTGCCTGTACCTTCTGACTGTTTGTCATCATCAGTGGAAGTTTTTTCGAATACAGTTTCATCCACTGACTCTTTAAAGTCTATGGGTGGAACTATCGTTCCAGATCCTTCAAATTCATCATCGTCCCCGGAACCCTCAACTGGAAAAACTAGAAAATCGTTTCTAGTTGGGTTTTCTGTTTGACGAACTGCGGGATTTTCAGTTGATGATTTTTCGTCAGTGTCAAAGAAGAGACCATCATCTCCTTCTAATTTGTTTTTCTCCAGAGAAACTTCAACTGGACTGACTGAGGTGATGGATCCCTCCTCCTTTGGCGTTGGTTGCGTGGCTTCCACAGGTGCTTTTGGTTCAGGTATTTCTGGTGCAAGTACTTTTGGTACAGTTGTTTTAGATGCAGATGTTACAGCTTCAGATGCCTCCGGAGCAGGTGTTTCTGGAGCGGGTGTTTCAGCAATCTCTGGAACCTTAACTGGTGTATCTGCATCTTCTTCCAAATCTCCCTCATCATCCTCGAATAACTCCTCATCACCGGATCCTAATTCCCCTGATCCTTCAGCACCTTCAACAACAGGTTGGTCCATCTGCATCCCCTCATCCTGTTCCTCAAATAAGCAAACCAACTTCGAACTAGGCTTTAACAAAGACCAACCTTTCATACCAACTGGTCCACTGCAAAGAGCCCTCTTCAAAATCCTAACTCCTCTTTCCACCAATTTGTCCCTTACTTTCAAAGTTGCACAGTTACAATCCAGTTGATTTCTAGATACATCAAGAACTTTTAGACTTTTGAGATCAAGAAGTGCTTCCGGAATATGATGGATGTTGTTCTTTTTGAGACTGAGGATTTGCAAATTTTTCAAGCCTTTCAGGGAGCTGGAATTCAGATCCTTGATGTGGTTTTCTGCTAGGTTTAGGGAGAGAAGATGAGGCAGCTGAAGAAAGCTTCCAGGATAAATTTCCTCCAAGTCTCCTCCGGATAAGTCTAGATGTCTTAGGGTGGTTAAATTTCGAAAGGAGGCTGGAGTTAGAATCTTTTCTGCTGCAGAAGCCCTCAGGGTGTGAAGATTGTAGGTGACGATGTACTTGGAGTCTTCTAGGTAATGGCAACGAGCAATTCTGCCATTTTCCAGACTGCACAGACCTTCCGCTGGCCTCCAGAAATCCAGGAGGAAAAGCAGGGAGAGCCCGAAGAGATCGGATGACCGCATTTTTGTTCTGATGCTCCTGAAAAGACAAAAAATTAGAGATCGTAATCCAAAATCAAAAATATAAACTAAAAGTTAAATGATTTTATTACAACTTTTTATTTGGGACTGTTATAATATTTTTATTTTAAGTTTAAATAAAATAATATTTTATTTAAGTTTATTTTAGATACAATTTCTTAGTTTCTAGTTTTTATTTTCGAATAGAACGACTGAAATTGGAAACCAGAATCAAAGACAATAACTTATATTTTTAATGGAAAAAGGTTAATGGTTTGGTAGAGTTTATAGAGAAGGCAATAATAAAAGTTGAATAACAAAGAATGTTATTTACTGTTTGCATCAGTAGTGTTAACGTCAATGGAAAAAAACTAGTTATAGAGGTTAATGGCATTCAGTGATTAAATTCAAACGTCGACTGAATCTGGCCTTACTTGTGAGATGATAAAAACGATAAACGATACACATACGTTTACGATAATTATAGAGTGCATTTTTAAAGTCAACATTAGAAACGAGGCACACATTTTTGTATTTAAATAACTATCGTCAAGAGAACAAACGACTTTACTTTATTGTAAAACCCTGATAAGCAATCCTTATCAAATTGATGACACCAGTGAAGCAAGAGCAAGAAACTCGCAAACAAGGGAAGTAAAGAACAACGTGAGGAAGAAAGCTATAATTTTTTTTCTAGACTTATTTGATGATGAGGATTGTATTCTTATTTACGACGAGAAAACTTGTTTTCTCCTTTATTAAAATATAATTTAAAATTATTACTGTAGGTATTATTTTTTTGAACTATTTAGAATATTTAGAAAAAGAAGGCAATAATTTAGTTTTTTTAGATTTCTGTTTCAGGAAAAGAGATCTTTATTATTTCATTTTTCTTTATTCCTTATTATTTTATTTTTAAGAAAACTTTCAAGGCTGGTTGATGCAATAAATTATTTGTAATGAACTTTCCTTGTTGAAATGGCATATTTCACAAATTTTCAATTAAATTTTATAAATTGTAATCTTCTTGACATTTTAGAATAACTATGTTTACAGAAACGAACATTTTTAATGGAAATTCAGATATTGTATCGTTTTATCTTTGATTAATAACATTTGAAAAACATGTTTGAACATTTTTTATGGAATTTTAGATATTGTATCTTTTTATCTTTGATTAATAATGTTTGAAAAACATGTTTGAATCATTCGTAAATTATGAATTTTCAACGAACTCAAAAGAAATGTTCAGATTTTTAAATAAAAATGAATATTAACAATATTATTTATATTCTGAAACGGAGTTAAAGTTATTTGTATAAAAACCGTTTAAATCATTATCTTTCACGGAATCACGAAAAAATGATACTTTACAGAAAATATCAGAAACTTTTGTTTACATACAATAATTCCACTAAAATCCTGCGCAGCTTTCAAGAAATATTTTCTCCAGATAAATTGTTTCCAGATATTTTTGAGTGGGAAAAAGTCATCGCGAACAAATTTTATGGACCCGAAAAGCGACTTTCGATCTTTGGACTTTGAACACCTTTTCAGCAATGCACAAAAGTTAACTGGACATAATCGCGATTCACGAACGCACTTTCAAGACGCTGCCCCATCCAGCATCTTCCAAGCCGATTCTATACATAGCAGGCAACTTTCGGCATGCTATTTGCACTATTTTGCATACTATTCACCAATGGCGACAAAATACTGACGTCATCAGTGATTCTAAGAGTACCTTAATATTAGAAAAAAGATGTGTTTTTTATTAAATATGAACAACAGATGATGTTATACCGCGAAGAGGTTTTCGAAGAAATTTAGCGACGTTGATGGTACTAAAATCTCTATTTTTTAGTATAATCAACGCCGCAAGGTAGAAAAACGTATTTCAAACACATCTGTTTACGTCAATGATGCATGACAAGAAGGGGAAAGATTGATCATTATTAAATTCAGGTGTAAACATTTATTTCGAAATTTAAAATGGAATTCACTCCAATTTCACCTGAAAGCTAAATTCCTATTTTTATTCACTTATTTTCAATTCACATTTTTCAATTCACTTAGTTTCAATTCACTTATTTTAGGGATATAACTTTATAGGAGAACAATTTTAACACTATAAACACAATTTGAACAATATAAACACTTTTCTTCTTTTTCTGGAAATAATAAAACTTGAATTTTTAATTTTTCATACTTTGAAAATGCAACATTTTTTCGAATTTTGTTTGAATACTCTCTAAATTTGAAATAGTAAAAACTGAGCCACTGACTTACTTTAGTAAAAATTTCTATTAATTATTAGTAATTTATTACCAAAAATTTAGTGAAAACTTGAAAACTTGAAAAAAAAATAATGAAATACAACTAATATTTAGTATAAATTTTCACTAAAGTAAATTAGTGGCTCACTTTTCACTAATTCAGATTTAGAGAGTAAAAAGGATCATTAGCATAATTTGTATTTTTTATAAATACGCAAAAGTAATACAATCACATGTAATGAGAATGTAAAAAAGCGTTTAAGTTTTAAACATGCATATCTCATTTTTTAACTTGAAATTATCCTCTAAAAAGCTGTTCGGAAATTATAGACTCTTTTTATGTTTATGCAGTTATATTTTTAACACGTTTTATTTAATGTTTCTCGTTTCTATTCACATGAGACTAAAGTGTAATTTAACACTTGAACATCTTAAAGATGTATTTTACAATTTCCATACATAATAAAACATTCTTCAATTTTGCAATAGAATTATCCAAGTAACATAAAACCTCCTATTTTAATTACAATCACAACAAAACTTTCTAAAATCCTTTCACAATAAAAAAATTCACAAAAAAACGTATTTGAAATTTATAGACACTTTAAAATAATAATTAATTACCAATATTTTCTTGAATTTCGTTATGTAATGAAAAATAAATATTGTTTACTTCTTAAGGAAGTGCATAATATAATTAATTGTAGATATGTGTTATAAAATGTTGCATATTAATTTTCTCATCAACATTTCCTCATGAAAAAAGTCTTTTGCAATACAGTAAATGCGAATTTCAATGTTATATTTATGCCGATTGAAAATGTCAATAATTATCCAAACATTTAATCCAAAATTATTGAATTTCTTGAAAAAACTGCCCTACAAATTACAATTACCGCCCTACAATTACTTTAATTATGGTCAATCATTATGAAAATTCGAAGAAATGTAAAAAAATGTAAGAAAATTGATGGTAATTAACTTTTAAGTTTATTTGCATAGAACATAAATCTTATTTATTCCATATGTACATTAAGTACAATTTTATAGACTCTTTTGATGCAAGGTTAAATTTAATGCTTTTATTTATAAATTCACATAAAATTAACGTCATTATTTTAAAAAACACCATTATCAAAAAAAAGTATTTTTGTTAATTTAACTTCTTTTAATATATTCTGATCTCAAATTTCGCAATGTACATCCTTTATACTTAATTCAGTAAAAAGGCACATTAAAATTATTATTTCTGGTTAATAAAATGGAAAAATGGAAATATATTTTTTCCAAAGCATTTATATCATTATTAAGTCGTTTTCGTATTAAATTCCATATTATTAAATTTCAGTAATTATTTCTTATCTCTATTTTAAAATTTCGCATTGCTCCCTTAGTTCGAATAAAAAACCTCTGTGCGTAAAATGATAAATAAACTTGATCAAAGAAACAGATCGAAATATACTCACGTTTCGTTTACTCAGATGTGGTTTCAGCAGGAACGCAGCTCAAGCAGCATCTGTAACATTTCAATGAAATTGCACATGTAAAATCCTGTTTACACAATACTTGTTTTATTACTTAATAAAAACTAATTTCTATCCATATTAAATCCTAAAATTTTTATGTATCTAAGTTTTCCAAAACTGATTTAAAAATAATTCGAAACATACTTTACAATTTCACATCAGAAAACAAAATGAAACTAGTTTCTCGGTTTCTTATTAGATGGTTTATTTACACCCTGGTAGAAAAAAATAAAAATACTTTGAGAATGCGTATATATGAATTTACAATGGCAATAAGGCAAAGCACGTGCTGTGAGAGGTGTATTATTCTATTAATAGTCCCTCTTGCCCGATCTGATGTCTCGCTACTACCACCGCACGTGAAAAATATTTCATTCATGGTTTCGGAGTCTTTCGATATTTGGACTAGAATAATATTTTTATATTTTCATCACAGATATATATTTATATATTTTTATATTTTCACCCAGATATACTTTCAGGTAGAAAATCATTAATTATCTCCACAAAAATACTGTAGAGTGTTGAAAGATATTTCCACACTTTCAAAATTTTTTTTATTGTAAATCAAAATTAACAATTCAGATGCCATGAGACTAACATTAAAAATCACACCTTGAAAAAAAATCTCCTGGAAACAAAAAATTCATTTCTAATGGCCCTTTTCTTTGTACCTTAGAATTTTTGACAATTTTTTAATTTTACAATTGTAGTCTTCACAGCACAAAACGCTTTCAAAAAAGAGAAGCCTGCTGTGAAGGCTGTGAAGCCTGCAATTGAAATTAAGAAAAATAGGTATTGAAAATCTCTTTTGAAAAAGGGAGAGAAGCGGATGTGAAACGTGGTTGAGAGGAGATATTTTATTCACGAATTTCTCTTTCCTTCGATTAAAACAGTAATGTACTGGAAGCGAGATACGCATATAGAATTACAAGGAGGTAAAATATACTTTCTGCATTCTATGGACAAGTCAATCGAGTGTCAAGACATATATCCATCGGAGTGGATTAGAAAAGTTACAACGCACTCCAAAAATGACGAAACGAGTGCAGACAAGCTTGACGTCTTTGGTCAAAGGAGACTTTTTAGTGGTTTCAAGAATAACGGCATCTCCAGCCTCCTGGTCCAGTTTATCACGTGTTTGAGGCTCTAATGAGAATACATCCAATGTGATGAGCATCTCAATGTCATTGTCAACTCGTGGAAGAAAGTGCTCATTTCGATCGTTTCCGAATAAGAAATAAAAACTTCCCTTCGCTTTAAATACCACTTTAAATTGGGCAATTAAAAAAATTAATTTCAACGATTATTAAATTATACGTACATAGTCCTTGAAATAAACATCATAATATTTGTTTAAAAATTAATTTTAAATTAAGAAAAAAAATCTTCTTGAAGTTATCATCCATTGAAAGATAATTTTAATTATGAAGAATTATAAATTATAGAAAATTCTGGAGTTTAATGAAATCGAAATGAGGATTATTCGTTATTAGTATGAAGACAAAGTCATTCATTAACTAAGCCTCATAATGACGGATTTTAAAACATGAAAGAATCCCATTGTTCTGTTTTTTTAATGGTGTAACTGTGGCCTTTACTTTCTTATCCGAAGGCTCAATTTTAAAGAAATTCAAATACCGTATTTCTTTTATATGTGAGGTGGCCAAAAATGATCGAGTCACGCCCCGTCGACTGACTTTGAAGAAACCGCCGAAATTGCATCCGCTTACGAAAAATAAAGAGTTGACCATAACAGGAAAAATTACACCTCAATGCCTTAATAAATTAAAATTTCCTTCCAACCACTTGCTCGATTCATATATGTCATGCTAAAAAGATAACAAAAGGAATATATAGGAAAAAATAGAATACCAGATATGGTAATGTAAAGTAAAGAAAAAATCCACGGGAAAAAATCACCTGATGCAGAAATGATTTGCAATTTTTTCTAGGACGAATGAAAGAAACGTGAAATCTTTTTAAAAAGACTTCGAGTTATTTGGATTTATTCTAAATGAAAATTAAAATAAAAAATAATTAATAATAAAAAATAAATAATAATAAATATAAAATTTCTTTTCTAAATTCTAAATATTTCTAAATTTCTAAATATTTGATAAATTCAGTAACTCTTCTCAGAAAGAAAATAATTAATTTATTTCACTGGATTTTGATTGAATTATAAAAGTATTGTTATGATTCAATTAAAATCCGATAAAAGGAATTAATTATTTAATCCCATACTGAAAAATAGCGTCCTGAACTCAATTTTCTTCCAATTAAAGATTTTTTAATATCTTCAAAAAATAATCTCAGATGTATACATTTTTTAAAAACAAAAAAGAATTAAACAAAGTAATTTAAACAACATTTAACAATTACCTAAACTAAAAAATATCGTACTGGAGTCAATAAATTGTCTTTCAATCAAAGACTTTTAAATTTCTTCTTCAAAACATAATTTCATATACAATACACATGAAATAATTTTCTCAGCAAGAAATTTAAAAGATTTCAAGAGTTAAGTTTGAAGATTTTTAAACTTTTTCAAGAAGAAATTTGAAAATCTTTCATTGAAAGAAAATTATTTGAAATCAAATTTCTTCTCCAAAAATATCGTCCTGGAGTCAGTAAATTGTCTTCCAATCAAAGATTTTTAAATTTTTTCTCCAAAACATAATTTCATATACAATACACATGAAATAATTTTTTCAGCAAGATATTTAAAAGATTTCAAGAGTTAAATT
>JBAGKK010000213.1:199489-220352 GCA_037177015.1 Euceroptres primus
GTTTAGAGACTTCCGATTTAAGTCCAAGGCCATTCAGGCCATCCCCGAAACCGGACTTAAATCGGAAGAGCAGTGTAGGTCAAGTGTTTAATATTTTTGTAAAGATTAGAAAATTTTTGTATTTGTTTACGTGTATGATTCAATTTGTTAAACTAAAATCTTTAAAACATAATAATTAACTTATATAATAACTAATATAATAACTAACTAACATAATAACTAAAACATCTTCAACGCTTCGTTTAATTCAGAAGAAAAAACAGCATTCGAATTTAAAAGTGAAGAATATGAAAACTTCCAGATTTAAAAACCATTTTAATTAGAAAAGGTTCTCGAATTAAAAAGTATTCGAGTCGTTGAATTTGATGATCCTTTGATAAAATTGGAAGTTAAAATGATTAAATAACAAACTTACCATTTGTCAAAATTCCTTGTTTCATGGGGAAACCCTGTTTGTCATTTCCACCAGCAACACGGACGATGTAGCCCTTCCACTCATCACCTAGGGAATCGGCTTCGACTTCCGCACCCATACGCTTTTCGTAAAACATCCTGAGCTTGTGCTCGTCGGATATATCGAATACCTTTTGACATCCTGTCGCCGGATAGGACACGTTCAACTAAAATCAAACACCACAAAATAATATAACGATCATTTTATCACATTTTCACCAACAGTAAAAACAATAAACAATCCTCACAATTCACAAAATGGACGATAACTTTCATACTTGAGGTTATGTTTACGCCGCATTTTTTGTTGTAAAAATCGTGCAGAATTTCGGATAACTGATAATTCATTTTTAGCGGATTAATTAGCTTAATTGAAAGAATAGGATTTTTGAGAAATGTTGAGAAAATTAGTAATAACACAATTAAAAACACATGATTGAAGCTGCAAATGACATCGCAACCACAGTTTTTAGATTGTGTTTTTGTCACGATCAAAATCAGGCAATTAATATGCAGGAAACACATTCATTCTACTTTAAAGTTTTTAGAAATTGATGCATTTATAAAAAAAACTTTGCGGATTACCTAAATATTTTCCGATTCTTACCTTCATCGTGACAACAAACAGGCCGGAAAAGCGTTTGGATCAGCTGCTGTAGTGCATGCAAAGTGTCAAACTGTCACGTGACTATGCAGACTATGTTTAATTTAATAAATAATGTTTAATTTAAGTGATGCTGAAACATTTCTTGTGTATTTTTATCACGAAAAATAATATTATATTGTTCTTTGTGATATCAAAGCACACTGGAATTTATAGCATTTATTGGTTAGTTACGAACATTACGAGTTTTGGTAAACATCAACCTAGCATTACCCTAGCGAAAGTTTCGGATAGAGATTCTATCCGAATGAATCCAAACCAATCCGAAATCTGTATCCGAGCCATTTCGAGTTATTCCGAGGCCAATCCGAAACACAAAAGTTTTCAAACCAAATTAATCCGAAATTTCAAACCGAATGAATCCTAGGCTAATCCGGAAACAAATTTTCAATCCGAATGAACCCGATGCTAATCCGCACAAACTTTTCACTCGGATTGAAAACTTGTTCCGGATTAACCTCGGATTCATTCGGGTTGATTCGGGTTGAAAATTGGCATCGGATTAATTCGGATTAAAAGTTCGGATGGATTTGCAATATAGCGAAAGTTTCGGATAAAGATTCTATCCGAATGAATCCAAAACAATCCGAAGTCTGTATCCGAGCCATTTCGAGTTATTCCGAGGCCAATCCGAAACAAAAGTTTTCAAACCAAATCAATCCGAAATTTCAAACCGAATGAATCCTAGGCTAATCCGGAAACAAATTTTCAATCCGAATGAACCCACGGCTAATCCGAACAAACTTTTCACTCGGATTGAAAATTTGTTTCAGATTAACCTCGGAATCATTCGGATTGATTCGGGTTAAAAATTGGCATCGGATTCATTCGGATTAAAAGTTCGGATGGATTTGCAATAGGTATGGATTGATTTAGATTGAAAACTTGCTTCGGATTGGCCTTAGAATAGCTCGGAATGGCTCGGATACAGATATCGGATTAGATCGGAATAGTTCGGATTCATTCTGATAGGATTTCTATCCGAAATTTTCACCAGGGTACCGCCACCTAATTACAAATGGAGCTGATATTATTTTAAAAACTTATTGTGCAGGCTCCGATATTAATATAATACGATATAAAATAAATTGCAATAGAAATAAAATAATAGATAATAGAAATAAAATAAGAGATAATAGAAATAAATTAATAGATAATAGAAATAAAATAATAGATAATAGAAATAAAATAATAGATAATAGAAATAAAATAAGAAGCTTACCGAATTTTCTCCAGAGTGTTGAGCCTACGTTTTAGATTGCCAATTGTAGAGCGAAATTGTTACCAATTACATAGCTGATGGTCATTTATGCTGTTAAAGAGAATGATAAAAATTAATAGCTTTTTTTAAATTTGTATAATTACGTTGAAGTACCCAGCAAAAAAGAACGAATTTATACGAATTGGATTGAAAAGTCTAAGACGCACCGTGAATCCTGCTTTATGACAATGACGAATTGGATCAGTGTGGCAATTGGTGACGTAAATTTGAGAAGACGGTATTTAAGTTTTGAATCTTCTATTCGTGCAAATCCGGCGAACAAGTTTGAGGGAGCGAATTCTTTCCAATGCGTCATCATTTATTCATAAGTCTGTCAATTTATTTTAATTCATGAGACTTAAAAATCAACCTCCAATTCGTCTGAATTCGACGGCGCGAATTCATTTGGATGTTGATTAATTCTTCTGAATTAATTCAAACATGCAGAAAGCAGGATTTATACGAATTAACGCGAATTCGAAATGCTAATTTTTTCCATTCATATCAATTCTTTTTTTTTTTTTTACTAGGGTTGTTTGATTCTTGACCGATTTACTTATAAAATCTCAAAGATGTTTTTTGAACTTTGAACCTCGGAAGATTCCTTAATATTTTTACAATCAAAAAATTGTATCAAAATTTTATTTTAATGTACTTTAAAATGAATAATTGTCATTAATTTTCTCGGACTCTAAATTTTTTTTCAATAGTTTTTTCTGCTTACCATGGACTTATGTGATAATTATCTTAGAGGCTTGACTTCAAATTAAGTTAAGTAGTTGAACAATATTATTAATATTCAAAGAGGTGTTAATTTTTTGTCGTTTTTTGTTCATATAATTTAAAAATTAAGATCTCTTTGAATATTAATAATATTGTTCAACAACCTAACATCTTAATTTGAAATTTCCAATTATCTAAATTTAAAAAAAATATAAAAAATGCCTCTCAGATTAATTGAAGACATGAGAATAAAAACTCGGTAAAGACCATTTGAAGTTGGCCTCTAAATTAGGTTATTTTAAATATTACTTGGGGGGACAACTTCAAATGGTCTTTAACGAGTTGTCATTCTCATGTCTTCAATTACACTGAAAGCGCGGTTGAATACCGACCGGAATAAGACTTCCAGGAATGATTTTATATATGAGTGTGTGTTAATTTTCGGACAAAGGGTCCAAGGGGACGAGAAAAGCTGAACTCGGAACTCAGCGGTATCGCTTAAGTAGCGTAGCAATAAAGTGCGCAATAGTGAGCAGTAGTCTACGCGTTGCATTCCGTCCGCTCACATCAGTTCGTTTTCAGTGTTTTAGTTATGCGTTGTGTGTAATAATTCATAAATAATAACTAAATAAAACTTAACATTAAAGTAGACGTTAAATTAAACTTATATTTAAAAAATATTTTTCACTCGTAACAGAAATCAAACAGAAATAGTTCATGCAGCCCTCACTTGTTTACGTTTAGAGACGCCCGTTTTAAGTCCAAGGCCATTGAGGCAACCCCCGAAGCCGGCCTTAAATCGGGTTTTCAGTGTATATGCCGTCGGTATTGTTCTGAGAGTGAAGGGAAAACGAGAAGTCTATCGAGGACTCGGTGCGTCGCTTCAATTGTCAACTTTCTGTACGCTAAACTCGTTGAAAGTCGTACATACCGTGCACGTGTTACAAAAAATTAATTATTAATTAGATTAGATTTAAATTCATTCTATTAAAAGTGAAACGAGTATATTTAAAAAAATCGACATTTTTTTGTTTCTCTGTAGAGATCTATTTATGTCTGACTTTTATTGTAGCCTATTTTCCTGGATAATTTTTTCTATACATATTTTTTTAACAAGCAAAATGGCAAAAATAGGAATAAATGGATTTGGGCGAATTGGAAGAATGTGCTTACGAGTTTGTTTGGAACAGAACTTGGAGGTAAAATAAAGAAAAAATAAAATGAGAAATGTTTATAAAAATGCAGTAATAAGTAATTTAAATAATTAATTAATTAATTTACAGTAATTCAATAAATTAAATTTCAATAACATGAATAAATTGTAGAAATTGAGAAATATGAATTTTAGAAACATTTTTGTGGGCTATTATATTTATTGTATTATATTATATTAAAAGAATATATTATTAAATAAATAAAAATGAAAAGAAAAATTGTTAGGATATGAAATTTTGCCTTTCTAGTTTTTATTTAGTAAATTCTACAGGTAAACCATATAAATGACCCCTTCATTGACGTAGACTACATGATATATTTATTCAAATATGATTCAACTCATGGAAATTTCACCACAGAACCCGTTGAATGTGATGAAGGGACAATAGTTATTGGTGGTACTAATAATAATAATTTCTTATAAAAAAATCTACCTTTTAAAGCATTCTCTTATTCCAAGAAAAAATATGTGAAAGAAAAACATTCCTTTAAACTCTTCCTTCAATATTCTCTGTAGATTATTTAGATTTGCATATTATAATAAATTAGAATATTATAATATTATAATTAATTAATATTATAATATTATAATTAATTAATATTATAATATTATAATTAATTAATATTATAATTAATTATTATTATTAATTAATATTATAATTAATTAGGACATTTGTTTTAAATTTCCTTTTTCACTGTTGTAACTTATTGATATGCATTATGTACTTGTCTGAGAGAGGAGGATCACCACATCACAAGAAAAGGATCCTTGCAAAGTTAAATGGAATAAACTGGATGTTACTTTTGTAATCGAAGCCACTGGAGTTTTTAATACTGTAGAAAAAGCTGGCGTAAGTTTTAAAGATTTAAAGTTTAGTTTCTGAATGAATTACAAAAAAAAACGTACAAAAATGAGATTTTGAATATCAGAACTTTTATTTTATTATAGATTAAAAAATAGTTCCTCATATAAAAAATCTTTCAATAAATTATTTACGTTTTGACTTTCTTTTTAATGAAATGAAAGTTAACCATTCATTCTATTCATTTTAAGACTTTAGGAATAGTTATATTATTTATTTTTTAGGTTTTAAATTAATTCAATTAAAGTTAACAATTTATTCTATTCAATTTAAAACTTTAGGAAATTATTTATTTTAACTATATTTTAACTTTAGGAACTTAAGTTTGTCAATTAATTTACAAACTCTTTTTAAAATAAATAAATTAATAGATAATTTGATTATTTTTCTTGACAAATTAGTCATAGTTGCAATTTATAAAATTTATAAAATCGGAAACTTTAATATTATAAAAATATTGCAAAATCGGATAATCGGTACAATGATTGGCCCCCTTAAACAATGATTGTCCACCTTCAAATTGTATATTTATTGAGAAATACGCGCAAATAAAACTACTAATGCAGAGTGTACTGACAACAATCTTGCACCATTTATTAGTAATTTTATTTCAAAATATTTTTTTATCAAGTATACTTTAAGGAAAAGGCCAATCATTGGGGAGGAACCCAACAATTGGACCGATTACCCTATGTTATTTTTTATTTTTACTGTATATTTATATTTCTTTGTATTATATCTTATTAGCGTCATTTAGATGGTGGCGCATTAAGGGTGATTATCACAGCACCTTCTGCAGATGCCCCAATGTATGTTTTTGGGGTAAATCACAAGTGTTATGAGGCAAAAAATGGAGGTCGAGTAGTATCTGCAGCTTCTTGTACCACAAATTGCGCGGCTCCTCTAATCAAAATCATGAATGATACTTTTGAAGTCGATCAGGCAATGATTACAACAATTCATGCTGTAACTCCAACTCAAAAAACTCTGGATGGTCCATGTGGAAAAGTCAGTTAACTTATACTGAAATCCAAATAAAAATTAAATCCCTTATGAACTTTTTATTTTGAAAAATATTTTTAAAGAATATATCTACATAAATATATTTTTCATTTTTAAGTTTTCTGATGAATATTTGAAATATTTAATTTTTCTTGTAATTTCTAATTATAATAATAAATATCTAATGATTTTAATAATTTGAAAACTTTGCATTTTTTACAATTTGGAAGTTTTTTGAAAGTTGTCTAATTTAAAAAAATGTAGAAATGGAGAGATGGACGAGGATGTCTACAAAATATTATTCCAACATCAACTGGCGCTGCCAAATCTGTCTCGAAAGTAATCCCTGAATTAAAAGAAAAAGTAACAGCTTTAGCTTTCAGAGTTCCAGTGGCCAATGTATCAGTTTGTGATATAACTTTCAAGTAAGAATATAAAATATGAACTACCTTACTTTTTATTGATTAGGATTTTTTAATTTTAATTTAAATATAAAGTATTTAAATATATTTTAGATAGAATTTAATTAAATTTAAATTTTAATAAAATCCAAACCATTGATTTAGTTTCTTTAATATTATCTCTAAATAATAATGTAAAATGTATAAAAATAATAATGTAATAATATAATGTAATGTAATTTAATAATAATGTCTAAAAATAATGTAATGTAATGAATGTAAAAAATTAAAAATTGCATTACACAGCATTTTTTTATTTATATTAAAATTACCATTTGCTTCTGTTTCAATGTATTATTATTAGTCAGAATTAAGTTTTCGATATATATTTCTTAATTAATTTTAAATTAAAATTTTTCAAAGATTGAATAAACTGACGACTTATGATGAAGTGAAAAAGACTATGAAAGCAGTCTCTGAAGGAGAAATGAAAAATATTCTTGCTTATACAGAAGACGACTGTGTTTCATCAGATTTTAACCACACTCCCTATTCTTGCATATTCGATGCTAAAGCTGGCATACCACAAACCAGTAATTTCATAAAAGTGATTGCATGGTAATTTTTAAAAAATCAATTTCTGGATTATTATTATAGAATTAACTAAAAATGTTAATACTTAATAATCTTAATTTATTGATCAAAAAAGATTTGATATCAGCAAAAGTATTCTATATATTCCATGTCATGATTAATTACTTGACCAATACTTAAATTACTTTTTAATTAATAAATAATAAGAAATTCTCTAGCAAGGAAATTAATTTCTTATCCCAATAGAATTATCATTTTTTTTTTAAACTGGAATTTTTTCTAATAATTTATCCGGGATTTAATTAGATTAAATTAAATACTTTCATATTGTAGATAATTAATTGATTCAATATTTCCCAGATAAATTAGTTACAGAGTCATTGACTGAATACCCTATGTCATATAAAATTAAAAATAATTTGTATCTTATGTTGATTTAAACATAATTTTATTATTATAATTTATATATTTTGGAAACAATTGGAAAAAATGAAGTTGTTGAAATTCTAAACTTAGTTGCTAAAAAGTTGGCAAAGGAAATTAGAATAATTAAAGGAAATTAAAATAATTAAATTTTTGTAGGTACGATAATGAATTTGGCTACGCTCATCGTGTCATTGATTTGCTGAACTACATGTATAAGGTGGAATTCGAAAATGCAGGCACTTCCGGTCAGGATGAGGCGAATTTTGATTAAATCTGTACTGCTGACTGCCAATTCGAAATATATTTCAAATGTTTGAATACATTTAAATTCGACATATTTTATATAGATTTGTTTTTATTATATCATCAGTGTTTCTATTTTTTAAAATATGAAAATAAATGCAAAATAATGCATAAATGTTTTTTTTACGGCTAAGAACTGTTTATGATAAAAAATGAATTTTCTAAACAGTACCAAAATCTGGGGCTTAATGTCTCTATGAAATATTTCTCTGATTAAGAATTCACATTTTCGAATGAATCATTTTAAGCAAATACAAATTATAATTATTTGAAAAAAAAGCTCAGACATGAAATAAAAATTATCTAACTTTCACTTTCCGGCTCTTTTTGAGACAAAGATACTCAACGAGTAGTCGAATATTCGTTTTTCCGAGCAAAATGGGCTATTTTGCTCGGAAAAATTCTCCGAGAATATTGGAAAATTTTCTGAATATATTGAATAATTTCCGAAAAGTTAGGAAATATTTCGTAAAGCTTAGAAGATTGTATAAATAAATCTCCAACTACAATTCGGAATTATTTCCGAATGCATTAGGAAAAATGTCAAAATGTTCAGGTTATAAGCTGGCAAACTTTTTTTGGAAAAATTCCCGAAAAATTTTTTACAGTGCACCGACATGTTTCGAGGCCAATCTCTACCTCGTGAGGGTAAAATATAGGTTTATATTTTATGCATAAACATTATTCCTATCCAGATGTAACCTTAATTTACCAAAAAATTGTGTTTTTTTATTTTTTATTTTTTTTAAACTGTCAAAAGGTCTGTAATATTTTAACTAATCTTTCTTTAAGGGTATTTGATGCATAATGAAATCACGAATTACCGACCGATTTTTTATTTACATTCAGCGGCTTTATTAAGAGAGAAATGCAGAAATAATGCTGAAATTTTGGGAAATAATAAAGAATATATTTAGGCATTGATGTCTGGTGCGTTTCAATTTTTATTTCGAAAAAAATTTTCAAAAATAATTTTTTTTCAAAATAGAAACTGAAACGCACCCAACATCGATTTCTTGATATATTCCTTATTATTTCCTCAAATTGCAGCATTATATTTGCATTTTTTTCTTAATAAACCCACTGAATATAAATAAAAAACTGCCGGTAATTTGTGACAGCATTATGTATCACATACCCTTAAGTTAATTACATTATTTCTCTCCCTCTTAATGAAAATAATCTAAGGGAATTCCCTCTTTCTCTGACTACTCTCGTATTTAATCAACAACTTCGTTGTTAAGGATGTAATCATCCTTAACAACGAAGTTGTTGATTAAATATTAAAAGGCAAGCGTTTCAGCTTTTTAAATAGAGCTTTAAATTTGTTTTTTAAAGTGATGACTTTTTCCACTTATAATATATCGTAAATTCTTGAAATTACATTAAAACATTATTTCCTATGAATATAAAAATAGAAAAAAGTCTAGAGATTAAAATTGCTTTCTTAAAAAAGTTCTACTAAAACTTTTCTCATTTTTTTCATTTTACAACCAGAATTAAAAGTTTTTTTTTATTATTTTCAAAATTTTGAAGAATTATTTTCGTAATGAGAATAATTAGTTGCTAAAATTTAGATTACTTTTTAATTAATAAGAACTCTCTAGGAAGAAATGCATTTTTTATCCCAATAGAATTATTATCGTTTTTAAAAATAAGACTGATATTTTTCAAATAATTTATCCAAAATTCAAGAACTTGATACACTTTCAAAATTATGAAAATCGAAAAATCAAGTCTATTTTTAAAATGACAGATGACAAAAATATCAAGAGATTTAAATTTTTACTCAAGGTTTTTTGAAAACATTTAAAGTTTTTAAAAAAAAGGCGAGATACTTGGCCGAAAATTTGGGCAATCTTCAGGCCTTTTTTCCCTGTTAAAAACAAGCGATAATGACTTCAAATTTTTTTTAGGTTAGAATATGAGACATATTTCTAGAAATTTTAATAATTTTTTTTAGCGATAACTACCACTCTTGTATTTTAAATGACGCGCCATAAGTCAAGTCGATAATTTTTTGACCACGTGACTGGTTCTGTCGACCAATGAGGAAGGACGCCTCACGCGCAATCGTACAAGTTCGAAGCCGGTTATATTACCGTTTTCTGCCCTTCAAATGACACTGTTCCTGTGGTTATCATAGTGCACGGTTCTGTATCTATCTGTAAGTATCTATTTTTCATAATCGCCTATTTCCCAATATTTCCTTTTTTTTCGTAATTTCCAATTATCTTACTGCCACATCCTTGATTCCCTTCCAAACTCCAGTTCGCGTAATTTATATCGTCAGCATTCAAAGTGGGAATTCTTGGCACTACAATCTAACCAGAAAATAGTCTGGCGTTCTGCATCTCCTCTATGCACGCATTTTTATTCTCCTATGGATTGCTATACACCGGCCTCTTATGACGTCGTAACTTCCGTATATAAGTTGCATCTGATTAAACATCTCATGTCTGATTAAATACTTCCCAAGATTTAGGCAAGTGACAAGTTCGTTCCTCTAGACTCGGAAAATTGTCAGTTACGTGCTCGAATGAACGTTCTATTTGTCTTTCAACGGTTCTCGTGACTTGAAAATCTTTTAGAAATGTAATAAGTGATTCTTGTATTTAGGGTATGCATTGCACAATGTAATAACTGGCCTATTTTTATGCAACAATTACCTTCGTGATTCTTTTCCTCAAATAATGACGTCTGACGTGCAGGCTACGTTGTTCCTTTTTAGTGATTATAACATAACTGCCATAGTCATATGACTTTAAATTAATACAAAAAAGGATTGATTTCGAACGTTTTTTGAGAAAGAATTTTGTAAATCGAAGATATCTTTAGATTGAAAACGTTAATAACCGGAAGTCGAATTATAAACTCTAATAAAGAAATAAAGGCAACAAAGAAATTGATTAATAAAAGTCTGCATGATTGTAAAAACGAAGTACAAGGCTATTTTTCCATTCATTGTTTACAAAAGTTTAATGTTTAATAATCGTTCCATCCGTCCGATTAATTTTGATATAAAGCAGTCGCCATTTTTCTACCACTCTAGTCAAATCTCCCATCACGATTCATTTTCGAATAACTGCACTAATTAATAGAAAATCTGGATATATCATTATGTAAGCCATCATAAACAACGTGTGAAATGCTGACACAAAACTCTTTTTGCCATTTGATACAAACTATTTTAAAATAATTGATGTTGCGTCGAGAATAAATTAATAATTGAAATTTCGAAGTGAATACTAATTTATCAATTCGTTTCATTGTTATATTAAAGAATGGTTTTGGAAATCATTTATAGAGACCTTGACTTCTTAAAATCAACTACTATACGATGATGTAACTTGGCTTTATTCAATTAATGCATACCTGGCACTGCCACTGTTTTATTTTCATCTATAGTTCTTAAAACATCAATAATGAAGTAAATTACAGATGTTGCAAATGGACCAAAATTGTGATAAAATTTGACCCTACATTTAACGGAAGTATCGATCGGCATTTCCCTATTCCCAACTAAGAGAATAAGGTCACAGCATTTTCAAGGTCATGGCGGAGGGGAGTTGCCTTTGACCTTGACTGGCCTTTAAATACATAACTAGAAACTAGACGAGTGCTTGAATTTTTAAATTGATTTTGAAAATTTATTATTTGTTGTAGCCTTATTGTTTTATTTGAAAGTATGTACATAATAGGAAATGTACAGACTAGGTATTATTGAGCAGTTGCATTTTCAATTATTGATTTCTGCCAGGGATACCACCATTTGAATAGAAGATATCGAGCATTTTTTGCCCCTCAATATCGTTTGAGGATAAAATTATTATAGAAAAATAAGCATAGAAGAAATTCCTTATAACTTTCTGCATCCTTAGATCTAATTACACTGTGTGACAGTTATAAGGCACTTTTACCAAGACATGGTGTACGTGTAGGCTTTAAAAAACTAAAAAAAATTATATGGTTGAAATTTCCTATACACCTCCAAAATTTCGTTTTTTAGCCAAAAACCCGTTTTTTGGAAATGATTGTATATAATAATTCGTAACTTCGCCATTTTTCAATCGATTTTTAATTTTTTTTTTTTTTTGTTTGAAAGAGAAAAAACAGACCTTTTCAACCATGTATTGCATATTTTGTCCGAATAAAAAATTATGAAGTTACAGTCGAAAAGATTTTTTTTTCTTTCTTTTTTTGCAAGTTTCTTGAACTTTGAGAACGATTTAATAATATTGTTTGATTCCCAAGATTTTTTTCATCTTCTTTATATCTAATTTTTACTTTCTATTCTATTATTCCTCATTTGTAAAAATTTCATTATATTCTTTTACTTTATTGAGGAATAATTCTAGTTACAAGAAGATGGAAAATGCGTGCGACTTAAGAAGGCTCCAATAAACCTAATGTGTACTAAAGGAAATCATTTTGGAAAAATTTTCGAAAAAAATTTTTCTTTTTTCGAAAGAGACTTCTGCGTGGAGAATAACCCATATATTGTTATAATTGAAACTGCATACTTCTGCAACGAACGAGTGAAAATTTTACTTCAGTTTTGTATGGGTGGGAATTCATCTCGAAAATTCGGAAAATTTTAAAATTCGCTGGAGTCAGTAGAATTTCAACCGATTCTAATTTAAAATAGCTCGTTGGACGCAGAATTGAACGAACTTTCAAACTATTGAGAGGAAAAAAACCTTGGGAATTAAACAATATTATTAAATCGTCGTTGAAGAAACTTGCAAAAATGGGGGAAAAACAGAATCATTTCGACTGTATCTTCATAATTTTTTATTTGGGCAAAATATTCAATACATGGTTGAAAAGGTCTGCTTTTCCCCTTTCAAACAAAGAGAAATTCAAAATCGATTGAGAAATGGCAGAGTTACAAATTATATACAGTCACTTCCAAAAAACGGTTTTTTGGCTAAAAACGCGATTTTTGAGGTGTATGGGAAATTTCGACCATACCATTTTCTTTAGTTTTTCAAGGCCTACAATGTCTATGTCTTCGTAAAAGTGCATTCAGTTTTTTTTTATTTTGTAACAGTGTTATTTAAGGACATGTGAGCTCGAGACATCACATGATTGAATAGTAGGATAATAGGTTAACAAAACTATTTTCAAAAAGTTTCTGGTTGGAAAAAATGTGAATTTCAAATAAGAAGTCAATTCTAATTTTATTTTACGAAAGAATTAAAATTAAGTGCAAGAAAACGATTTTTAATAATACTTAAATTTCAATTCTGTATGTTTAGTTCAATTCTTGATATAAGTACATTTTCTATTTATACTTTGGGGTCGTTGCACAGGTTTCCAGAAATAAAATTGGCAATATTATTATCAAAATCATAACTAGAGTTATAACCAATTTATAATTTGAAAACATGATTCTTGCATTTACATGATTTACATGATTCTTGAATTTGCAAAATTCAACTTGATTTGATATAAAAATCTAATGATTTATTACGCTCTAACCCCAATGTGACCCCTAACAAATTAATTACTGTAATGATAGACTTTCTATCAGAATCTTAGCTTTCACAACAACTTCTCCATTCGCAATTTTTAATCGTAAATGTTTTACAGCTCCGTTTTACTTTTTGTTCCAGTTCTACAAAAAGCAAAATGAGTAAAATCGGAATCAACGGATTTGGCCGTATTGGCCGTTTGGTTTTGAGGGCTTCCCTTGAAAAAGGCGCTCAGGTACGTCTTTTATTGAATTAAAATACTATTAATTAAATACTATTATTTTTTAAAAAGAAAAAATTTAATTACATAGTTATTGTAAAATTATAATAAAAATTCTAATTTATAATTATAATTTGCAGGTCGTTGCTGTCAATGACCCCTTCATCGGCCTAGACTACATGGTCTACATGTTCAAATATGACTCGACACACGGCAAATTCAAGGGAGAAGTCAAGGCCGAAGATGGTTGCTTGGTTGTAAACGGCAACAAAATTGTTGTCTTCAGCGAACGCGACCCCAAGACCATTCCTTGGAGCAAAGCTGGAGCCGAATATGTCGTAGAATCCACCGGTGTCTTCACCACTATCAGCGCGGCTTCGGTGAGTAATAAGAGAAGAAAAATCATTCGAGTAAAAATTTTTCAAAATCGAATTCTGATCTCATAAATTCATAACAATTGTCTTTCTTTTTGAATCCAGGCTCATTTGGAAGGAGGTGCTAAGAAGGTCATCATCTCTGCTCCATCTGCTGATGCACCCATGTACGTTGTCGGAGTTAACCTTGATGCCTACGATCCAAGCGCCAAGGTCGTTTCCAACGCTTCCTGCACAACCAACTGCTTGGCTCCTCTTGCCAAGGTCATCCACGATAATTTCGACATCGTTGAGGGTCTTATGACCACCGTTCACGCTACGACTGCCACCCAGAAGACCGTCGATGGACCCTCTGGAAAGGTTCGCAGCCTGATTATTTGTCAATTAATTACTATTAATAAGTACTATTTCTCTGATAAAAATGAATCATTTCCAATTTTCCAGCTGTGGCGAGATGGTCGTGGTGCCGCGCAAAATATCATCCCAGCAGCAACTGGAGCAGCCAAGGCCGTAGGAAAAGTAATTCCATCCCTGAACGGAAAATTGACTGGAATGGCATTCCGAGTTCCAGTCGCCAACGTCTCAGTTGTTGATTTGACAGTACGTCTTGGCAAGCCAGCAACCTACGACCAGATCAAGGCCAAAGTAAAGGAAGCTGCGGCCGAAGGTGGACCTCTCTCTGGAATCTTGGGATACACCGAAGATGACGTCGTCTCCTCTGACTTTATCGGCGACACCCGCTCTAGCATCTTCGACGCCAAGGCTGGAATTCCCTTGAACGATCAGTTCGTCAAGCTCATCTCGTGGTACGACAACGAGTTTGGCTACTCCAGCCGTGTTATTGATCTTATCAAGTTCATGCAGACCAAAGATCAGTAAATTTTGAGAGTAGAGTCTCGCTGATTTCATTCATCCAACAGCAAAGTGGTCGTCGTTTCGAGCCAACGGCTGCAAGGACGGTTTATTAATTCTGTTCGAGATAAATCAGTAGCGTTTTAAAAGGAGGAAAAGGGCGAAGAACACTCTAGATATTTTCGCACTCAAGTCCCTGTTCAATGATTCAGAAATACTTAGAGATTTGCTCGTTTTATTGGTAAAGTTGGAAATAACTTGGAATTTGAAATTTCGCCTTTTATTCCCTTGATTTGTCATTAAGTGTTGTGACTTCGAGTATCTTTGTCGTTTACAAAGTTACGTTTCATTTTACAGTATGTCGTGAACTATGTAACATCGAGTTTCTGCGGATTACTTTGTCATTAAGATTCTTTTTCATTCAGTCGTTGACTTCAATAAACGTTCTTACATCGTAAAATTATTTTCTTGTTATTTCTATCATTCCGTTTAAAATAGTTTAAGCTAGCACCATTTTTTTAGCTTTTAGAAAATAAAACTTTACTGAAGGAATCATCCCACTTTGTCAACTTCAAAAAGTTGATTTTTTTGACGGATTTCGAAAGTAAAGCATCTCAGAAATATTGTGTTAAAATTTCATAGAAATCGGAGCAGTCTAAGTATGTTCATTTTAGCGCGCTCTCCAACGTGCGAGGTGCGCTCTCACGCAGCATATGCACTGTCCAGCAGGTGCCGCCTTGTGGTGCGAATACCGAAAACACGAAGTGAAAGGATTTTTAAAAGGATACAAGCATCCTTCTGCTCTCACTCAAGAGGCTCAAGAGATTTTAAAGCCTATTTATGAAGATCTAACAAAGAACAAATTATTGGAAAGGTGTTTAGGTGTCAATACGCAAAACAACGAAAATTTTAACAAAACCGTGTGGACGATGTCACCGAAACACGTATTTTGTAGTAGAAAAATTGTTGAAATTGCTACCGTAACGGCGGCTTGCATTTTTAATGAAGGATTTGGGCCAATTTTGAAAATTATGGAAGTAATGGGCATAAGAATTAGATCCAGAACCGTGCAGTACGCCAGCGAGCGCGACGCAGACCGCGTACGCTCAGCGAACCGCCATTTTTTAATTATTTTTTACTTAGAAAAACTTTAAACGCGTTTTTCTCAAAACCACTTTTTTTCATGCTGTGTTGATCTTTTCTCCAAAACTACTGGACCGATCCTTACGAAATTTTATATACATATTCGGCACACTGTTGGAACTAGGATTATGTAAAAATTTTGATTTTTACTACTTTTATTAACCGAAAAGTCACTGAAAAAAATCAAAAATGTCGAAGCCATCGCTTTCGAAGAAAAAATTGTAGAAATGAAAAATTAACCAGAACAGAATGTACGTAAGAAAATATTTAAATTTTTTATTCCTAACGTTATTTGTCTATATTTAAATGTTTTATACCTAACGTTATTTGTTTATATTTAAATTTTTTATTCCTAATGTTATTTGTTTATATTTAAATGTTTTATTCCTAACGAGATTTTCTTTATAAACGTTGTTTCGTTCGTAAATGAAGAGAAGTTTTTTAATTTGTTTTGTATTCTCTATTACATGTTCATGTAGATTTTGTCACAAAACACCATAAGTACTCTTATAGCATAACGTATTAAATAAACATTATTTTGAAATACATTTGCTATTTCACTGTTTTATCATCCGTCATATTTTTTCTAAATTTAATAAATTTAAATAATTATAATTTAAACATTCACATGTGGATAACAAATGGGGTTACTCAATTATTAGATAATGCTTTAATGGGGGCGGGGGTATTATAAAATTCCGTATTCAATACTTAAATGGCCAAAAAATTATACCTAGAAAAATCTAGAAATACCTGGAAAAATCTAGAAATACCTGGAAAAATCTAGAAATACCTGGAAAAATCTAGAAATACCTGGAAAAAACCTGTCAAAGTCAGGAAATTTCTTTTCAGGATTTGAGTAGACACCCTGTAATAATTCATTTTTTTCAATTTCAACAAATTACATAATTTTTCAACTAAATAGCTTAGACAATGTATGTTACGTTGGTCTAAATTTTATTTGATTCATTTTAGTTTGTATTTTTTTCATTTCTAAAAATTTTTAACTAAATAGTTGAATTTTTAAACTAGAAAAAATCAATTTTTAACCACAAATGGATTAATTAAATTTTTATTGAGAATTAATTTTCAATAAAGAAAAACGAATTTTCTACAAAACAGTTTAATTTTGTATCAAATAGTTTAATTTTATACCAAATTGTGGAATTTTCAAGCCAAAAAAACGAATTTTCTATAAAACAGTTGAATTTTCAATCCGAGAATATGAATTAACTACAATAAAGTTTATTTACAACCAATTGGCTGACTTTTTAACAAAATAGTTACATTTTCAGTTAAGAAAATTACTCTTGAACCAAAAAAAGAAACGAATTTTTTACTAAAATTATAAATCTTCAACCAAAAAAAAAGAACTTTTAAGAAACTATAGTTCAACTTTCAAGCAAGGAGTTGAATTTTCAACCGAAAAAGATGAATTTTCAACCGAAACAGATGAATTTTCAACAAAAAAGTTAATTTTCAACCAAGACAGATTAATTTTTAACCAGACAGTTGCATTTTTAACCAAAAAAATCGGAAATTTCTACAGAAAGGGTAGAATTTTTCAAACAGAAAGATGAATGTTCATCAAAATAGTTGAGAATTTTCAATGAAGAAAAATTTGTTAGTCAAGAAAGAAACAAAATTTCAATCAAATTGTTGAATTTTCAAACCAAAAAGACGAATTTTCAATCAAGAAGACTTTCTACAGAATTGTTGAATTTTCAACAAAATAATTGAATTCTTAACTAAATAATAAAACTTTTAACAAAGAAAGATGAATTCTTAACCAAAAATTTCATAGTAAACTTTTCAACCTAAAATAGTGAACTTTCAACCAAAAATAGTTAGATTTTCTTATTGGGTTCTATTAATTCAGTTCGCATTTGAGTGGAAAAAAGAGAAAAAAAGTGGAATATGGAAAAAAATTTTAAGCCTGCGATAAATAAATAGGAATTTTGCTAATGTATAAACTAAAGAATAACATTTTAAATAAACATTAAAGTTCGTTTTTAATACTTTTAAAATACTAGGTTAGAAAACTGGAAATTTTGCTCAAAAATTAAAGTTAATTTTCCATTGCACACTTCTTGATTTCGAACTATACAGTTTTAAGTTCGGACTACACATAAGTTTAATACTTGAAAAATTTTATGACACTGTTTTAAAACTATTTTGTCAAATTTGTAACTCTATTTACACTAGTTTTTATTTCTGAAGTGAGTCCGAGGCCTGTTCATTCAACAATAATAAATTATTGATCTTAAACATTACTTTTTTCTCTACTTTCCTTCACCTTTATTATTTATTAGTGAACTAATATTTGTTTGTAGATAAATTTAGTGACTATATATTATTACACTATGCATATTTTTCCTATATATGTGTAACAAATACCACTTCAAATTTACACAGAATTTAACTATTGGACATGTATTTCTTTTCAAATTGATGCATTAATAGTATATTATGCAACACGTGCGTAAAATGCGTTTTTACACAGCCATATTAATGCGTAAAACATTGTATCGTAATAAGCCCTTTTACGCACTAATATGGGTGTGTAAAAACGCATTTTACGCACACTGTGTCAAAAAAATTTTCCAGAATTTTACATTTTATTTACTTATTTAACACTTATTTGTTACATTAAAATTAATTTCGTGCAGTACCGATTCATACTTTCCCGCCTACTTACACACTTTCGCAGGTTAGGATTCACAAAATACAACTTATTTCTGTTTTCTGTCTTATTTGCCACATTTACGATCTCACAACCTTATATAAGTCACGTGGGCAATATTTCCGTAATAATTTCTTAATGAAAAGCCTTCCAATATCGATTTATACGATGATTTCAACGATTTCAATGATTTCACCGATTACCGTGAAATTTCATGAAATCGGTCAGATGACAGAGTTGGTCGGCGTCGGCGTCAATAGGCGTCAACTTCGGTCACTCCCCATCCTTACTTCAATTGAAAGACGCTCAATTTTAAATTATGTAGCTTCTATATTTGAACCAGTCTTTAAAATTGAATGTATGCTTCTGATCGGAAATCGGAGTACTCTTAATTTCGAATTTTTTTAGGCCTTTATAATATTTAAGTCTTTGTTTTTTAATATTTAAATTATTTCCAATATGTCCTTTTTCGAGCTTTATGAGAAAATTTCAAGGATTTATTTATGGTTCATGTGGCATTGAGACCATATTTATGTTTAGCAGTACCTTCTGAAATTCTTGGTCACCTTCCTTTTCCAATCGATGACACATTTAGTATTCTTGCTGAAGATCAGCCAGGATGTGGGCTTACGGACTGGAGCTCTAAACAGAATCTTAATTATCCGCTTCTTTACGATCACCCACTCGATAAAAAATGATCTATGCGCCATAGTGTAACTGTTTCACTCTGTAAATGTGAGAAAATTTTGATATTTTTTCATAATTTCAGAGTAGTTTAATTGACTTAAGACTTAAGTAAAATTTTCATATGTGAACCATTTTTCGTAAAGCTTCTTTTCTTTACACAAAGTGATTTATTGAGAAGTGCAGATTCTTGATATCTTATACAAAAGTAAAATATGAAAATCGTGAGGGAAATAATTTTTTCCTTCTTTGTAAAAAGAGTTATGGTTTATGATGATTGTAAGGTAATGTTAATGTTAAGTGTTAACAGAAAATCAGTGCACGGTGTGGCGAAGCACGTGCTTTCGTTTACGCTTCATGATTCAAGACCTGTTAAACGTATGCGTGAACGCACTCCCTCAGTATAACGTAATTACTGGTTGTAACTCGGGAATTGAGAAGCAAACCACGAAGAATCAAATTATATTAACATACCTGCTCTCTTTAAGATAATTTCATTCACAAAAAGGAACTGGAGAAAATTACGAAACAAAATGTCATCTTTATGAAAACAAAGTTCCTTCATTTTTATATACATATATACATATCTAAATAAAAAAATACAACGGGAAAAATCTGTCGCTAAATTAGTTATTTAATATACTTTGTTATAAGCTTTCCCTGGAACTGGAAACGATCCAAGGATATGAGAACATCTCTAAAAATGAGATTTACGTCAAAGCTGTCTCAAGTATTATTAATATTTACAATACATATTCTGTAGACTTCAAACAAGTGTATTAGAATTTCAAAATTATCAATGCGGAAGCTAGGTCTATTCTTGATAAAAGCGGAAAATTCTTGAAAACGAAATCTTAATTGACCAAACGTTCTTTTTTCGTTAAAAAAAGTTACAGCTTACAATTTTTGTTCGATTCAACTTTTTCTTTTTTAAAATTAAAAAGCAATAAATTTAAAAGGAAACGGTGTTCATAATTTTTTAAGTTCCCTTTTGTTTATGCATTATATTTTTAAACAAATTATGAAAAAAGTGATGTTTTTCATAAATAATTTTTTACTCTTTCAAAACGACGTACCTGAGGTAGACTAAAAGAATACAAATTATTTGTTGAGTAATCCATTTCATTGTTATAAACAAATTAAGTGAACAAATACATTTTTTCTGTTGCTTAACCTGTTTTAAATTACTGCGGGAGTGATTTTTAGTCTCAAAACTTTTAAGAAATTAATAATAACCATTGTTATAAATAATTTTTCGGGCAATATATTAAAATTTTTTTGTTTTCTTTCAGATTCCGATTTCCCGTGATCTCTTGAATTGCTACAAATATTCTTAAAAATATGTGTTTAATTATTTTTTAACATTATAATTTTTATAAACAAATGGGGAATTTTGACAAAAGTTAATTAAGTTTTATGACTAACTGACACTTCCACCGAACTATAAAGCGGTCGCAACATAAAAAAATTTTTTTCCTACGTGAAAATGCAAACATTTCCTATTTTTTTATAAAAGTTATACTTA
>JBAGKK010000213.1:259482-284412 GCA_037177015.1 Euceroptres primus
AATTTTTAACAAAAACAATCAATATTCATTCGATTAATGAAACACCGGCAGTCTTTTGTCTTTGTTATTTTCCTTTAATTGTTCCTTCCTGCATTGGGACAATAATTAAAACAATTTTTAACTTTGAAATATTGAAAAAACTTTATTCCATGGCATTTGTGAATCTTCCGTTAGAAATATTGACTATCAACTTTCGCAATTGGAGTTTTCTTTCCGTTCATTAATGAATATTCAAAATTTCTGAAATCTTCTTCAATTTTTAAACCAGAAACATTAACAAAACTCGAAAGAGAAAGATTTTAGAATATAGAAAGATTATATAGAATATATAAAATATAGAATATAAAAATATATAGAATATTGAAAATATAGAATATAAAAATATATAAAATATAGAATATAAAAATATGTAGAATATAGAATATTGAATATAAAATATAGAATATAAAAATAATATAGAATATAAAAATAATATAGAATATAAAAATAATATAGAATATAAAAAGATTCTAGAAAATGATCAAAAGGACAAGTTGAGTAACATCAAATCATCTTTTAACAAAAGTCTAACTTAAAATAAAAGAAAGTAAAACAACTCTGTTAAACGAAAAACAGTTCTGCCTTTAATGGAGATTGTTGAAAAGAGAGAAACTTGAAGACTTCTCGGTTTCAATTTCTCAAGAACTGAAAGGATTTCTTCGTTGGAAGAACTCAAAGGACCACTTTGTTAGAGAAACTGAAAGGACTTGTTCATCTCAGGAAGGACTTGTCCTTCAAACTTTTACTACCTTCTTTTAGGAAAGACCATATCAAGGTTAAATGATCAAATTTCAAGCTTCCAATTAAATAAGGCCTTTATTTTGTAAAATATTTTAAAAATTTTTGAAAAAGTACTACAATTTCTGGAAGCTCTAAAACAAGTGGGTCCAAAATCTAATAAGGTGAAATCAAATGAAGATGGATCTCAGCAGATAAAATTGAATAGAATAAATTCTGGATTCTAGAGTTCTAGAAAAATGTGAAAAATGAAATGGAATCTTGAAAGATATAATCGAGGATGAAATAGACAATTGAAAGATGAAGTGGATAAGGGAAGGAAGAAAAGATAAAAAGAATCAAGTGATAAAAAGAAGGTAAACAAGATAAAACGGAAATTGGTCAGTGGATGATGGATCTTTATAAAAATTGGGATTTCCTTGTGTTTATCTCACGTGAGAGAGAAAGTCAAGAAGCGTGTTGGCCAGCAAAGGAGGAGAATCACTCTCACTTTCGTTGGCGCTCTTTTCCTCTGCTTCTTGGAGACGTCTCGACGGGATTTTGTTTTCTCTCTTTTTCTCTTTCCTCATTTTTTTTCCTTCTATCCTTGTCCTTCTTTCTCGATTTTTCTCTCTTCTTGTTCTTCTTTCTCTTTTTGTTCTCTCTCTTTTCGTCCTTCTCTCTCTTCTTGTCCTTTTTTCTCTTTTTGTCCTTCTTTCTCTTTTTGTCCTTCTCTCTCTTCTTGTCCTTCTCTCTCTTTTTGTCCTTTCTCTTCTTGCCCTTCTCTCTCTTCTTGTCCTTCTCTCTTTTCTTGTCTTTTTTTCTCTCTTCTGGTCCATCTCTCTTTCCTTGTCCTTCTTTCTTTCCTTGTCCTTCTCTCTTTCCTTGTTTTTTTCTCTCTTCTGGTCCATCTGTCTCTCTCTTTTCAACAGACAAGAAGTAGAGGTGTTTTCGTGTGAGAAAGAGAGAAAGATGTATAATAAGAAAAAAGGGGGATGCTGCAATAAGAGAGAGAAAAAGAGAGAGAGAGAGAGAGAGAGAGAGAGAGCGGAGGGGAGAAAAAGAGAGACTGGGAGCTTCTGTTTTGCATATGAGCACTCGGGGGAGTAGAACAATGAAGGTACAAAGAAAGTGAGAGAAAAACTTCCTTTGATGGCTCCTTAGTGATGCAGACATTTTATTCTAATTTCCGATCAGCAATTATTATTTGACAATCCTGAAAAAGCCTTTAAAATAAATTTTAATGTTATTACTTTAAAATATTTATAAGTTAACCCCCTCCCCCTACGAACGCCCCAAAAACAACCATATTTTAAATAAATTAAAACCCACTGAAGGAAAAGTTCTGGGCTCTGAAAACTAAAAGTGAGAGGGAAAGGGAAAGTGATTCGAAAAGGGAAAAGCGACGGACGTCGACATTGAAATTGTGCCAAGTTTTCCGGTGATTTCCAGAGTGCACCAAAAATGGATTATAAACCAGAGCTTTTTGCTCTAGCCTTTAATTTTTTAATAATATGATATGGTTTGTATAATAACAATTTTTGGAGAAGGCAACTATTTTCCCGAGTGGTAAATAGTTTTAATAAAATTGAAGGTTTGAAAACAAAGTTGAATGGGTTCAAAATTGATGGCGTTCAAATTTGAAACTGTCCTAATTTAAAAGCACCTGAATTTGAAAGCGTTCTTATTTGAAAGTAGAATTTGAAAGCGTTCAAATTTGAAAGCTGAATTTGAAAGCGTTCAAATTTGAAAGCGTTCAAATTTGAAAGCTGAATTTGTAAGCGTTCAAATTTTAAAGCTAAAATTGAAAGCGTTCAAATTTGGAAGCTGAATTTGAAAGCGTTCAAATTTGGAAGCTTTCATCTTTGAAAGCGTTCAAATTTGAAATTTCTTAAATTTGATACTGTCTCAATTTGAAAGCGCTCAAATTTAATACTGTCCCAATTTAAAAGTGTTTCAATTTAAAAGCGTTCTAACTTAAAAGCATTCAAATTGTAAATCGTCCCAATTAGGAAGCATCCAGAATTGAAAGTGCCTGAACGTAGAAGTTTCCACATTTGAAACTATCAAAATTTGAAAGCACCTGAATTTGAAACTGTCCAAATTTGAAAGCGCCCGAATTTGAGACTGCCAAATTGAAAACGCCCGAATTTGGAAACGTCCAAATTTGATAATATTCCAATTTGCAAGTTCTTAAATTTGATACTGTCCCAATTTGAAAGCGCTCAAATTTGAAACTGTCCAAACTTGAAGGCGCTTGAATTTGAAACTGTCCAAATTTGAAGGCGCTTGAGTTTGAAACAGTCCCAATTTGCAAGTGCTTGAATTTGGAAGCATCCAAATTTGAAAGCCCCTGAATTTGAAAGCGTGCAAATTTGAAAGCGTCCAAAATTAAAAGCGCCCAAATTTCGAGGCGTTCAAATATGAAAGCGCCCGAATTGTGAAGCATCTAAAATGAAAAGTGCCCGAATTTGAAGATGTCCAAATTTTAAGGCGCTCAAATTGGAAACTGTCCAAATTCGAAAGTGTCCGAATTTGATACTGTCCCAATTTGCAAGTGCTTGAATTTGGAAGCATCCAAATTTGAAAGCCCCTGAATTTAAAAGCGTGCAAATTTGAAAGCGTCCAAAATTAAAAGCGCCCAAATTTGGAGGCGTTCAAATTAAAAGCGCCCGAATTTGGAAGCATCCAAAATTTAAAGTGCCTGAATGTAGAAGCTTTCACATTTGAAACAATCAAAATTTGAAAGTGCTCAAACTTGATACTGTCCCAATTCGAAAACGTTTAAATTTGAAAGCGCCTGTATTTGAAAGCGTCTGAATTTGAAACTGTCCAAATTTGAAAGGGCTTGAATTTAAATAGACCCAGTTTGCAAGTGCCCAATTTTGGAAGCATCTAAATTTGAAAAAACCTGAATTCGAAACTGCCGAAATTTGAAAGCGTTCAAATTTGATACTGTCCCAATTTAAAAGTGTTCAAATTTGAAAGCGCACGAATTTGTGCCTTTACCAGATTAAAAGCGCCCGAATTTAAAAATGTCCAAATTTGACACTGTCCCAATTTGAAGGCGCTCAAATTTGACACTGTAGCATTTTAAAAACGTTCAAATTTGATACTGGTCCAATTTGAAAGCGTCTAAATTTAATCTGTCCAAATTTGCAAGGACTTGAATTTGAAACAGTCCCAATTCACAAGGGCTTGAATTTGAGACAGTCCCAATTCGAAAGGGCTTGAATTTAAAACAGTCCCAATTTGAAAGGGCTTGAATTTGAAACAGTCCCAATTTGAAAGGGCTTGAATTTGAAACAGTCCCAATTTGAAAGAGCTTGAATTTGAAACAGTCCCAATTTGAAAGGGCTTGAATTTGAAACAGTCCCAATTCGAAACTGCCGAAATTTGAAAGCGTTCAAATTTGACACTGTTCAATTTGAAAGCGCTCAAATGTGGCATTATCCCAATTTGAAAGCGCTCAAATTTGGCATTATCCCAATTTGAAAGCGCTTAAATTTTGCATTATCCCAATTTAAAAGCTCTCCAATTGCACACTGTCCCAATTTGAAAGCGCTCACATTTGACACTGTCCCAAGTTGAAAGCGCTCAAATTTGACACTGTTCCAATTTGAAAGCGCTCAAATTTGACACTGCTCCAATTTGAAAGCGCTCAAATTTTGCACTGTTCTAATTTGAAAATGTTCAAATTTGATACTTTCCCAATTTGAAAGCTCTCCAATTGCACACTGTTCCAATTTAAAAGCGCTCAAATTTGACACTGTCCCACGTTGAAAGCGCTTAAATTTGACATTGTCTCAAGTTGAAAGCGCTCAAATTTGACATTGTTCCAAGTTGGAAGCGCTCAAATCTGACACTGCCCCAATTTGAAAGCACTCAAATTTGGCACTGTCCTAATTTGAAAATGTTCAAATTTGATACTTTATCAATTTGAAAGCGCTCCAATTGCACACTGACCCAATTTGAAAGCGCTCAAATTTTTCATTGTCCTAAGTTGAATGCGCTCAAATTTGATACTGTCCCAATTTGAAAGCGCTCAAATTTGACACGGTCCCAAGTTGAAAGCGCTCATATTTTTCATTGTCCCAAGTTGAAAGCGCTCAAATTTGACACGGCCCCAAGTTGAAAGCGCTTATATTTGTCATTGTCCCAAGTTCAAGGCGCTCAAATTTGACACTGTCCCGATTTGAAAGCGCTCAAATTTGACACTGCCCCAATTTGAAAGCGCTCCAATTGCACACTGTCCCAATTTGAAAGCGCTTAAATTTGACACGATTCCAAGTTGAAAGCGCTCATATTTGTCATAGTCTCAAGTTGAAAGCGCTCAAATTCGACACTGTCCCAATTCGAAAGCGTTAAAAGTTGACACGTTCCCAAGTTGAAAGCGCTCATATTTTTCATTGTCCCAAGTTGGAAGCGCTCAAATTTGACACGGTCCCAAGTTGAAAGCGCTCATATTTGCCATTGCCCCAAGTTGAAAGCGCTCAAATTTGACACTGTCCCAATTTGAAAATGTTCAAATTTGCTACTGTCCCAATTTGAAAGCGTCTAAATGTAAACTGTCCAAATTTAAATTCGAAAGTGCTCAATAATTCATTTTAATCCCAAATGAAGTATCTGAAAATCGTATTTATCAAAACAAAAGTCGGACAAAATTTTTGTAGCTAAAAGTGAAGATCGATCTCGCGGCACTGAGCCGAGATAAGTGAGCCCGAGAGTCCTGAGAGAATCGACGGATGTACATCAGGAGGGTTCCTCGGGAAAGTTGAAAGACAGGTCGATAATTACAGGGCGTTCCAGGGGTTTAGGACGCTCTGGAACTGTCGGAACAGTCATTGTCTGCAGGCGAATGATAAGTCGGTCCTGAAATTCACGAGTCACGTTCGAAAATATCTCGCGCTTGAGATCCCGCGATTCCGCGAGATTCAAGATTCAACAGAGAGAAAGAGAGATAAAAAAAGAGAGAGAGAAGTAGAAAGATAAAAGACAGAAGAAGACGCCTTCCTCCACTCGATATTCCGGCGCGGCGAGATAATCGCGATAAAAAGGACGAAAAGGAAGTAAACAAAAAGAAAGAGGAAAAAGAATGGTCCGGAAAAAAAAGGAGTAAAAACGAAACCCGAGGGACCGGTGCACGACCGTAAATCTCGAGAGCCGTTGTTCTCGTGGCTTAAGTTTCGGTTCCACTCGTTCCGATCCGTTCCGTCTATTAAGAAAAAAATCGGCCCAAAAGTAAAAAAAAAAGAAACAATTGCAGGGACTTCCATAATTCGGGCGCCATTTAATTTTTCTTATATGAAAGAATAATTTTTTTTATATTGAAAGACTAATTTTTTTTATATTGAAAGACTCATTTTTTTATATTGAAAGACTAATTTTTTAAAAAGTTTTTTTTTACTCTTGTAAATTAAATATAGAAATTGAGAAATTTATTTCGAAATTCACTCTGACAATGAGTCACCGGGATGACGTGTTCTATTCGAATAAGTTTCACAGAAAAATAATATGTAGTCTAGGGATCAAGCAAGAAAGTTTAACATGTACCATAAGGAACGAGATGCAAAATACAATTGCACTTTAGTATTTACTGATACTTACTTGCCAATCTCGCCAGTACGTGCTTGAAAGTAGTTAGATTGAGTTCGAGAGAATCGACCTTCTGGGGTGGAAAATTGAAGGGAATATCGAAATTGATACTTGCATTTCATTAAAAAAAAAAATTATAGTTTCAAAGAAAAAAAAGCCATTTTCATTTACCAATTCAAAAGCAATTTACAATTTAGATCTAGCTTGCCCGAAAGTTATTGAATGCTGTTTATATATTTACAGTGGCAACAAAATTTAAGAAAAGAATTCTAGAATTCAAGGATATGGAATTTTTTAAGTACCTGAAATTATTATAAATTATTAGAAAGCGGACAAATTTTTGGGCCCCCGAATTTGGCAACGTCCAACATTGAAAGTGAGAGAACTTGGAAGCGTAAAATTTGACAGCTTTCGAAATTAGAAATTTCGCAACGTCCAAAATTGAAAGTGAAGCGTAAAAATTAAACTTGGAAGCGTAAAATTTGGCAGGTCCCAAAACTAGAAACGTTAAAATTTGAAGGCTTCAGAATTTGAAACTGTGCATATATGAAAGCTTTAGAATTTGAAACTGTTCAAATTTGAAAGAAATTGAATTTAAAACTGTCCAAATTTGAAAGCCTCCGATTTTGAATTCGTTCGAATTTGATACTGCCCTAATTTGAAAGCGTCAAAATTTGAAAGCACCTGAATTTTAAACTGTCCAAATTTGAAAGCTTCTGAATTTGAAACTGTCCAAATTTAAAAGCATCCGATTTTGGAATCGTTCAAATTTGATACTGTCTCAATTGAAAGTGTCCAAATTTGAAAGCACTTGAATTTTAAACTGTTCAAATTTGAAAGCGCCCGAAGTTGAAACTGTACAAATTTGGAAGCGCTCGAATTTGGAAGCGTTCAAATTTGACAATTCTTGAAGTTAGAAAAGTTAAAAAAGTAGAGAAGTTAAAAAAAAAGTTCAAATTTGAAGGCTTCAGAATTTGAAACTGTCCAAATTTAAAAGCTTTCAATTTTGGAAGCGTTCTAATTCGATTGATACTGCCCCAATTTGAAAGCGTCCAAATTTGAAAGCACCTGAATTTTAAACTGTTCAAATTTGAAAGCGCCCGAAGTTGAAACTGTACAAATTTGGAAGCGCTCGAATTTGGAAGCGTTCAAATTTGACAATTTTTGAAGTTAGAAAAGTTAAAAAGTAGAGAAGTTAAAACAAAAGTTCAAATTTGAAGGCTTCAGAATTTGAAACTGTCCAAATTTGAAGGCTTCAGAATTTAAAACTGTCCAAATTTGAAAGCTTCAGAATTTGAAACTGTGTAAATTTGAAAGCAAATTGAATTTGAAACTAGTCAAATTTGAAAACAATTAAATTTGAAACTATACAATTTTGAAAGCGCCCGAAGTTTGAAACTATCCAAATTTGAAAGCGCCTGAAGTTGAAACTGTACAAATTTGGAAGCGCCTGAATTTGGAAGCGTTCAAATTTGAAAGCGCCCGAAGTTGAAACAGTAAAAATTTGAAAGCGTCCGAAATTGAAACTGTACAAATTTGGAAGCGTCCGAATTTGGAAGCGTTCAAATTTGACAGTTCTTGAAGTTAGAAACGTTCAAATTTAAAGGCTTCAGAATTTGAAACTGTTCATACATGAAAGCTTCAGAATTTGAAACTGTCCAAATTTGAAAGCCTCCGATTTTGGAATCGTTCGAATTTAATACTGCTCCAATTTGAAGACGCCCAAATTTGAAAGCACCTGAATTATAAACTGTTCAAATGTGAAAGCGTCCGGAGTTGAAATTTTACAAATTTGAAAGCGCCCAAAATTGAAACTGTACAAATTCGAAAGCACCCGAATTTGGAAGCGTTCAAATTTGTCAGTTCTTAAAGTTAGAAACGTTTAAATTTGAAGGCTTTAGAATTTGAAACTGTCCATATATAAAAGCTTAAGAATTTGAAACTGTCAAAATTTAAAAGCGTTTGAATTTGAAACTGTTCAAATTTGAAAGCTTCCAATTTTGGAAGCGTTCTAATTCGATACTGCCCCAATTTGAAAGCGTCCAAATTTGAAAGCACCTGAATTTCAAACTGTTTATATTTGAAAGCTTCCGAATTTGAAACTGTACAAATTTGAAAGCGCCCGAAGTTTGAATCATTCAATGTTAAAACGTCCAAATTTGAATTCAGACTTTGAAACAGTCCAAATCTGAAAGCGCCTGAATTTGATACTGTCCATATTTTAGCGTCCTAATTTACAAGTGTCCTCTTTAAAAGCGTACAAATTTATGAGCGTTGAGTTTTCAAATTATTTGCAATAATTAGAACTAATTAGAAAGCCTTGAAATTTTAAAGTCTAAAATAGTTAAATATTTAAATATAAACATCTGGATTATACAACTTGAGATAGAAATCTCAGGAAGTTGTTCAGAAGGAAATGACTCCCGAGTTAAATTATTCAATTTTTTTTTTCCTCTGAGTCGATTCCCACCCGGGTCGAATGTGTCGGTGCGAAGAGGCCGCATTAATCTGTAGTTTAGCGAACCAATTTAAATATCAGCGGCCCAGTGGACGCAATTTTATATCATTTCCGATATCGTGTCCATGTGTAGGTGGATTTAAGAGTCCCTTACGTCGCGATCTCACACTGACGTCTCACATCTAATTCTCACTATGGTGTTTCGAGTCGTATTATTCTTAATATCATTATTTTTATAATAACGAAGGGCATTTTAAAATTGATCATATTAAACTTGAGTGACGTGTTGGAACCTTGAAAGTTTGACTAAAATGACTAGGTTTTTTCGGATGGGATTGCAAAGAAGCTATAAGAGGAATTAAAACCAAATTTTGAGACATAGTTTTAGATTATCTGAGCTATGTGTGTACCAAAAATCATTAAAAAATATTTAAAAATGGCGGAGATAGAGTCCATTGTGTGAAGGTCCTCCTTTCAGGTGGAGGTAAACGGTTCAAGTTGCCAAATTCGAACTGAAGCTTGTAACGACTTCAAATTTGGAAGAAAATCTTCAGAATACGTCCCCTCTTTAGAAAAAGCCTCGGAACTTAATTAAAAAAATTAAATAACAGTTGTAACACAAAAAACATAATCAAAGTTTTTGCGATTTTTGACATTTTCTTTACACGTCCGCCATTCTGTCAATTTTCATTAAAACATAATTTCCATTTGTGACATTAAAGTAAGATATGTTTGGAAGAGTCTCACTAAATTCCAAGTCTTTTTAACATTCCGTTTCGACAGGGACGACATTGACATTTTTATCCCTCAAAAAACGGACCTTCATTCAAAGAGCTCTATCTCCGCCATTTTTAAATATTTTTAAGTGATTTTTGGTACACACATTGCTCATAAGATTTGAAAACATGTCTCCAAATTTGGCTTTAATCCATCTGATAGCTTCTGCGCAATCATTTCCAAAAAAATGACTACTGTTGTCAGTAAGTCGAATTAAAATACCCCCTTAAATTCCGAGTTTAATCAAAAATATCTCTTTAAAAAGAACAAATAAAAAATTCTAGAAAGCACGTGTTCTTTGATGGTAAACACCCTGTAGAGAGTGGAGCATTGGACGTTCACGAATACTTAAATACACGCGGGACGTTACGCGGTTGTACAATGCGCGAGCGCGAGGCGAATCGCGTGCGTGTGCACGTTGCGTAGTCGACTGCGTGTGCGTGGGACCTTGAATCAAACAGCCTTTGTCGCGAGACTCTACCGCGGCACCACGAGGCCGGCGAAAGTGTACCCGGAGCTTTTTTGCTCCAAGCCGCCGCTTCGAGCCTTTTTTACTTTTTTCATCAACCAACTCAGCCAAACTCTCGCTCTCGCTCCTTCATCATTTTTGCTTTTACGCGAAGCGTTCAAATTAGCGCAACTTTGCCCGATTTTATCCCGATAAATCTCTCTCAAAAACTACATCAAAATACTGCATTAAAAACTGATGAAAATTGGAGTATTTTTCATTTTTCAAAGTTCAAAGTTTCAAATTTGATAGGGTTTTAAGTTCAAAGCGTCCAAATTTGAGAGCGTTCAAATTTGAACTGTTCAAAGCCAAAAGCGTCCAAAGTTCAGAGCGACAAAAGTTCAAAGCGTCCAAAGTTCAAAGCGTCCAAAGTTCAAAGCGTCCAAAGTTCAGAGCGACCAAAGTACAAAGCTTCTAAAGTTCAGAGCGACCAAAGTTCGAAGCGTCCAAAGTTCAGAGCGACCAAAGTTCAAAGCGTCCCAAGTTCAGAACGACTAAAGTTCAAAGTATCCAAAGCCCAAAGTGTATAAAGTGCAAAGCGTCCAAAGTTCAGAGCGACTAAAGTTCAAAGTATCCAAAGCCCAAAGTGTCTAAAGTGCAAAGCGTCCAAAGCGCAATGCGTCTAAAGTACAAAGCGACCAATTTTCAAAGCTTCCGAAATTCAAGGCGTCCAAGTTTGAAAGCACCCTATGTTTAAATCGTCAGAACTTAAAAGGGTTCAAACTTAAAAGAGTCCAAATTTGAAACGTTTAAAAACGTACAAGTTTCAAAGCGTTCGAACTTCATAGCTTCCTCAGTTCAAACTTCAAATCGTCCAACTTTAAACGCACCTCAAGTTTAGAACCTCAAAACTTGAAAGCGTCCAAACTTTATAGCAACCCAAGTTTAAAATGTCAAAACTTGATCTTGTTGAAGTTGAAACTCAAAGCGTGAAAAGTTTAAGACGTCCATTTTTGAAACGACCCAAAGTTTAAAGCGTCAATATTAAAAGAATTCAAACCAGAAAATCAGCTGCTAGCCAAATACGCCATTTTGTATTTCCGCTCACCTCACATTTTCGAAGATTCGATATTCTGATTCTTCATGGATATTGAAAATTCTAATAAGACAGAAATATTCCTTATAGAGGAGAGAATTCAGAGTGCACATCAATTTTCAATTTCTTGTTCTAAAAATTTAATTCAAAGCTAATATTAATTTTCGATAGTCTCTAGCTAGACATTTTTCTAAGGCGGGAATGGTGCCCCGAGGAATTTTAAGGGTTAGTATTAGTACATCACGAGAAAAATTCAAAGTCATGCGGCGAATTCATCTTTTGACTTTATAGTCTCTTTGGAGAAATTCTCATCCTGCAAGAATTTTACGCGAGCGCGAGAAGAATTTACTGGAAAGAATCCGACATAACGTTTCGTCGCACTGGGTATATAAAACGACGGAGCGTACACTATGGGCTCGCTCGCAAACGCGCGAGGCGGTATTGAATTTTTGTGCGTTTGCTATGGTCGATTCAGCTAAAGTGCATAAAGGCCTGCGAGTGCAGCTCGAAAAATTCTGACTCTCCTGTGAAAATGAAGAATTTTATGAAGAAAAATTGACCGAGAGAATTTTTTAAATTAATTTTTCACGATTTAATATTGGAAAACGTTGGGATAAAATTGAATACAAATTTGAAGGCTTTTAAATATGAAGGAGTTGAAGATTTGTTATTTAGGAACTTTGAAAAAAAGAACAATTT
This sequence comes from Euceroptres primus, assembly GCA_037177015.1. Lineage (NCBI taxonomy): Eukaryota > Metazoa > Arthropoda > Insecta > Hymenoptera > Figitidae > Euceroptres > Euceroptres primus. The sequence continues at coordinate 271,312 of JBAGKK010000213.1, forward strand.
CAGAAAAAATTTCAGAAGCCTTCAACTGAAAAGCACCCAAAAAATTATTAATTAGTTTTAGATAAAATATTTACAAATCATATTTTTTTAGTATTTTTTAAAATAAGTTTTGCTTGTATACAAAGTGACTTTTCTTAATCGTGGGAGACAAAGTTATCAGCTTTTTTTTTTATTTCTTATTTCTCACATGGTATCGTCGCGCTGGAGTTTGGCGACCTTTAAAGACTAAAGTTCGCGATATTCAGTCCAGACGATTTATAAATGGCAGGAAAGTTCAATTGCCGGACTCTATAGGTGTCTGAATTTTAAAAATTATTTAGATGTCAAATTTATTTCTAATCCTACCTTTAAATTAATTTAATTAATTTAATTAATTAAATTAATTTTTTACCTCTAAAATTTGGGATCTTTTAACTTTAGATTTATTCTGAATAAAAAAAAAAATCTAAAGAACAATACCATCTGTATTAAGAATTTTAAGGCTTTCGAATTTTGAACCGTCCATATATGAAATTATCCGAATTTGAAAGCGTTCTAATTTGGAAGCACCTGAATTTGAAAGAACTAGAATTTTAAACCGTCCAAACTTGAAGACATCTAAATTTGAAGATGTCCAAATTTTAAGCCATCAGAATTTAAAAGCGTCTGAATTTGAAATTCTACAAAATTTAAGGCGTTCGAATTAGAAGCGTTCAATTTGAAAGCGTCTGATTTTGAAATTGTTCAAATTTTAAGGCGCCCGATTTTAAAATTGTCCAAGTTCTAAGGGGTCCAAATTTAGGCGCGTCTAAATTTGACAGCGCCCGAATTTGAAACTGTTCAGATTCTTAGGCACCTGAATTTAGGAGCGTCCAACTTTGGACGCGCCTGAGTTTGAAACTGTTCAAATTTTAAGGCGCCCGAATTTAAAACTGTCCAAATTCTAAGGTGTCTAAATTTAGGCGCGTCCAATTTTGACAGCGGCCGAATTTGAAACTGTCCAAATTCTAACGCGCCCGAATTTAGGAGCGCCCAATATTGAAAATGCTTGATTTTGCCACTGTTCAAATTCTAAGGCACCTGAATTTAATACTGTTCCGATTCTAAGGTGTCTGAATTTGAAACTGTTCAAATCCAAAGGCGCCCAAATTTAAAACAGTCCAAATTATAAGGCACCCGAATTTAAAGGATCAAAAATTTGAAACTGTCCAAATTTTAAATTATTAGAATTTGAAACTGTTCAAATGTGAAAGCGTCCGAATTTGAAACTGTCCCAAGTCTAAAGCGTCCGAGTTTAGACGCGTTCAATTTTTACAGCGCTCGAATTTGAAACTGTCCGAATTTTCAGACGCCCTGATTTCAAATTGTCCAAATTCTAAGACGCCCGAAGAGCGTCTAAGTTTGAAATCGCCCGATTTTGATACTATCCAAATTCTAACGCTCCCGAATTTGAAATTGTCCGAATTCTAAGGCGCCCGAATTTGAAACTGTTCAAATTCAAAGGCACCCGAATTTGAAACTGTTCAGATTCTAACGCTCCCGAATTTAAAATTGTACAAATTCTAAGGCGCCCGAATTTGAAACTCTTCAAATTCTAAAGCTTCCGAATTTTAAACTGTCCAAATTCTAAAGCATCCAAATTTAGGCACGTCCGACTTTGACAGCGCCCCAATTTGAAACTGTCCAAATTCTAAGGCACCTAAATTTGAAACTGTTCAAATTCTAGGGCGCCCGAATTTGAAACTGTCCAAATTCTAACGCTCCCGAATTTGAAATTGTCCGAATTCTAAGGCGCCCGAATTTGAAACTGTTCAAATTTTAAAGCTTCCGAATTTTAAACTGTCCAAATTCTAAAGCGTCCGAATTAGGCACGTCCGACTTTGATAGCGCCCAATTTTGAAACTGTCCAAATTCTAAGGCACCCGAATTTGAATCTGTCCAAATTCTAAAGCTTCCGAATTTAGGCGCGTCCGACTTTGATAGCGCCCAATTTTGAAACTGTCCAAATTTTAAGGCACCCTAATTTGAAACTGTTCAAATTCTAAGGCGCCCGAATTCAAAACTATCCAAATACTAAAGCGTCCGAATTTAGGCGCGTCCGACTTTTACAGCGCTCAAATTTGAAACTGTCCAAATTTTAAGGCACTCGAATTTGAAACTGTTCAAATTCTAAGGCACCCGAATTTGAAACTGTCCAAATTCTAGGACGCCCGAATTTGAATCTGTCCAAATTCTAAAGCTTCCGAATTTAGGCGCGTCTGACTTTGAAAACTCCTGATTTTGAAACTGTTCAAATTCTAAGGCGCCCGTATTTAAAACTGTTCAAATTCTAACGCTCCCGAATTTTAAAGAGTCTAAATTCTAAGGCGCCCGAATTTGAATCTGTCCAAATTCTGAAGCGTCCGAATTTAGGCGCGTCCGACTTTGATAGCGCCCAATTTTTAAACTGTCCAAATTCTAAGGCACCCGAATTTGAATTCTAAGGAGCCTGAATTTGAAACTGTTCAAATTCTAACGCCCTCGAATTTGAAAGAGTCTAAATTCTAAGGAGCCCGAATTTAAAACTGTTCAAATTCTAAGACGGCCGAATTCAAAACTATCCAAATACTAAAGCGTCCGAATTCAGGCGCGCCCGACTTTTACAGCGCTCAAATTTGAAACTGTCCAAATTCTAAAGCGCCCGAATTTGAGACTGTTCAAATTCTAACGCACCCGAATTTGAAACTGTCCAAATTTTAAGTGGCACGAATCTAGAAGTGTCTTACTTTGAAAGCGCCAAAATTTAAAGACACCCAATCTTGGAAAAATGATAACATCCCCCAAAAACTGCCCCAATCCCAATCAGTAAATTCCCTAAAAAGAGCTCGAAAACCGAAAATCCAAAATTGTCAATTTCTCTAATTCTAATAAAATCCAATCCTCCCTTATAAAACTTTCAGTTTCAATTCCCCGTCCTTTGGATTCTGTCACGTGGGCGCCAGAGCTTTCCAAGCGAAAGTGCCGAACGACAGTGCAAGTTTCCAGTGATAGCGAAAGCTCCTACGTCCACAGCTGTAAAGCTATTACGATGTCGGGAGGGGGGAGACAGTGGGGGCGGAAGCGCGCGAGAAATTGTGGGTGGGGGAGTTGGGGGGAGGGATACAGTTGGTTGGAAACGTAGGACAGTGGAGTGGGGAGGAAACTATTGGGTTTTATGTAGAAGCTTTATGTAGTTTCAAGTTCGCATGCATGACCCACGTCCCGAGCACTGCCTCTCTGTGTACTTTGCTTTATATATTATATGAACTGTTTATATCTGTGTTTGTGAGGCCACACGTGTGCGAGGCACGCATGTGCTGTAGGCATGTTCGTTGTCTCCTCTGAACAGACAGAGAAAGGAGAGAGTGAGACAGAGGGAGACAAACTGAGCGCGCCTGGGGGGGGGGGGGCTTGTACATGGTATATATATGTAGTATACGAACCAGCAGCCAAACTGCGGTCGATATTTCACTGAAAAGCGGCGACGCCAGTTTCCGCTGATGGGTCAAAACCGTGCTCGAACACAAAACACCAATTTTTTACTTGTTTGTGTATAAGTTTATTATTTTTGACACCAATAATTTAGAAAAATATTTTTCCACTTTCTCAGTAAATTACCGATCTTGTGCCCTGGTTTTAATAGCTTTAGACTTCACTACCTTTAGAGAAAAAAATTCTTACTGTTCATAAAACTGGATTTCTTAACGTCGATTTCTGTCTGCTTCTTCAGATCTAATCAATAATAAAATTTCAATCGTGGATTGGCTATTGTTGTACGGAAAGTCCTGAACTATCTTATTTTAGTTTATTCAGAATTTAAGATAATTGTAATATATAAATATGGAGAAGTAGAGTCTTTTTTTCGAATTTTTTATTTTGATTCTGGGGATGATTCTAAGCCATTACTACCGGTGAACGTACATGTGAATGAAGTACCTACAAAGCTACATTTGCGGATATCAAAGAGAAACGAGTAGGTGTGCGGAACGGCGAACGTAATAGTAGCCTTGACGCGATGTCCACGGCCGAGCAAGACCTATGACACGTTTCAGGGACTCGCGTGCCTCGTTTGCTTTTCTTCCGAAGAAGAACTCGTTTTCTCGTTCGACGACCACAAAGTAGGGGCTGTAAAAAGTATATCACTTTTTCGAAATTTTTCAATTTGCGAATTCCCGCCTCATTATAAAAATAAATCTGAATTTTGGAAGCCTCAAATACACTAGGATCCAAAAATGGTCCAGAATTTCAATCCCCTGAAAACCAAACAGGACTTAATCCGTACAAGAAAGAAATGTAGTCGGAGCATTTTCTGTGAGAATTGTCTAATTTTCATTGTTTCACCTGAACGAAAATTGCCACAAATTTTCATCCAAGTTGTAATTGTTTGAATTTAAAATTTCTTTTTGTTTGAAAAAGTAATAAACGTTTTATTGTCTGTTTCAGATCGTACAAATCAACCGCCTTCAAACAAGCCACATTAACCTCAAGTGATTTATATTTTCTAAAAAATCGCGAAAGAGTGAAAGAAGTAACTAGTGTGTTTATATTGTCGTAAAATATCCACAAGAGCTTAGAGATTCAGAAGAAGACAAAGAAGATAAAAGCTATAGAATCTATTTAGTGTACAAAGTATATCCAGAAAGAAAACTACAAGTCCGCCAGTGCCAAATCCAAAACAAAAGTGATCGAGTAACTTAAAAGAAGACAAAAAAAAAATAAAAAACAAACCAAAGAATCTACCATTTTTCTACTAATCATCTGTAACTAACCTAACCTCCAGCGTGACAGCAGCTCTTTTGTATTTTTTACGTTTTATAACGAGTCCATCAATTTCCTAACCTGAAAGGAAAATAGAAACAAACATAAGGAAACAGTAAGACAAAAAGAAGACAAAAAACGATCTACTTCACTTGTAGCCTAAACCTGTCGAGTACAAAGATTCGAGACTGTTCTCTGGGAGACGATAATTTTGCCTTGGCGCCACGAGGACTTTTGCAAACTCAAAAAAAAAATAAAGGATCAAAATTTAAAATTACAAGAAATACAAATTCGAAAGGGTCAAGCGTCGAAAATCTGTCGAGTACAAACTTTACAAGAAAATTTTGAAAGCGCCAAATACCTTAGCAAAGATTATACCAATCTTGGAGAACACTGTCTTCTGGAGTCCAGATGACGTCAAGGACAAGTGAAAATCCAGACATCTAAAACTCCTCAACTCTTCTCTGAATCTCCCAATTATCGAGGAAATAAGAATCTAGGAGAGAACAAAATTTTGGAGGTCGACCAGGTCGACAAAAGCGGGACGCGATGACGTGGTGGGGAAGATGAGCGCCGAGGTGAAGCAGGAGGTCATCGCCTCCGAGAGGGTAGGCAGCCCTCCGGCGGCGGTTGCTTCCTCGCCGGGTCCAGGGGACCCAAATCGGCATCTACCACCCTTCAGCAGTTTCGCTGCAGACGGTTCCATGGATAGTTCGACGACCTTGACAACCCTGCACTCCCAGGACGTAGGTCTGGGACTCACATCCGCCTGGGAGTATTATGAAGGTCTCACTGGGAGATTAATTGACTCTCGAGGAGAGGTTGTGGTACCAGTGGGTCAGTATCGACCTTGGGAATCGAAGAACGCTGGAGGTGAAGGTCTACCAAGCTTCGCAAGTCAATTCACAGCACCTAGTGAATCCGAACCACAACTGACGGCCTTGACGCCTCTTTCTCCGGCCTCCATTTCGCATTCGCCACCAGTCACATCAGCAGTTGGGTTACCAAGTTTCCACACGCTGGGGACTCCACTACCAGTACCTCATCCCCATCGGGGGGGAGTTGGTTATCCTCTGGTACCAGCACCTGTTCAGGCGAGGGAGGTACCAGCCCTTCAGCAACAGTTGCTGGACGAGAGGCACATCCAGTTGTTGGGTTCGAATCCCGTCCAGGCTTTTCCACCACCTCCAGGCCATCCTCATCACACTGTCTTGACGGTGGTCAAACCAGAGTATCCACAGCTTCATCATACAAATTTTCAAAATCCAATGTCGACAGTTTTGGATAATTCGCCAACCTCAAGGGCAATTGGAATTGATGGCCGGAAAAAGGAGAGGAGAAAAATGAGGGCTGGTTCCATGGACAGTGAAGATGGTGGAGGAGGGAATGCAGAGAGTTCTGGGCAAGTCGCTGCTGTTTCGAGTACAGCGAATAGAGGTCCTCATCATATGGGAGGTGGGATGGGGGATAATGATGGAGATGGAGGTTTGGGGGATAAACCAGCCAAGAAGAAAAGGAAGAGGTGTGGAGAGTGCATCGGGTGTCAACGCAAGGACAATTGTGGAGACTGTGCACCCTGTAGGAATGATAAGAGTCATCAGATCTGCAAGATGAGGAGGTGCGAGAAGTTGACGGAGAAGAAGGTGAGCGTCTTGATTATTTATTATTTTCTATGATCTAGGATTGACGTCTTCTTTTAAAGATAGTCACAATCAGCTTCTTTTTGGGAACAGTCCCAACAAGACTTCATAATTAAACGTAGTGGAAAGTAATCCCACCACTGTCACAGTCCATTTGTTACGGCCCGGTTCTTAGATTTTTAATAAACTTCATACTATTGAGTTGCTGAGAGTTTTGGATCCCATTTCTCTTGCTGGAAGCCACCGGATTAAATGTAATAGGAAGTTGTCCCAACGTTGTCACTGTCTATTTGCTACGGACCGATTCTTAGATTTTTAATAAACCTCGTACTATTGAGTTGCTGAGAGGTTTGGATCTCATTTCTCTGACTGGAAGCCACCGGATTAAATGTAGTAGAAAGTTATCCCATCTTTTACAATATTTATTTGTTAGGGCAAGATTTTTAGTTTCTTAATAAGCTTTATGTTATTGAGTTCCTGAGTGTTTTGGATCTCATTTCTCTTGTTGGAAGCCACCAGATTAAAACGTAGACGGAAGTAATTCCACCGCTGTCACTGTCTATTTGTTACGTCCCGATTGTTAGATTTTTAACAAGCTTCAATTATTGGGCAGCTGAGTGGAAATCGCCAAATATTTTGGATTTCCTTTCTTTTGGAGGCAGTCACATCCGTATGGAATAAATAAATATCACCTGCCACTATTTGTTACTGAATATGTACAGTTTTAAGAAGTATTTTATTGTTTGGATTGCTTCGGGTTAAGTTCAAATCCATTACTAGGAGCGATAAAAGCAGAGAGCAACCCTCTATTCAATGTCGCTGCAATAATAAGCCACTACGGTTATCTGTATTTCTGTAATTTCGCTGGGATTCTCACCACATTGAGACATCGAGGCCAAGTTCAGGACTATATATAGGTAGCTCTATAACATTGCTCGTTCGTGTTTATTCCCACCCTACACCCTCCACCCTCCACAGTCACAACTTCATCATGACGTTTCAGGTTATAAAATGCAAAATGTGTATTCACATTGTATCAGAATATTATTTATTTTGATTTTTTTCAAATTTATTTATTTATTTTATTTTTAGATTTTCAAATTAAGAACAAAATTCTTGACTATTGAATTAAATTTTTTTATCAAAAATGAAAATTTAATGTATCATGATGCAGATATAATTATAGAATAAATATTATATAGATATAATTATAGAATAAATATTATTTTATGAAGGAATCATAGATTTTAGTATCGCTGAGTAATAAATATGATGAGAAACTTGTTTTTGAAATATCCGATGTAAGTGGAAATATTATTTCTCGACGAGATCGCTATTCGCGAAACAACGATTCGAAGGCCCTTCTCCGAGCTTTGAGAGATTCCGCGACTAGTGAGAATCCGGTTTCTCCGAAGGATGCGCGCCTCTTGTTGGAAAAAAAGGAATCCCTGATCGCGGATTCAAAACGAGATCCAAATGCATCTTATATTACCAACTTCTCCTTTCTTTGTATTTTCGAGTTCTATTTTGCAATTAAACAGTTCGTTGGCGAAATTTTAAAATTTTAAACATAAAGCAAAATTAGTTAAGGGGCAGAGCAGTTGGTCCCTAATTTTTGCATCTTCTCAGCTACAAGGATATCACAAATTATTTTTAAATATTTATAAATGGCAGAGATACAACCGATTGAGTGAAGATCCGCTTTTTCCAGCAGTCACAGACAAAAAAGACATATTCACTCCATATATTATATCTCCGCCATTTTCAAATCTTTTGAAATAAATTTTAGTTTACGTATAGTTTGAAATATGTAGAAAAATTCTTCCAAATTTGGTTTTAATCCATTCGGTATTTTATTTGTAATTCCTTCTTGAGTGTAGGTCCATTTTTTTGAGACGGTCGCCGCCAAAAAAGGCAACTTTACTCAAAACGTTATAAATCTGCCATTTATTAATATTCTAAAATCCATTCAGTACTTTATTTGTAATTCCTTCTCGAGTGAAGGTCCGTTTTTTAGGCTCAGACCGCCAAAAGAGGCAACTTTGCTCAATATGTTATATCTCCGCCAATTATTAATATTTTTAACTAAATTTTGGTTTACTTATAAATCGAAATACGTCGGAAAAGTCTTCCCAATTTGGTTTCAATCCATTTCGTAGTTTATTTTTAATTCCTTCTTGAGTAAAGGTCTGTTTTTCGAGGTACACGCCGCCAAAAAGAGGCAACTTCATTCAATATGTTATATCTCCACCAGTTATTAATATTTCTAACTAAATTTTGGTCTACTTGTTGATCGAAATACGTTGAAAAAGTCTTCCCAATATGGTTCCAATCTATTAAATATTTTATTTGTAATTTTTCCTTGAGTAAAGGTCCGTTTTCTTAGGCACAGACCACCAGAAGAGACAACTTTACTAAATATGTCATATCTCCGCCAGTTATTAATATTTCTAACTAAAGTTCGGTTTACTTATAAATCGAAATACGTCGAAAAAGTCTTCCTAATTTGGTTCCAATCCATTGGGTAGTTTATTTTTAATTCCTTCTTGAGTGAAGGTCCGTTTTCGAGGTACACGTCGCCAAAAAGAGGCAACTTCACTCAATATGTTATATCATCTTCAGTTATTAATATTTTTAACTAAATTTTGGTTTACTTAAAGATCGAAATGCGTCGAAAAAATTTTTTCAATTTGGTTCCAATCCATTCGATATTTTATTTGTAATTCTTTCTTAAGTAAAGGTCCGTTTTCTTAGGCACAGACCGCCAGAAGAGACAACTTTACTAAATATGTCATATCTCCGCCAGTTATTAATATTTTTAACTAAACTTTGGTTAACTCATAGATCGAAATACGTCAGAAAAGTTTTTCCAGTTTGATTCCAATCCATTTGGTAGTTCATTTGTAATTCCTTCTTGCGTGTAGGTCCGTTTTTTTAGACACAGACCGCCAAAAGAGGCAATTTTACTCAATATGCTATATCTCTGCAAGTTATTAATATTTTAAACTAAATTTTGGTTTACTTATAGATCGAAATACGTCGGAAAAGTCTTTCTAATTTGGTTCCAATCCATTCGGTACTTTATTTTTAATTCCTTCTTAAGTGAAGGTCCATTTTTCGAGGTACACGTCGCCAAAAAGAGGCAACTTCACTCAATATGTTATATCATCGTCAGTTATTAATATTTTTAACTAAATTTTGGTTCACTCATAGATCGAAATACGTCGAAAAATTTTTCCCAATTTGGTTCCAATCCATTCAATATTTTATTTGTAATTCCTTCTCGAGTAAAGGTCCGTTTCTGTAGGCACAAACCGCCAAAAGAGGCAATTTCACTGAACATGTTATATCCCCGCTATTTATTAATATTTTTAAATGAAATTTGGTTTAAATATAGTTCGAAGTACGGAGAGAAAGTCTTCCAAATTTGGTTCCAATCCATTCCATACTTTTATTTCTAACCGCTTCGGAAAAATCCAAATTAGAAATCCAAATTTGGAGTCTTCGAACTTTGAAGGCTGAAAACGTTGACCTTATGGATAAGCAAAGAAAGAGAATATTAGTCGTTCATTATCGAGCGAATGAGATGCGAGAGTGTGATGCTTACATTGGCAAACAAGGCGTTTTGTTTCCGAGAGAGAGGCGGCGTTCGATAGGCGATTATAATGACCTGAGTTGAGCCTTGAACTTGTCCTACGATAAGCGTACTTGCTTACCGAACTGCAATGAAAACGTGCGTCTATAATGCCGAGAACGCCACGAGGCAGGTACCAAGAACCGATCAATAATCGAGCCCTTATAGCTGTCCGTTGGCAGTATTCAGCCACCCCGAGACCAGAAAGATCAAATTCTGCCTCAGGCTCCACGTGGCGGACGAAAAACGAACGAAAATCGTTCCATAATTGAAGGGTTTTTATTAAAAAAAAAAAAAGGAAGATTATTACTCTGTCAATAATAACTCTATTCCAAGACCTTATATTTATGCTTTCAATTCATTTCTTCCAAACAAAAATATATATATTTTATATATTATTATATATATTATATATATAAATAAAGAGTTATTAATATAAAATTGTTATAAAATAAAAATAAAACATTAAAACTGGTTTAGGTTGGCAAAAGAACTCCTTATTTTTCTTCGTTAAAAAAAACAAAAACTGAAGAACAAGCAGTCTGGAAATACGACTTGTTCCTGAACAAACAATCGATGATCTGGCCAAGCTTGAGAAGTTCTTTATTTCATCTTGGAACCAAAGATTCGTAAAGGAAAGTTAAATTATAACTAACTTTTGTTTTAAAATATGAGACCTTTTGTTTCGCTGATAGTGTAGAGAAATTTCCTGGTTTGTGATAAAAATAAAAAAAAATTATCTATTTCCGTGATGTACGAGGTGTATTTCGTCGGGTCGAGATGTTTGCGAACAAACAAATCAATTATGCCCGACGCCACGCTCCACTGCTTTGACCTTATGAGTCATTGACGGTAGAGGCCATAACTTCAGCGAATGCGCGAAGGCTGCGGTTCTTTCTGTCCAATAAGAGCAACTATCAGAAATTTCTGGACTTTGGAGAAAAGTAGGAAAGTTGGGAAAATTAACTTGACCAACTGATACGCAAGCCTTTCGATTTAGCAAGTTTATAATTCGAAATAGATGAGGCTTAAAAAAATTGACCAACTGATGCGCGAGTCCTTGGATTATAGTTTAATTTATGGATGTAAAGATTGATTCTTTTTACGAGAGATTTTTTGTCTATAACATCTCGATAGAGTGAGATTGGTTCCTGTTGATCGTAAAAACAGGAAAACTGAACGGGGTGCAGCGAAAAATGGATGAAAGAGTAGACGTGGATGATAGATGGCCTGGAGTCGAAGAGCGATGTATATAGGTTCGCCGTCACAACAACCCACCCCCCTAGACTTAGCACCCTCTTTATCCCCGAGGAAGTCTCGGATTCGCTATCTATCTCCTTTCCTTTTTCTTCCCCTGCTTCGGTACCACTTTCGTGTTTCTTGTCGTCGGCCTTCTCGAAGGAAGACCACATTTGAGTTCATCGTACGTAAGACACCTGGCGAGAAAGCCACCCACCCGATTCTGGCCGACACGATTTTTATCGTCTTCCTGCTTGTTTTGGTCTGATTCGCTGCGAATTAGGGGAGCTTTGACCCGAGAGTACCTACAATATAGTTTCACTGCTCCAGAAAGTTTTTGGTGCGATTTAGAAAGGGAAAATTTTTTTGCAAATTAAGATTCATTTTTTAGCTATGTGTAATTTGCATTAATGTTGCTAATTACTAATTTTCAGTAGCGTTACTGATTACTAATTTTTACTAATGTTACTGTCATTATAATTTGAACTAATGTTACTAATTACTAATTACTAATTTGTATTTATATTAGAAGTTAGTAATTTGTATTTGTGTTACAAGTTAGTAATTTGTATTTGTGTTAAAAGTTAGTAATTTGTATTTGTGTTGCAAGTTAGTAACTTGTATTTGTGTTACAAGTTAGTAATTTGTATTTGTGTTACAAATTAGTAATTTGTACTTATGTTACAAATTAGTCATTTGTACTTATGTTATAAATTACTTATTTGTACTTAAGTTACAAATCACTAATTTGTACTGAAGTTACAAATCACTAATTTGTACTTATGTTACAAATTTCTAATTTGCACTTATGTTACAAATTGGTAATTTGGATTTATGTTACAAATTAGTAATTTGTACTTATGTTATAAATTACTTATTTGTACTTATGTTATAAATTACTTATTTATACTTATGTTACAAATCACTAATTTGTACTTATGTTACAAATTTCTAATTTGTACTTATGTTACAAATTTCGAAGTTGTACTTATGTTACAAACGACTAATTTGTACTTTTGATAAAAATCAATAATTTGTCCTTATGTTACAAATTTCCAATTTGTACTTATGTTGCAAATTTCCAATTTGTACTTATGTTACAAATTACTAATATGTACTTTTGTTACAAATAACTAATTTGCACTTTCGATACAAATCACTAATTTATACTTACGATGTAAATTACTAATTTGCAATTATGTTACAAATTGCTAATTTGTACTAAAGTTACTAATTACTATTTTTACTAATGTTACTAATTAAGAATTTTCACTAAAGTTACTGATTACTAAGTTTTACTATTTTTACTAATGTTACTAACTACTAATATGTACTATTTTTCACTAATGTTACTGACTACTAATATGTGCTGTTTTTTTAACTAACGTTACTGACGACTAATATGTACTGTTTTTTTTACTAACTTTACTGACTACTAATACATACTAATTTAACTAACACCAATATGACTAAATTGATTAATTTTGGGAATTCCCGTTCATCAAAAACTAAACGATGTTACTAATTTACTAACTTACATTAATGTAAATAACAATGCTAACATGAATCATATTAATTTATTAACTTTAAAAGTATTTGATTAACAGATTACTAATGTTATTAACTCTACTAATCTAAACTAACATTACTAATTTTGATTATTTATGCTAATACGAACGATACTAATTTATTAACAGGGTCTCGATTCTTGAAGGACTTGAAAACTTTAAGGTCTTATATTTGGCACATTTTCACCTTAGAAAATTTTAATAATTACTTCATAGAACCGACAACCTGTTAATTATTTATATGAAAATAAGTTAAATAACTCTT
>JBAGKK010000213.1:332079-348213 GCA_037177015.1 Euceroptres primus
ACTGAAATTCAGTCAAATTTCACTGAATTTCAGTCAATTTCACTGAAATTCAGTCATAATTCACTGATGAATTAGCTGAAAATAGTTCAATGAATTTTGACTGAATTTCAGTGAAATTGACTGAAATTCAGTCAAAATTCACTGATGAATTAGCTAGAAATGGGTCACTGAATGAAATCAGTAAAAATTTTAACTGACTCAGATTTACAGAGTGGTGATATTTCAAAAATTAAATTAAATATTTACTTTTTTCAGGTTTCAGGGCGAATCTTTTTACAATATTTCTAAAGAACCTCAACATTACAAAAGTCTTGAACATTACATTGAAATTTTCCAAAGGTCGGACATTACGTTATTCCTGAAACATTGCTGCAATGTTCCTTGGGAATATTCCGAAAGTCTCAATGGAATATTCCAGGAACATGAATGGAATATTGCGTGTTATGTGAGCTAGAATTAATTATCTGGAGCTTGTAAATTTTTTTAGCTTCTAGCTTTTTTTAGCTTTTAGTTTTTTTTTAGCTTTTTTTCCAACGGAGGCAGTCAACACTCGATAAGGCCATAAAAAAGCACACATGTTGCGCAATAACCTTAACAACTCGGTAGGTCCTAACATCGGTTTCAAGAGATTTCATTATCAGATATTTTCCAGACGTTAGAAGCACATGGCTTTGAAGATACACATTTACAATATTTACATCAGTATTATTCTCTGTGGGAAATGTCTTTTATGTTCTTGAAAAGCTGATGAAGCCCCTTATTTAATTTCTGAATGAAGATTGAAGACCGATGACTCAGAATTAAATTAATCAACTATAAAAATAAAAACGAAAGTCCTATTTCGAAATACAAACTACAATGTAGATTTGGAGTGATGAAAATTAAAAGTGGAAGCCGTTCGGCGTCAGTGTTGGTTGACTCAGTCGTCATGGATCGATACACATCAGCACAAGGTGCTCTCTGGCTGGAGTAGCATGTGTGTGAAGACACTGATCGACAGGTGTTCGCAGGCGGGAAACCGCGCCAAGCGATAAGCAAACTTGGATATTCGAGTCGAGCTCGTAATTTAGACATTCGTCTTGTACTAGATAAATAGCATTATTTCAAAGCTCCATCAAGCTGGAAAGCTTTTACTTAAAAGAACTTCCAGAATCTAAATTAAAAATGAGTTTCTCTGATACAATTTAAAAAAAAAATCATCATGAAAGCGAATACATCCTTGGGGACCAAATTTAATTAATTGAGTCAACAATTGAATGTTGATGATTTAATGTTGATTCAACAATTGAAGATTCATTGACTCAATAATTGAAAGTTGTTAATTCGACAATTAAAACTTGTTGATTCAAAAATTAAAGATTCACTGAATCAGAAATTAAAAGTTGTTGATTCAATGTTGATTCAGAAATTGAAAGTTGTTGATTCAATGTTGATTCAGAAATTGAAAGTTGTTGATTCATTGTTGAAAGAATAATTGACAGTCCTTGATTCAATTTTCAAACAACAATTAATAGTTGTTGGTTCAGTGCTAAAACAACAATTGTTGGTTCAATGTTGAAACAACAATTGATAGTTGTTGATTCAATTTTGAAACAACAATTGACAGTGGTTGATTCAATGTGGAAACAACAATTGATGATTGTTGACTCAATGTTGATTCAGCAACTGAAATTTGTTGATTTAACAATTGAAAATTCAATGAATCAGGAATGGAAAGTTTGTCGATTCAGCAGTTGAAACTTGTTGATTTAACAATTGGAGATTTATTGAATCTGGACTTGAAATTTGGTGTTTTAGTGTTGAAAAAACAATTGAAAGTTACTGATTTAACCTTGATTCCGAAATTGACAGTTGCTGATTTAATCTGGATACAGAAATTGACAGTTGTTGATTCAATTTCGAAACAACAATTGACTGTTGTTGATTCAACGTTAAAACAACAATTGACTGTTGTTGATTCAACGTTGAAACAACAGTTGACAGTTGTGGATACAATTTTAATTCAGCAATTGACAATTCAAGATTCATTGAAAAAGGAATTTAAATTTATTGATTCAAAAATTGAAGATTCATTGAATAAGATATTGAAACTTATTGATTCAAAAATTGAAGATTCATTGAATCAGATATTGAAACTTGTTAATTCAAAAAATTGAAGATTCATTGAATCATGAATTGAAAATTGAAGATTAAATGTTGATGCCACAATGTAAATTTTTAGATTCAATGTTGATGTAACAGTTGAAGAAGCTGATTCAATGTTGATTCAACAATTCAATGTTGATTTAACAATTTAATGTTGATTCAACAATTCAATGTTGATTCAACAATTCAATGTTGATTCAACAATTCAATGCTGATTCAACAATTCAATGTTAATTCAACTTAACAATTGAAGACTCATTAAATCAATAATTGAAAATTCATTAAATCATGAATTGGAAATTGAAGATTTAATGTTGATGCAACAATGGAAAGTTTTATAAATGTAACAGTTGAAGAAGCTGATTCTATGTTGATTCAACAATTCAATGTTGATTCAACAATTCAATTTTGATTTAACTCAACAATTGAAGACTCATTAAATCAATCATTGAAAATTCATTGAATCATGAATTGGAAATTGAAAATTTAATGTTGATGCCACAATGGAAATTTTTAGATTCAATGTTGACGTGACAGTCGAAGAAGCTGATTCAATGTTGATTCAACAATTCAATGTTGATTCAACTCGACAATTGAAGACTCATTAAATCAATAATTGAAAATTCATTGAATCATAAACTGGAAATTGAAGATTTAATGTTGATGCAGCAATGGAAAGTTTTAGATTCAATGTTAATGTAACAGTTGAAGAAGCTGATTCACTATTGATTCAATAATTCAATTTTGATTCAACTCAACAATTGAAGACTGATTAAATCAATAATTGAAATTAATTGTATCATGAATTGGAAATTGAATAGTTAATGTTGATGCAACAATGGAAAGTTTTAGATTCAATGTTGATGTAACAGTTGAAGAAGCTGATTCAATGTTGATTCAACAATTCAATGTTGATTCAACAATTCAATGTTGATTAAATTCAACAGTTGAAGACTCATTAAATCAATCATTGAAAATTCATTGAATCATCAAGTGGAAATTGAAGATTTAATGTTGATGCAACAGTGGCAAGTTTTAGATTCAATGTTGATGTAACAGTTGATGAAGCTGATTCAATGTTGATTCAACAATTCAATGTTGATTCAACAATTCAATGCTGATTCAACTCAACAATTGAAGACTCATTAAATCAATAATTGAAGATACATTGAACCACTAATTGAAACTTGTTGATTCAATGTTTACTCAAGAATTGAAAGTTTTTAATTGAATGTTCATTCAATTATCAATCCAATTGAATCAATGATTGAAAGTTTCTCCAGATTCTTTCCCAAGATGTTGATATTGATCCTTTTTAAGTACTTTTTCACCTCAACACCTTTCTCACAAAATAAATTATAGATTTCTCGTATTTGTTCCTTCTTTCGCTTCATGTAAATCTGGTGATCGAACAGGTTAAAGAAGCAACCGGTGTCTGTTGGAACACGTGAATCGTCGGGGTGGACCTGTTATTGTTTTGTGTACAAGGGTGTTCACTGTTCTCTGTTCTCCTGGGCCAGGACAGGGTCGCAAGGATGAGTATTGGAGGGTCAGACACCCCAAAGCCGACCCTCCAGGAGGGATTTCATTCATGCCCCCCCCCCAGAAGCAAAAGCCCACCCCCGTTTCAGTTTGACTCCTCCGAAGGCAAGTGGTACATTACAGAAAAGGGTAGATCCTTCCTATTCCGATCCCCCAATTCTGCCATTTGATATCCTAATACGAAATTCGAACACCCTCATTCTTATAAGTTTCCCTCATTTTTTAATATACACCCTCATTCTCATATACTTTCCCCCCATACTTTCCCCCAAAAAACTTTTCCCCCACCATATTTTCGCCCGAAAAACTTTTCCCCACCATACTTTCCCCAAAAAAACTTTTCCACATACTTTCCCCCAAAAAACTTTTCCCCACCATACTTTCGCCCAAAAAACTTTTCCACACCATACTTTCCACTAAAAAACTTTTCCCCACCATACTTTCCTCCAAAAAGCTTTTCCTCACCATACTTTTCCTCCATAATTTCCCCCAAAAAACTTTTCCCTACCATACTTTTCGCCCTATATACTTTCGCCCAAAAAACTTTTTCACACCATACTTTCCCCCTAAAAAACTTTTCCCCACCATAATTTCCCCTAAAAAACTTTTTCCAACTATACTTTCCCCCCCATACTTTCTCCCAAAAAACTTTATCCCGCCACACTTTCCCCAAAAAACTTTTCCCCCACCATACTTTCGCCCAAGAAACTTTTCCACACCATACTTTCCCCCAAAAAACATTTCCCCCATACTTTCCCCCAAAAAACTTTCTCCCACCATACTTTCCCCCGAAAAACTTTTCCCCACCATACTTTCCTCTCAAAAAACTTTTCCCCACCATACTTTCCCCCAAAAAACTTTTTCCCACCATACCTTCCCCCAAAAAACTTTTCCCCACCATACTTTCCCTCAAAAAACTTTTCCCCACTATACTTCCTCCCTATACTTTCCCCAAAAAAAGTTTTTCCCACCATACTTTCCCCCAAAAAACTTTTCCACACCATACTTTCCCGCCAAAAAACTTTTCCCCACCATACTTTCCCCAAAAAACTTTTCCCCACCATACTTTCCCCAAAAAACTTTTCCTACCATACTTTCCCCCATACTTTCCCAAAAAAACTTCTCCCCACCATACTTTCCCCCAAAAAGCTTTTCCCCACCATACTTTTCTCTCAAAAAACTTTTCTCTTCCCCCAAAAAAATTTTCCCCACCATACTTTTCCTTTAAAGAACTTTTCTCTTCCCCCAAAAAACTTTTCTTCACTATACTTTCCCCCAGAAAACTTTTTCCCACCATACTTTCCCCCCATACTTTCCCCCAAAAAACTTTCTTCAAACTTTCTAAATAATCAAACCTATTTTAAAATTGTGAATCTAGTTTTTGAAACCTGGGGATTAAAATCTGTAAACTTAAAACCTGTAAAATCCTGTGAATTAGAAGTAAAACAAGTCAAATTTAAGAATTTTATTTAAGTTTATCATATGTTTATAGAAATGATTAAATAAATAAATTATGAAATTAAAGAAATCCATAAATGAAATGGAAATTGGTTTTAGAATCTAAAAGCAGAGGTATTTAAAGGTGAAACCCTGGGACCCTTTTTTGATTCCAGGAAAGGAACACTTTCTGAATAAGTAGGTGGCTAGACAAGACCCTGAGGGCTAGACAAGAATGAAAGAAAGGAGGAAAAGTGGTGAAGTATCGGTTGCACCCTGTCTTGAAAATGTCTAGACTCTAGACTAGACTAAACCACCAGGTGTCCCAACTGGGGCCGAGGGATCCTGTGTGCGAGGGTGTGGCGTGCTTCCAGATAATTAGGCACGGGGGTCCCCCTATTTTCGGAACCCCTCAAAGTCAGGAGGAACCCCAACTCTTCTCGTACTCTCCCACGTGATTCGAAATCTCATGGCACGAGCCAAGAGGAGGAGTCGACAGTTGCTCGTATTGTATACTTATACCTCTTGCCCAGCGTCTCCTTCACCAGAAATTCAAGAACCATGCACCCTTCCTCTCGACAAAGAGAGAGAAAAAAAGTTAAGGTCTTTATCCCAGATTTAACTTTCGCACTGAGGATTCTAACTTTTCCTTCAGGGAGAACTTTCTGAGAGCTGGAATTCTTATCGAGATTGAAATTATCTTATCCCCATAACACGGAATTTGCCATTGACATTCAGGGTGTCTACACTTAGAAAAAAGTTTGTTTGAATTATACCAAAAAAATTGGTTGATATATTATTGAAAGAAACGAATTTTTTGTTTCAATTAACAAATTTTTTGTTTCAATTAATAAAACCTTTATTTCATTTTAACAAATGAAGAATATTTATCATATTAATCGAAACAAATAACACAGGCCCACAAAAAAAAAACGTTGCCTGTACTTTCGAGCAGACCAACTTTTTCTTACGTATTTTTCGACGCTGAATCCGAATCGCAGTTAAAAACTAACCTCCCGCATCATTTTTTTTTTAGATATATGCGAAAAGAAACATTTTTTACTGTTTTTTCATGGTTTTTTTTGGAGTTAAAAAGAAACGAAGAATGGTACGATTAATTTGATCTCAGAATTGAATTCGACGGATCAAAATATGTACATCGAAAACCATGGTTCGAATATTTTTTTCACGAAATTTCGACTCTTAATACGGCTTTGGAAAGTCTAAAAGACCACAAAAAGCCAAAGCTCATTGTTTTTATGGCTTAATTAGGCTTACAATGTGTTTTGTAAACTTAATTAAGTTTACAATGAATTTTGGCTTTTTATGGCTTAATTAAGTTTACAATGTAAACTCATTGTAAAGTTTACAATGTAAACTCATTGTAAAGTTTACAATGTAAACTCATTGTAAACTTAATTAGTAAAATTAAATTAAAAGAGTAAACTCATAAAATCATTCTAAACTGAATTAGGCCATAAAAATCCAAAACACATTGTGAACTTAATTAAGCCATAAAAAGCCAAAACACATTGTAAACTTAATTAAGCCAAAAAAAGCCAAAACTCATTGTAAACTTAATTAAGTTGTTGAGTCAGTATTGATGCAACAATTGAAAGTTGTTGAGTTAATCTTGATGCACCAATTGAAAGATGTTGAGTCAATGTTGGTGCAACTATTAAAGTTGTTGATTCAATGATGATTCAACAATTAAAGATTCAATGTTGATTCAACAATTAAAGATTCAATGTTGATTCAACAATTAAAGATTCAATGTTGATTCAACAATTAAAGATTCAATGTTGATTCAATAATTAAAGATTCAATGTTGATTCAACAATTAAAGATTCAATGTTGATTCAAAAATTGAAGATTTAATCAATCTTGAATCGAAATTTGTTGATTCAATATTGAGCAGAAAATTTAAAGTTCTTGAATCAATGTTGATGTGACAATAGAAAGTTTTTGATTCAATGTTGATCCAAAAATTTGAAAGATGTTGAGTCAGTGTTGATGCAAAAATTGAAAGTTGTTCATCCAATGTTGATGCAAGAATTGAAAGTTGTTAAGTTAATCTTGATACAACAATTGAAAGTTGTTTAATCAATGGTGCTGCAACTATTAAAGTTGCAGATTAAATGTTGATTTAACACTTGAAGATTCAATATTGATCAAACATTGGAAAATTCAAGGTTGATCCAACACTTGAAGATTCAATATTGATTCAACAATTGAAGATTCAAAGTTGCTGATTAAATGTTGATTCAACACTTGAAGATTCAATATTGATCCAACACTTGAAAATTCAAGGTTAATCCAACACTTGAAGATTCAACATTGATTCAACAATTGAAGGTTCAAAGTTAGTTCAACAATTGAAAATTCAATGAATCCTGAATCGAAAATTATTGATTCACTATTGAGCCAAAAATTAAAAGTCGTTAAGTCAATGTTGATGAAACAATTGAAAATTATTGAGTCAATCTTACTGCAAGAATTGAAAGTTGTCCAGTCAATGTTGGTGCAACTATTGAAGTTGTTGATTCGACAATTAAAGATTCAATGTTGATTCAACAATTAAAGATTCAATGTTGATTCAACAATGAAAGATTCAATGTTGATTCAACAATTGAAGATTTAATCAATCTTGAATCGAAAGTTGTTGATTTAATATTGAGCAAAAAATTTAAAGTTCTTGAATCAATGTTGATGCCACAATTGAAAGTTTTTTATTCAATGTTGATTCAAAAATTTGAAAGATGTTGAACCAGTGTTGATGAAACAATTGAAAGTTGTTCATCCAATATTGTTGCAAGAATTGAAAGTTGTTCATCCAATGTTGATCCAAGAATTGAAAGTTGTTGAATCAATGGTGCAGCAACTATTAAAGTTGTTAATTAAATGTTAATTCAACACTTGAAGATTCAATATTGATCCAACACTTGAAAATTCAATGTTGATCCAACACTTGAAGATTCAATATTGATTCAACAATTAAAGATTCATAGTTGATTCAACAATTGAAAACCCAATGAATCCTGAATCGAAAATTATTGATTCACTATTGAATCAAAAATTAAAAGTTGTCCAGTCAATGCTGGTGCAACTATTAAAGTTGTTGATTAGACAATAAAAGATTCAATGTTGATTCAACAATTGAGGATTCAATTTTGATTCAACAATTGAAGATTTAATGACTCTTGATTCAACAATTGAGTATTCAATTTTGATTCAACAATTGAAGATTTAATGACTCTTGATTTTAGAGTTATTTAGTCGATGTTGATTCTACAATTGAAAGTTGGATCTTGAATTGAAGGTTCTTAAGTCAATGCTGATGCGACAATTGAAAGTTACTGATTCAATGTTGATCCATAAATTTGAAAGTTGTTGAGTCAGTGTTGATGCAACAATTTAAAGTTGTTAATCCAATGTTGAAGCAAGAATTGAATGTTGTTGAGTTAATCTTGATGCATCAATTGAAAGTTGTTGAATCAATGTTGGTGCAACTATTAAAGTTATTTATTCAATGTTGATTCAACAATTAAAAAATTTTAAGTTCTTGAATCAATGTTGATGCGACAATTGAAAGTTGTTGATTCAATGTTTATCCAGAAATTTGAAAGTTGTT
Organism: Euceroptres primus; assembly: GCA_037177015.1. NCBI lineage: Eukaryota > Metazoa > Arthropoda > Insecta > Hymenoptera > Figitidae > Euceroptres > Euceroptres primus. Next base: position 340,835 of record JBAGKK010000213.1, read on the forward strand.
GAGTCAATGTTGATACAACATTTGGAAGTTGTTTATCCAATGTTGAAGCAAAAATTGAAAGTTGTTGAGTTAATCTTGATGCATCAATTAAAAGTTGTCCAGTCAATGTTGGTGCAACTATTAAAGTTGTTGATTCGACAATTAAAGATTCAATGTTGATTCAACAATTGAGGATTCAATTTTGATTCAACAATTGAAGATTTAATGACTCTTGATTTTAGAGTTATTTAGTCGATGTTGATTCTACAATTGAAAGTTGGATCTTGAATTGAAAGTTCTTAAGTCAATGCTGATGCGACAATTGAAAGTTACTGATTCAATGTTGATCCATAAATGTGAAAGTTGTTGAGTCAGTGTTGATGCAACAATTTAAAGTTGTTAATCCAATGTTGAAGCAAGAATTGAAAGTTGTTGAGTTAATCTTGATGCATCAATTGAAAGTTTTTGAGTCAATGTTGGTGCAACGATTGAAAGTGTTTAGTCAATGGTGCTGCAACTATTAAAGTTGTTGATTAAATGTTGATTCAAAACTTGAAGATACAATGTTGATTCAACACTTGAAGATTCAATGTTGATCCAACACTTGAAGATGCAATGTTGATCCAACACTTGAACATGCAATGTTGATCCAACACTTGAAGATTCAATGTTGATCCAACATTTGAAGATGCAATGTTGATCCAACACTTGAAGATTCAATGTTGATCCAACACTTGAAAATTCAATGTTGATCCAACACTTGAAGATTCACTATTGATTCAACAATTAATCAACAATTCAAAGTTGATTCAAAAATTGAAAATTCAATGAATCCTGAATCGAAAATTAATGATTCACTATTGAGCCAAAAATTAAAAGTTGTTAAGTCAATGTTGATGCCTCAATTGAAAGTTATTGAGTCAATCTTGCCGCAAGAATTGAAAGTTGTCCAGTCAATGTTGGCGCAACAATCGAAGATGTTGATTCCACAATTGAAGACTCATTGAATCAGTAATTGAAGATTCATCAAATCAACAATTGAAACTCATTGAACAAATTCCAGGTTTGATCGATCTGCTTAAAGAAGGCCAGGAAAAGGGCAGTATGAAGAAAGTGGCTTTAGATGTTATGGAATATCGACAAAAGACCCTTTCCATCCCTTTCCTTTCCTCCACCCAGTGCAGAAGATGTGCATGTACTAAACAACAAAGGGGAGACATAACTGACTTCACCACTGTGTATCAGAATCAGAAGGGGGTGGATCGTTGGATTTCCCTAACCCACATCCTCGACCGTGACCCTGACCCTGACAACAGTCATAACGCAGCAACCAACCACCCTTGCACCTCTGTGTTTTGCAACGAGGAGGGTCTTTCTACGATTGAGCACAGAGGGTCCGGGACGTCCTCACTGCTTCTGTCCGTCTGGCTGGTGGTTTACATTTTATCGCACCCCCTTCTTCTTGTCTGAGGGATCGCCCAGCCCGGTCCCTCTATACTCTTCACATAGGATAGGGAAATCCACCAAAGTCGGAGGGCGAGGGTCCGACCCCGTGTGTCGTTAATTGGCTTATAATCACGAAATATTAGGGGAATCGGTCGAGACTTGTCGCGAGCCTTAACCCGGACACGCGACAGGTGTGACGCCTGTCAATCTTATAAATGTCTTCATCCACTTGATCCCCTTTCACAAAATCTCAATTTCATCAGGGAAACCTGATCAACAAGGGGGATGGGCTTTTATTTCAATTGTCTCTTACAGTTTTATTAGGGGAATATTTCAAGATTGTGAGGAAAGAACCTGATCAAGGTTCTTATCAGGTTCTTATCAGGTTCTTATTAGGTTCTATCAGGTTCTTATTAGGTTCTATCAGGTTCTTATCCGGTTCTTATTAGGTTTTTTCAGGTTCTTATCAGCAGCCACTGACAAAATTTTATTGATAACTGGTGTCAGGAAACATGGTGTTATTTAGAATTTAGAAAGTTAAGAAGTCTAGAATTTAGTCTAAGATTTAGAGTAAAAGCTTTAGATTTATTTCAGACTCTCTAGCAAAATTGGGAGTTTTCAAATTAGAACGCTTCCAAAATTGGGCGTTTTTAAATTTTGATGCTGGAAAAATCGGACGTTTTCAAATTAGAAGGTTTCCAAATTTCACGTGTTTTTATAATAGAACAGTTCAAAAATTCGAACACTTTCAATTTAGAACGTTCTGAAAATCGAATCTTCCAATTTAGAACGTTTTGAAAATCGAATCTTCCAATTTAGAACGTTTTGAAAATCGAATCTTCCAATTTAGAACGTTTTGAAAATCGAATTTTCCAATTTAGAAGGTTTTGAAAATCGAATCTGCCAATTTAGAACGTTTTGAAAATCGAATCTTCCAATTTAGAACGTTTTGAAAATCGAATCTTCTAATTTAGAACGTTTTGAAAATCGAATTTTCCAATTTAGAAGGTTTTGAAAATCGAATATGCCAATTTAGAAGGTTTTGAAAACCGAATCTGCCAATTTAGAACGCTTCCAAATTCGGATACTTTAATTTAAAACGTTTCCAAAATCGGGTGCTTTAAAATCAGAATGCTTCCAAATTCAGGCACTTTGAAGTTTGGACGTTTAAAAATTCGGGAGCCTTCAAATTTGGGTTTCTAAATTCGGGCGCTTTTCAAAATTGGGCACCATCAAATTTGTATACATCTAGATACGGGCGCTTACAAATATAGAAGCTACCAAAGTCGAACGTTTTCAAATTTGAACATTACCAAAATCGGACGTTTTCAAATTTTCACGCTAGTAAAGTTTGGAGCTTTTTAATTTTTACGCCAGCAAAGTTTGGCGCTTTCAAATTTGGACGCTAGCAAAATCGGGCTCTTTCAAGTTATAACGCTTAAAAAATCGGACGCTTTCAAATTAGAACGGTTTCAAATTGGTCGCTTTTCAATCAGAACGCTTCCAAAATTGGGCGTTTTTAAATTTGGATGCTGGCAAAATCGGGCGTTTTCAAATTAAAACGTTTCCAACTTCAAGTGCTTTTATAATAGAACAGTTCGAATTTTCAAACACTTTCAATTTAGAACGTTTTCAAAATCGAATCTTCCAATTTAGAACGTTTTGAAAATCGAATCTTCCAATTTAGAACGTTTTGAAAATCGAATCTTCTAATTTAGAACGTTTTGAAAATCGAATCTTCTAATTTAGAACGTTTTGAAAATCGAATCTTCCAATTTAGAAGGCTTCCAAATTCGGATACTTTCAATTTAAGACGTTTCCAAAATCGGATGCTTTAAAATCAAAACGCTTCCAAATTCAGGCTCTTTGAAGTTTGGACGTTTGAAAATTCGGGAGTCTTTAAATTTGGGTATCTAAATTCAGGCACCATTTTTAAATTTAATTTTTAAAATTGGGCACCATCAAATTTGGATATATCTAAATTCAGGCATTTATAAATATGGACGTTGCCAAAGTCGGACGTTTTCAAATTTTCACGCTAGCAAAGTTTGGAGCTTTTAAATTTTTACGCTAGCAAAGTTTGGCGTTTTCAAATTTGGGCGCTAGCAAAATCAGGCTCTTTCAAGTTATAACGCTTAAAAAATCGGACGCTTTCAAATTAGAACGCTTCCAAATTGGACGCTTTTTAATCAGAACGCTTCCAAATTCTAGCGCCTTTCAATTAGAACGTTTCCAAAATTGGACGTTTTTAAATTTGGATGCTGGCAAAATCGGGCGTTTTGAAAATTTTAACGTTTCCAAATTTAAAAAGTGCTTTTATAATAGAACAGTTCCAAAATTCGAACACTTTCAATTTAGAACGTTTTTAAAATCGAATCTTCTAATTTAGAACGTTTTGAAAATCGAATCGTCCAATTTAGAACGTTTTGAAAATCGAATTTTCCAATTTAGAACGTTTTGAAAATCGAATCTACCAATTTAGAAAATCGAATCGTCCAATTTAGAACGTTTTGAAAATCGAATTTTCCAATTTAGAACGTTTTGAAAATCGAATCGTCCAATTTAGAACGTTTTGAAAATCGAATCAACCAATTTAGAACGTTTTGAAAATCGAATCGTCCAATTTAGAACGTTTTGAAAATTGAATCTTCCAATTTAGAACGCTTCCAAATTCGGATACATTTAATTTAAAACTTTCTCAAAATCAGGTGCTTTAAAAAGAACGTGTCCAAATTCAGGCTCTTTGAAGTTTGGACGTTTAAAAATTCTGGAGCCTTCAAATTTGGAGGTTTCTAAATTCGGGCGCTTTTCAAAATTGGGCACCAGCAAATTTGTATACATCTAGATACGGGCGCTTACAAATATGGACGCTACCAAAATCGGGCGCTTTGAAACTTTCGCGCTAGCAAAGTTTGGCACTTTCAAATTTTCACGCTAGCAAAGTTTGGCACTTTCAAATTTGAACGCTAGCAAAGTTTGGCACTTTCAAATTTGAGCGCTAGCAAAATCGGGCTCTTTTAAGTTAGAACGCTTCTAAAATCGGACGCTTTCACATTAGAACGCTTCCCAATTGATCGCTTTTTAAACAGAACGCTTCCAAATTGGAAGCTTTTTAATCAAAACGCGTCTAAATTCGAGCGCTTTTCAATTAGAACGCTTCCAAAATTGGGCGTTTTTAAATTTGGATGCTGGAAAAATAGGGCGTTTTAAAATTTGAACACTACCTAAGTCGGGCGCTTTAAAAATTTTAAGCTAGCAAAGTTTGGCACTTTCAATTTTGGACGCTAGCAAAATTGGGCACTTTTGATTTTGGACGCTAGCAAAATAGTGCTCTTTCAAGTTAGAACGCTTAAAAAATTGAACGCTTTTAAATTAGAACGCTTCAAAAATCGGATGCTTTCAAATTAGAACGCTTTAAAAATCGGACGCTTTTAAAGTAGAACGCTTCAAAATTCGGGCGCTTTCAAATTAAAACGCTTCCAAATTCGTGGTTTTTAAAAATCCTGCTAGTTTTTAATTGACACTTGGAAAATTTTCTCTAGCTCTCTCATTTCTTTTTTTTCTGTTAGTTCTTATACTTTTTTCTGTGCAGCCTCTCACAAAAAACAGAAAACGTCTCGGGGAAAAAAAATTCTGACAGATGGCTCCCTCGTTCCAACATCCTCTTGAGCATCTTGCAGTCGTGCTTTACAGCCCTTCGAAGTACCTGACTACGCCCATGAATTAATCTTTGAACCACCGACGAATCGGGTAATTAGAACTGCTTTCGGAATTTCCTTGATGCTCTTGAATTAAAAAATTTTACAAAAATTTAATTTATTTCTGATTCTAGAATTAAAACATTAGATATTGAATTAGAAGGTTCTTCATTAGATTATATAAATTTATAACAAAAATAGCGACAATTAGATTTTTTGTTCTTTAACTGAAAAAAATGGACGGATATGAGGAAGAGAAATTTAATTTTGGAGCGGTGAACTTTATTCGGTGCAGGTGGTTTTGACCCAAACGAACCGTTGGCTCCGGGTCAAGGTTTCAACCCCAACGATCTCTAGTGCCAACCACCCACCGACGGGCGACCACGTGTTTTCTGGCCCTGGCGAGAGTGGCGAATAAACTTATCACACGGCCGATGACCAGGGTCAATTTGCAAAGGATAGCTTCATATTGCTCTTCTCCATTTAATAAAAATTGACTTAATAAAAATAATAATTTAATTAATTTACTTATAATTTAATTATTATTCAATTAAAAAGTAGCAGGATTTTTAAAAACCACAAATTTGGAAGCGTTCTAATTTAAATCAAATCTGGAAGCATTCTGACTGAAAAGCGTCCAATTTGGAAGCGTTCTAATTTGAAATCTAGCTAACGACCAAATTTGAAAGCTCCCGATTTTGCTAGCGTCAAAATTTAAAAAGCGCCCGATTTTTCTAGCGTCCAACTTTGAAACTGCCGGATTTCGCTAGCATTCTAATTTGAAAGCGCCCAATTTTAAAAACGTTCTGATTTGAAAGCGCTCAATTTTGGAATCGAAATAGGAAATATCCTAATTCGAAATCTAACTAGCGTCCAAATTTGAGAGCGTCCAACTTTGCTAGCATCCAAATTTAAAGCGTCCAAACATGAAAGCGCCCGACTATGGAAGCATTCTAATTTGAAAGCGCCCAATTTTGGAAGCGTTCTAATTTGAAATCTAGCTAGCGACCAAATTTAAAAGCCTCCGATTTTGCTATCGCCCAAATTTGAAAGCGCCCGATTTTTCTAGCGTCCAACTTTAAAACCGCCGGATTTTGCTAGCATCCAAACATGAAAGTGCCCGATTAAGAAAGTGTTCTAATTTGAAAGCGCCCAATTTTTGAAACATTCTAATTTTTAATCTAGCTAGCCTCCAACTTTGCTAGCATCCAAATTTGAAATCGCCCAAATCTGACAGCGTCCAACTTTGCTAGCATCCAAATTTGAAAGCCTACGATTTTGCTAGCGTCTAAATTTCAAAGACCCTGATTTTACTAGCGCCCAAATTCGAAAGCCCCTGATTTTTCTAACGTCCAAATTTGAAAGCCCACGATCTTGCTAACGTCCAAATTTGAGAGCCTCCAATTTTGCTACCGTCCAAATTTGAAATTGTCTGATTTTGCTAGCATCCAAACTTGAAATCGCCCAATTTTGCTAGCATCCAAATTTGAAAGCGTTGATTTTGCAAGCATCAAATTTTTAAAGCGTCCGATTTTGCTAGCATCAAAATTTGAAAGCGTCCGATTTTGCTAGCATTCAAATTTAAAAGCGCCTGATTTCGCTACCATCCAAATTTGAAATTGTCCGATTTTGCTAGCATCCAAATGTGAAAGCGCCTAATTTTGCTAGAATCTAAATTTAAAAGCCCATGATTTTGCTAGCGTCCAAATTTAAAAGCCCCTGATTTTACTAGTGCCCAAATTTAAAAGCCCCTGATTTTACTAGCGTCCAAATTTGAAAGCCCCTGATTTTTTGAGTGTCCAAATTTGCAAGTTCCTGATTTTGCTACCGTCCAAATTTGAAAGCCCCCGTTTTTGCTACCGTAATAATTTGAAATCGCCTGATTTTGTTAGCATCCAAATTTGCAAGCGCCCGATTTTGCTAACATCCAATTTAGAAAGCGTCTAACTTTGCTAGCATTAAAATTTGAAAGCGTCCGATTTTGCTAGCATCCAAATTTGCAACCGCCCGATTTTGCTAGCATCAAAATTTGAAAGCGTCTGATTTTGCTAGCATCCAAATTTGAGAGCGCCTGATTTTGCTACCGTCCAAATTGGAAATCGTCCGATTTTGCTAGCGTTCAAATTTGAAATCCCGCGATTTTGCTAGCATCCAAATTTGAAAGCGCCTGATTTTGCTTGCGTCCAAATTTGAAATCCCGCGATTTTTCTAGCATCCAAATTTGAGAGCGCCTGATTTTGCTAGCGTCCAAATTTG
>JBAGKK010000213.1:362156-382837 GCA_037177015.1 Euceroptres primus
TTATTGGCGGGCGTTGTTTGGATCGGGTGTCCCTTCTCCAATCTTTAACAAATAAAGCCGTTGAGTCTCTAATCCTTCTAGAAAGATTTTGATAGTGATTACTAATAAACTTATCAATTTATTGGCGGGCGTTGTTTGGATCGGGTGTCCCTTCTCCAATCTTTAACAAATAAAGCCGTTGAGTCTCTAATCCTTTTAGAAAGATTTTGATAGTGATTACTAATAAACTTACCAATTTATTGGCGTGCGTTATTTGGATCGGGTGTCCCTTCTCCAACGTTTAAGAAATCAAGCCGTTGAGTTTTTAATCCTTTTAGAAAGATTTTGATAGTGATTACTAATAAACTTACCAATTTATTGACGTGCGTTATTTGGATCGGGTGTCCCTTCTCCAATCTTTAACAAATGAAGCCGTTGAGTCTCTAATTCTTCTAGAAAGATTTTGATAGTGATTACTAATAAACTTACCAATTTATATTATGTGGATCGGATGTTCCTTCTCCAATTTTTAACAAATAAAGCCGTTGAGTCTCTAATCCTTTTAGAAAGATTTTGAGAGTAATTACTAATAATTAAACTTACCAATTTAGTGACGTGCGTTGGTTTATTCTTGGTGAATGGTGTTAGGATGGATTCGGTCGCTACTTCTCAGGTTCGCCCTTGGGAAGGTTCACTGGACCTCTGATTTGGACTGGAAGATGGTTGATGTATTTTTTATAAGTTGAATTCAGGATATGGCTCCTGATAATGTTCTCAAAAGCTGCTTCACAGGAACGCCCTTGGAAGCTTCACTGAACCTCGGATTGCTAATTTCGACGTCGAGAGATGGAGATTAACAAAGATTAACTTGACAAAGAGAAACTTGAAAAGAAGACTTCCGGCGTGTAATTGTTGGTAAAATGAGACTGACCTTTTGGGTCCAGGCTCTGCCGGTTATATATCTTTTTGTCTACATCTTTGGTGCCAGCGTTTTTTCGCAAAACCGAGTCTAAGTGACCGAGTCACTAATACAAATAATTGTAATACCAGTAAAAGACAAATACAAGCAAATACATACGGAATCCACATAAATATAATAAAATAAGGTGCTTCCGATCAAGGATCCTTGATAAATGAGTCTTCCTGGATCTGTTTTTGCAAAATGATGGGCTTGAGAGGATAAGTGGAGGGCATTAGCCTCCGGGTGGTCCCGTGGGTTATGTTTGGGTGCTGTCGTCGGGACGTCCCGTTCTATCACGCCTGGAGGTAAATCGGGTTGCCTTAGGTCACGGTGGCACGAGAACGGAAGGATTTTCCCCTTGGGGACAAGGGTGAGGGCGAGAGTGAGGGTAAAAGAGCCAGAGTGTGCCAGAATGATAGAGGGAGAGTGAGAAATCTGTTTCTCACTCCCGCCTGGCGAGAAGCCCGCCTTCGATGCTATCAGCCTCGACCACAAACACCGATCCACAACCACTTTAAGGGTGAGTCTGTTTACCACCCCAACTTGGCCGCACACTCCAGAACCGGAACACTCGACTCGGTGTCCAACTCAGCTTGAGCCATCCTTTTCCCGCTTAAGGGGGATCTTTGTGAATGCGAACAAGTTTTTATTCCGATTTGACACACTCCAAATCCTCTTTTCTTGTTCCGTTCCTTTTTTAAGCAGGGATGCATGGATTCATCAGAAGAGTCGAATCCCTTTCACTTCTAACTCTGCTAAAAATTTACTCGGTTCTAATTTCAGCCTTTCTGAAGTTGATAAATAATAATAATAATCCGCAAATCTGATTATCGTCCAGCGCAGCGAATAATCACCCTAATGAAGCAAAGCTCAACGAACAAACTTGTTAGTTGTTAATTACATCAGGATGCGATTAAAATCTATACTCCAGGATTACGCAGTTTCGTTACGAAGCGTAGAATCTATTTGTTCAATATTTTTAGTTAAAGATTTTTAGGAAATTTTCGAACGGTTCATGATAATGCTTAGGAAATTTTAATTCCAAAATAGTTTTCCTGGATGCGACCGCAAGCTGATGCCCGAATTAGCTTCGTAATGCAATGATGACTAATTGGACCGTGTCTGGTAACAAGCGTAATAACCCGCAAAACGACAGAGGCGCTAGAGGGAACGATGAGGGAAATGTCGAGGGGTTAACTAAACGCATTGAGCAATACGCACACCTCGTAACCAATTTACTGAGAGATTAGAGAGATAATAGTGCTTATAGATTCTGGTCTCTCTGATTGCTACAATCAGCAAAAGTGGGTGTTAATTCACGTTGAAATCAAATCACAGATCAGAATTGTAACTTCCAATTTTAAAAACAATAATTCTAAATTTTTCAACCGTGGATTATTTCAAAACTAATGCTAATTAAACTAACTCTTTCAAACTAAAAACTCTGCTTCCAAGCTTCTCAGTGAATATTACGAACATGAAAAGCGTTCTTTCATCTAGCAAAAGCCCATAAATATCGCGCCGCTTTTCACAGTTTCCTTCGTGAGACAAAAGGGCGAGATGCAGTATAAAAAAAAAAGAAATGGAAAAGTTAGCCAGGTGTACCGGGTGTAGTAGAGGGAAGAGTTGGGAAAAAAGTTTCTTTAGCTAGTCAAGATATATACCTTGATCGCAGTGAGTACTTTAAGATAGGACGTCCTCTGATAAAAGTCTACTAAAAATTTAAGCTTCGAGGGAAATGTCTAGGTACTTTGGAGAACTGAATCACGTTGGGTTTACATTATTCAGCACCAGCAGAATACCAAAGTCCAGGCCTTGAATTATCTACGAGAAAATTACTGACAGTAATCTCTAATCTTCCATATAGGTTGTTGAGCTTCTAACAAACAAAATATTTATAATTTGTTTCAGTCGCCGGGAGTTATGCCTTTTTACGGTGATGGAGGTGCGGGTTTCCGGCCAGCAGCCGGTTTTGGAAACACAGTCTGGCATCAGGGAGTGGGACCAGTGGGTGTAACAGTGGAAACAACCCCAACTACCTGGCCACCTCAACAGTTTATTCAACAAATTCCGGCGCCAAATCAATTGGAAGAGCTGAGGTATCACACGCAATACAGTGCCGCGACGCCCTATCATCCCCAACCAGGTTTGTACAAATTATATATGCAAAATATCCACTATGGTAATAAATTAAAAATTGTTTCTACAAATGGTTCTCTTTTGTTTGCAGTTGCCTATCAGCAACAAACGTTTATAACAACAGACCAGTCAGCGTTTCAGCGGGCTGGAGCTGCAGGACAATACACCATCACCGGTCAACCTTCACCCTTGGCACCAGTTGCACCGCAGAATGCTGCAGCGACCCCTCAGAGACCTCTAAATGGTCAATTTATGGATCCAGCCGTCACTCCAGGTCAAGTCGGTTACGACAGACAGGAGTACGTTAATGGATACCAACAACAGGTGAGGATCCATTCACTAGAGTTCGATGTGCTTTGATGTCTTTCAAGGTTTTCAATGAGAGACAAATCAATCAAATTTTCTAATCAAATTTCAGTAGAAAAATCCTCAGATGTTGTTCGTTTAGATATCAATAAGCCTGTGAAAGGCGGTCCCTTATTTAAAACACTGCTCGATTTTAAGTTACAGATCGAATGATCCTCTTTTCAGGACGTGACGATGGCACCGCCTCCAGCGACGACGCCAACGAGTCGTAGCAGTTCTGTTCATTTGGATACACAACCGCAGCAGCCACAGCCACCTCCAACCGACACTCAGGTCAAGGGCTTTGCGACAATTTCCGCAAACAACGTGTCGGGAAACGAGATGCCTGGGTATCCACTTCAACCGGGCCCACAGAGTTTACACAGCTCTAACGGATATCCAGGCTATGTGGAGATGGGCCAAATGCCAACTCAAAATCAGTGGCAGGCACAGCAGCAGGAACAGCAGCAGGAGGCGAATCAACGTCACATCTGGTCCGATTCTAACACGGACGGAAAGATGAGCAACGTTAGTAACATTTCCTGGTCCGAGAGTGGATTGCAGTCTCAGCAGGCAAACTTGAAACAGAACGAGCAGAACATGCAGATGCAGAGTCAGCAGGAACTCTCCAGGCCAGAGAGTCACATGAGTTGGGACAACAGTTCAGAAAACCAGCAGTCACTTAATCAACAACAGCAGTCACACAGTCAGAATCAAAGCAACTGGCAGCAGAGCTCGAATCAGAATCCAAGATTAACACCGTCAACTCAACAGCAGAATCCACAAGGCTGGCCTCAACATTCGCCAAAAATGTCTGAACATCAGAGTTCTCAACAGAATCCGAGAATGACACCCTCTTGGTCGCAGAATAGTCCGCAGGATCAGCAAAGCACTGCTCAAAATCCCAGACTGACGCCCTCCGGTCAACAGATGCAACAGCAGTGGACACAGCAGACGAAGATTGAACAAAACCCGAGGTTAACTCCCTCGAATCAAATGTCCTGGCCTGATACGCCTACTAGTCAACCGAATTGGTCACCAAGCAGCATGAAGAGCGAGAGCAGTCAACAGCCGCAGCAACAGTGGCCGGATTCGCAGCCAAGTCCAAGACGAACTCCTGGATCGAATCAGTCCTGGCAGAATCAGTCAAATCAGGAGAACAAAATGGAGCAAGGCTGGTCGCCGAGGTCTAACGAAAACCAGCCGAACTGGGGTCAACAGGCTTCGAAACAAGAGATGCAGAACTCGGGGGAGAGAATTCTCTGGCATCAGGACGGGAAAAATGGGTTTTCTGAAGGTCAAGAAGTTCAGGATTCGGTATACAATCAATCAAATCGAGTTAACTTGAATAGCAGGCTTAAATCTATGATTCTGAATAAACAGCATCAGCAAATGCAGAGTCAAATGCAAAATCAACAGGGTCAGATGCAAAGTCAGCAGAGTCAGATGCAGAATCAGCAGAGTCAGATACAGAATCAGCAGAGCCAGATACAGAATCAGCAGAGTCAGATACAGAATCAGCAGAGTCAGATGCAGAATCAGCAGAATCAGATGCAGAATCAGCAGAGTCAAATGCAGAATCAACAGTCCCAGATGCAAAACCAACAGCAGAGTCAAAATCCAACGCAGAGTCAAATGCAAAATCAACAGCATCATCAGATGCATCATTCAGTCCACAGTCAACACTCGAATGGCAGTAGCAGTTCCAAAGAATTTCCGAACGACGATCGAGGGCGAGATTCGCACGAGAATGAGAAGCTGCAAGAGAAAAGAGAATACAATCAATCTGGAATGATGTCCATGTCCCAGAACAACGAATCCATGACCGGTAATTTTTTATTGCATAGCCACCACCCTCGGGCCGATAGTTTGCCCGACGGTGGTGGCTTATGGGAATGGACAGGCGGAGGAAACAACATGATACCAGAAACTGGAATCACAGCTGTAGAGAATTTTATGACAATCCAAGAAAAACAAACATGGGATTCTAGAAAGGAGGAAGAGAACCATAAAGAGAATAGTGTAGAATCAAAACAAGACCAACAGGAAATTGAAAAGACTGGTTCTCCTAAATCTCAGGAATCAGAGTCTCAAGAACCAGTCTCTCAAGAATCAGCCTCTCGAGGATCAATCTCTCAAGAAGCGAAGTCGCAGAAAAGAAAGACCGCAACTCCAGAAGTAAAATACAACTCATGTCAGGTTATCAAACAAGAGAATGATTACAGTGGCGAGGATAATCAGGCTTCCAACTCGCCTGATCTTTCAAAAGTCATCAAGGTCGAACCGGATCAGAAGGAACAGGAAAATCCAAACTACAAGTTCCAAGGCGACGGCGGTCCAGCTAAAGTTTCATCGGAAGTTGGTTCTTGGTGTTGTCGTCGTGGAGGAACGGAACAACCTACACCAGAACATCTACGAGAAGGTTGTTGCCAGGGCTTAAGAACCAGGGACGAGATCCTCGCAGAACAGGAGAAATCGGATACAGAAGTAAAGACTGAAGATCCCAATAGTCCGAAGAGTAATTCCTCGTCCAACACGAAATTACAAGATCATCTGGATAAGCTGAAGAACAATGTGAGGACCGAAGTACCAGACTGCAGCTGTTTTCCTCCAGATAAATGTGAGTTGTCATTGAATATTCAGTTCTACGACACTAACAACGAGAGAATACACTAACCATCAACTTGTACTTGACAATACAAAACTATTTAACATGGCTGATAGAAAGTACAATAAATGTCAGGGGCAGAGGAAAGCTTATGCCAGCCTTAACTTCCCTAAGAAGAAATCCATTCGCAAGGCATATTTTCGCTTACCCCTTTCATTGAGACGATACGTCAGTGTCGTTAGTAAAATACAAGTTCAAACACAAGGTCCACCGGAACCTGGATCCTATTACACTCATCTCGGTGCAGCCGCCAGTCTACTAGAACTCCGAAACGACTTGGAGAGGAGGACTGGACTCAAGGGTAACGCTATTAGGTTCGAGAAGGTTATCTACACGGGGAAAGAGGGCAAAACTACTCAAGGATGTCCTTTGGCAAAATGGGTAAGGAAAATTGAGTTTTATTCATCCGCAAGGGATGGAAGTTTAGTGTCTTCTTCTATTCCAAAATCCTCACTAGTTTATTTTCCGCAGATACTCCGTCGTTCTGGGATTGATGAGAAGATCCTGACAATAGTGAAACATCGTCAGGGCCACAAATGTGCCACGGCTTGGATAGTCGTTGCAGTCGTAGCTTGGGAAGGTGTTCCATCTCATGAGGCTGATCGAATCTATTCCCTCCTGACCCAGAAACTAAACCGCTTTGGTCTTCCAACAACCAGAAGATGCGGGACCAACGAACCCAGGACTTGCGCCTGCCAAGGACTCGATCCTGATTCCTGCGGAGCCAGTTTCTCTTTCGGATGTTCCTGGTCCATGTACTACAACGGGTGCAAATACGCCAGAAGCAAAACTGTTCGGAAATTTCGCCTTTCTGTCAGATCAGAGGTGCGTCAGTTTTACATTTAATTCAAGCAATTTAGCAAGTTCGTCGCATTAAAGTTGCTTCGATGTTACATCTCTGAAAAATTATATTTAAAGGAAGGTCGTTTTCCGCAGGAGCAAGAAGTGGAGGAAAGGATGCACGTTTTGGCAACATTACTGTCGCCTCTTTATCTCAGCCTTGCTCCGGAAGCTTTTAACAACCAAACGCAGTTCGAGAGAGAAGCCAGCGATTGCAGATTGGGTTTTAAGCCTGGCAGACCCTTTTCTGGAGTCACGGCTTGTATCGATTTCTGTGCTCATTCTCACAGAGATCTCCACAACATGAACAACGGTTGCACAGTCGTAGTGAGCCTAACAAAACATCGATCGCTAGCAAAACCTGAAGACGAACAGTTGCACGTGTTGCCTTTGTACATCATGGACGAAACGGACGAATTTGGTTCCAAGGAAGGTCAGGAGGAGAAAATCCGAGCGGGCGCTATTGATGTTTTGACAAAGTAAGTTTACGCCTTGCAAAACGCTTGACACCTTTTAAAACGCTTGACGTCTTTCAAATATCGTAACAAATTAACTTCATTTTCTAACAATTCCTTTTGTTTTCCAGATATCCCTGTGAGGTCAGAGTTCGATCAGTGCCTCTTCAACCCTGCAGACGCCATGGGAAGAAAAGAAAGGAAGATGAGCCGGAGAACGTCAGCAATAAGAAGGAAGCACTAAAAACCCCGGAGAAGATCATCGAACCAAGTCGAACTCCTGTCCATCAAGATCCCTCCAGAACTCCAGGACGAGACTCACAACTCTCTCTGGAGATGAATTCAGTCTTTGAAGGCATGGATGCTCAACTCCAAAGTTCTCAGGTTTCTTCAACGGTACTTGACAGTCCAGTTTCCATGTATCAAGGCTGGGGTTATCAAAATGAACAGCATTGGAACAGGAACGGATGGCTTGATCAGAGGAAAAACAACTGGTTAAATCCCTGGGGAGAGTATCCTTTCCGTGGCTTAGATAGAGAGGTGAAAGTCGTTCCGGATAGTACGAGTTTAGATGACACCAGGCCGAGAAGTGTGGTTTCCCAACACACAGATTCATCCCAGGATCACAGACCCGGATCGAGAAGTATACCGAATTCAACACCAGAGTCGCCTAGAGGATCATTTGCCTATTCCCCGAGAGCTCATCTCCTTTCTCCGAGAGGATCCCTCCCCAATACTCCAGGATCCTTTTCCAGCAGTTCAGGATACATTTCAAATACTTCTGGATCTCTTCCCAACACTTCTGGAGAAATCTATACCTCCCCGGGTGTTTCAGGTTATCCCATGACTCCTGGAGAAAGTTACATCTCAGACAATAGACAACCAAGTGTTTCTCCAAGAGCTGGTTATCCAAATCACTTTGACCCGAATCAGAGAGCTATTCATTCTAAACCAGGACCTGAGGGATTCAGGAATCCGTCCCCTGGAATCGGATTTGACCCAAGTGTGGATCATTATCAGGCGAAGCTCGCTCTTGCCAGACAGCAAAGATATCAGGGCAACGTTTCTCAAAATCCAATGGAAAGTTCGGAACCGAAGTTACCATCACCCAGACCGCAGCTGGATTATAACCGAATGCAACATCAGTATCTACAACCGTCTAGAAATTACTCAACTGAGCACAATTCAAATTTGATGACCACTCTGCCAGGAATCTCAACTGAAAACAACCCTCCAAAACAAAACGACTTGTTGCATCATCCTTTCGCGGATCAGAATAGACTCTACCAAGGTCAAGGCTCTATCAAAACCTGGAACGATCCTGCCACTTCTTTATCATTTCACACCCAGCATCAAAACTCCAATTCGAATTCTGTCTCCAGGATTCCAGACAATCAAAAGTGGCATCCCGATCAGTTGAAAAATTCCTGGGAAGTGCCTTCGGAGCCTTCGCCCTTCAGAGTACCGAAAGGTCGACCGCCTTCAAGAACAACTCCGAATCAGAACATTCCAGTTGTAGAGAACAGTATCTTCCAAAACTCTTTTGTCAAGACTTTCCTCAAACCCCAGGAGCCGCCAAAGACCTTTGACAGTTTGGCCAGCAAGGCCTATCCTCAAAATCCTCAACGAAGACCCGACTGGTCGGAAGAAAAGCGGGAAGGATTTCACGAACCGAGGCAGGAAATAGCAAATGGTAATCCTGGATGGTTGAACTGGGCAGAAGCAGAGATGAAACAAGTTCAGGACTTCCATACGATGTCGGGATTAGGACATCACGCCTTCCCTCAATACAGTTACCCTGCGTATCCAGTTTTTGAGAAACCTTATCCAAACACCTGGGAAGGTTACAACTATCATCAGCCTTATCAGCAAACGGAGTATCCACCACAGTTGTATCAACAGAAAAGGGAGACCTACCCACCTTCTCAGTATTCCTATCAAAGTGTCTCACCTTACCAGGGATTGAATCCATCATGGAGGTGGGAAAAGCCTCGATGGGAAATTTACGATCCTCCATCATACTTTCCAGTTCTTCCTGATCCTCCGCCAAAGGCAGAACCTCTGGGTGAAGTTGCTGACTTTTCTGACAACGAGGAGTGTTTCAAGGATGCACAGATGGGAGGAGTGGCGATAGCTCTAGGACATGGAAGTGTTTTATTCGAGTGTGCTAAGCATGAGATGCACTGTACAACTGCTCTTAAAAAACCGAATCGGCTGAGCCCTACGAGAATTAGTCTGGTCTTCTATCAGCACCGGAATTTGAATAGAGGAAGGCATGGTTGGGAGGAATGGGAAGAGAAGATGAGACTGAGGAAGCTGGGAGTTACGAGTACAACAACCGGCAGTTCAACCACCATGACTACTACAACGGTTCAGACATCACCAACGACAGTGTCAAGTCCCGGTGTCTCATCAGGTAATTTAAAGAAGATTTTGAAGTATTGTTAAGGGAATTTATTAGAGATGGAACCCTTGGGTCGTTTCTACGAAAAATCAGATTCCATTGGCACCTGTGGATGTGCAGAGGAGTTCTGTGGTACTTCTGCGCAGAAAAGCACCATGGTACTTTTAGTTCTAGCTGGTCCTCAGAAAAATTCCAACGTACTTTCAGCTGCACAGAAGAGGTTCATGAACTCTTTTTTCTGCTCAAAAAAATCTTATGTTACTTCGGGCTGAGCAGAAGTGCTTCATAGTATTTTTTGCTGCGCATGGTACTTTTGGCTACTCAAAAGAATCTTATGCTACCTTCGGCTACGCAGAAGAGTTTCTTGATACTTTTAGCTACTCAAAAGAGTTCTATTGTACTCTCGGCTGCTCAGATGATTTCTGCAGATTCTACAAAAGATTCTGCAGTACTTTTGATCTGCGCAGGAAAATTCTATAACACTTTGGGATATGCCAGACAGTTCTATGGTACTTTCTGCTGCACATAAGAGTTCTATGGTACTTTCATCTGCGCAGAAGAGTTCTGTGGTACTTTCTGGCGCACAGAAGAGATCTATGGTATTTCTATTGCGCAGAAGAGTTGTGTAGTACTTTCTGCTGTGCAGAAGTGTTCTATAGTCTTTCCGCTGCGCCGAAGAGATTTATAGCACTTTCGGCTGCGCAGAAGAGTTCTATGGCACTTTCGGCTGCGCAGAAGAGTTCTGTAGTACTTTTCGCTGCACAAAGGAATTCTATGGTACTTTATGCTGCGAAAAAGAGTTCCATGATACTTTCTGCTGCACAAAAGAGTTCTGTGGTACTGTATGCTGCTCATAAAAGTTTGATAATACTTTCTGCTGCTCAGTAGATTTCAATCGCCCTTATACCGTAAGAAATACTTTTTCCCGGAATTAAAATTTACAAGAAATATTGTCTGACGTCCTTATTTTCTTCGCAGGTTGAAAAACTTGGGGAACGAAGGAGGATCTCTGCAGGAGTGTCAAACTTGTTCCTACTTGCTTAACACCTTTGCGCCAGGCGAATTTCGGGACCAGTTGCTTCCAGGACTGTGTGAACACTGTGTGTTCGCGAGTTGAACTGGTTTCGAGTTTACGAGTTGGAAAAGGTACAGCATGAACACACGGTGTTCACCCTAGCGCGAAGGTGTTGTGTACAGTTTTTCAACCTTCTCTTCTTGAAAAGTTCTTAAATTTCTTAAATTTCATTTCAACTTTTGGAACTTAAAATCTGATTGGTTGCGTTGATAATGAATTTGATGAAACTTTTGCAAGGATTTATCACAATTGGCTTCATAGAACCTTTCTTTTCAGGTGGTGATCAACCTCTGCGACTTCCCTACATCCCAAACGTGCCGAGTTCTCAATTCATGATGAGGTCTCCGACCTACACTACCATGACCTGGACAACCTTGTTTCCGATGCATCCATGTATGATAACCGGATCGTGCCAAGAAGGAGGAGCCAACGGATGAAATGGTTCTAGTCAAAGATGAATTGTAAAAATCAAAGGATATTAGAGGTGATTTCGTAGAAGTGGATTGGAAAATTAGCATCAGCCATCATTGAATACATCACGAAAGCATCAAAACAATCCACACTGCCATTTTTCTATTCCACGTTTTGTGCTGGAGAAGAAAATCTACCGAGCAAAGACGTCACTCCCCAATTTTTCTGGGGCTTCCCTTTTTTATACTGTACCTCTGTTAAGCAACGTTCACTTTTTGAAAACCAACGTTCCAACAGAAACAAGATTGCAGATAATCTGAAAAAAAAGAAACTAGAGAGAATGAAAGTCGTATCGAGGCTAAATCTCGCATGGTGTGAAAATTTGTAGCGGTTGGTTGCGTCCTGCCGTGCTAAAGACTTTGATGCGATGGATTTTTAACGTATTGACTGTACACTTTAGTAATATCGCGTAACTATTTCGTGTTGATAGCACCCTCATTTTATTAGCTAGTCCTCAGGTTCAGCGCGTTTCTCGAAAGTGCGCGCAACGTCCGAGCCTTCTAATGTAACTTTTGCTCAGTTCGCGGACGACAAACTGGAACGAAATGCTCGTTTAGACTATTTTTTTACTATTTTATCTACTTTTAAGTAGAGTTGACAAATGCTCATTTCCAATTTGCAGCGGTTTATAAGAACGGAGTCAGAAATCCATTCTTTTCTCCGTTGGGACCAAGTCTTTCAAGATGGAAATTAAGTTTTAATCAAAAGGTGTTTCTTTTCAAGGAATTGAGTGTTCTATTAACCCCAGTGACTTTCTATATATTCGTTCTAGTTTCCGCTCCGTATCCAAAAATCCGCTTCTGGAGTTCCAAACTTTTTTTACGAGATTTGTGACAAAAATCTCGAAATCCGGAACTCTAGTCGGATTATGAAAGAAAAAAAGACTGTGTTTCGACTTTCGAAATGATCAGTTTTTTTTTTAATTCGTGTAGCCACTGCACAATCGATCACACTTTCGAGATTAACAAAAACACGAAAATGATCTCAAAGTTTTTTAACTAACACTAAATCCCTTATTTTAATCCTTTGTACATTGCGCTTATTGTATCGTATTTATTTGTATGCACACTTTTGCACCCGTTTATATATATATATGTAGAATATAAAGTACGACGTGACTCAGTACAAAGACAAAGAATTTTTTTCACAAGAATGTAAGAGTGTTTGAGAGAAAGAGTGAATGTTTGTTGCTGCATTGGATGTTCGATTCGTTAATCAATGTGTGCATAGAATCGAAGATCAAGGCACGACGATGTCTCAAAAAAAAAGCCGCGGATAAAAAAGTCCAAATCCACAGAGTTGTCACTTATTTTGTTTTTGGACGAAAGACGAGTCTAATTTATGTGTCTTATTATTATTTGACCATTTTGTACATACTAGGATGACTATTAGGTTTTTTTCCACGAAAATCTCCCAATTTTATACATATATAAATATATATGAATAGAAATATATATATATTAAAAAAAGGATCTTACGTCACTCTGATAAAGTGTGAGAGAAAGAGTGAGTGCGAGTTTTTATTTATTTATTATTGTCGCCCTTGTTTTCCCCTTGGAATTAGGCAAATTTAGGCTGATTTTTGTCGACGACTCTAAAAAGCATCGGGCTCTTGTCGATCGATCGCGAGATATTTTATATTCGTGTATCTGCGTGGGGCGGAGGAGAATCAACAATAAATTAAATCTGAACCGGAGCCAATTTCTCTCCTTGTGCCCCAAAGTATTATAAGAATCATTAATATATTATCAATTATTATCGCATACAATAATTAGTAATATAATCTAATTTAACTGATTATTTATTAATTAAGTTTGAAAATGTTGTACTACTATCTACTTTTAAGCAGTTGGAGTCAAACGCCGAAATGCCGGTTGTCCGTTTCGCATCAAACTCCGCCCAGAAAAAATGAGAAAAATATTCGTCAGTATAAAAAAAATAAATAAAGAAATGAGAATCATTTTGCCTGATTTTTTTGGGAGGAGCGAAAATTACTCAGCGAAACGCGACGCTCGAACTGTGAAAAATGCGCATTCCGTAGCGTTTCTTCCGACTACAATCTAATCTATTCCAAATTTCTGTAAGCTAAGTTCATTATCGCCCTTTATTTCGCCTTATCGATCGTATATGTATATTGTAAGGACGGACAGAGAGATATTCCAAGTAAAAATACTCGTTTTTCTCTCTTTTTTTAAAAATAAAGTCTCTTTAGAGAAAAGTCATATTGGTAAATGTATTTATATGCTCACAAAGCAACTACAGTACAACAATCACCTTTTAATGCGCCAGTCTCTTAGAATTAAACTTTCATTTTGGAAGCGTTCGCTGTTTTCACATTTTTTTAAAGTGGTTATTGCCCTCGAAAAGTGTAGATTAAAAAACAAAAGTTGTTTTCAACACAGCAACAAAAACAAAAGTTGCTTTCAACACAGCAACAAAAACAAAAGTTGCTTTCAACACAGCAACAAAAACAATTTGTTGCTTTCTAGACAACAACCCATTTTTTGCTTTTTTTTATTTTAGCTTTGTGTCTCGATTTTGTTTTGAGATAATTTCAACGATTTGTACTCGGTCGTCTGTTTGAAAATTATATGTACGTAATTCTGCTTGGAAGTTTGATGCAAAAATTGCAAATTTTCTTCCTTAACTGATAAATTTCATTAAAAAAATTTTGGTCTCACTGCATCGAAATTGTCAAGCAGAGAAGTTTGCAAACAATGTTTTGCGAACTACGGAATAAACACTTCCACTTGCTGCAGGAACAAAAGACAAAAGAAAGAATTCTTAAAACTTTTGATAAAGTAATAAATATATAAATAAATCGAGAAATTAATAACGAGACGATGCCAAAATAGTGTTAAAGGTATTATACATAATTAGAAAGTAAATGAGATTACGTGTAATAATAAATATAACGAAACTATCAAAGCTAAAGTATGTAAGAAGAAAATCATTTGTAAAAGTAATAATACTATTGATAAAAAAAATAAGTTGACGATAAGAGAGACAAAAGATGACAAAAGAAGAAAATAAATTACGATTTAATAAAAATAAAAACGAAGGTGGTAATGACAAGTTGAAAAATGTATTTTTTCTTCCAATGCCAAAAAGATGCCATTTTGTTTTATACGAAAAAACCGATGAAAAACAAGAAAAAAATTATGCCATGGGAGAAAATTATGTAGTGCGTAGTAGGAATACCTGGTGAAAAGTTTCACTTGGATTCCATCTGGCGAATTGGAGGCAATGAAATTTGAAATTTTTCATCAGGGAAACGTATGTGTGTGTAACAAGAAACTTAATGTGTATGTCTTGTCCGCCTTATGAAGCAACATAACAATAGGAGAAAAAAAACAATATTTGTAGATTACAATAACAATTTGAAAATAAACAATAGAAATAATAATCTCGTGTTTCATTTATTTATGAAGAGACTAGCATAAGAGCATAAGAGAGAGCATAAGCATTTATGCTTATTATAAAGAGGAAGAATTCAATATTTTTTTCCCCCTGGCTCCTACGTCAATGCCTTACGAAAAATGTATTTTTTCCTGTTAATTTTCACGCCCCCTCAGAAAATTGAAATTCCCTCATCGATGAATCGATCAATAATTATGAAATTCCTGAGAGCTTTTCCACATAGAGAGAAGGATCCTGATCAGAAAATCGATTGGCACTTTGCCATGGTTGGTTTAGGTTACTTAGAAGCATAAAGATAAAAGCGTGCCTCGCCCAAAACGATCTTGGCAAAGATAGGGCGGTACCATTTATACCAATTACGACGTCCAATCAGCGTACATCACGTTAACTGAAAGGCAAGACCGTTCATTAAAATCTGCTTTATACTCCTTGGCCGTATCTCTCTAGTGACCGCAAAGTGCATCAGGATTACCCAAGTTACCATCGTCTCTGGCTAGTCGATGCTTCGAGGTCATTGGGTTAAAACGAAGGTCATGCGAAGGTCAAACCTTCGCGAGGATGCATCGCCATTCTGCAACACTTGCGTTGAAAATGCAATCCAAGACTTTCGTCTTTACGATTCCACACTCGATCTCCATAAATTGCGTAGGAAATCGCTAACGATTCTTTATTCTGTATCCATTTTATCTTCCAGGAATCGAAAGGCGTATCGTCGTAATAAGCGATCCTTATGGCATCTTTAAATTCCACAGAATAGCTTCACATTTCCTTTAAATAGTTTGGAAGACACCAATTGTTGAATGTTCAAGAAAAAAGGAGGACGAATTTATCATTTTTTGCCCTTTAGATCCTACGCCTATGACTCACAAAAATGTATTTTTTCTCGTTAGATACTGATGGAAATTCTTTAAGAAATAGGAGGAATATTTAGACACATTTTCGTCCCTTGGCTTCTACGCCTATGAATTCTAATGAAAATTATTTAAGTTTATGGACATTTCATACTTCAAAGTCTTTCAGATTAATTGGCATTGAACATTTTAGGAGATTCAAATTATAGATCAAAGTTGTTAAAAAATGTTGTACAATTTCAACAATACAAGAGTCATAGGCGTGGGAACCAAGGGATTGATATCTCTTAAATTTTTCCTCCTACTAAATTTCTTAACTTAAAGCCAGTTGCTTTAAAAAAAAATTAAAAGTGGCAACAAAGAATTTTTAAATGTAAGTTCAAGAAATAAAGAATGTGTGGACGAATAAAAATATTTTACACCTTATCCTCTACGCCTATGATTTACAAAAATATATTTTTTATAACTAAATACTGATAGAAATTGTTTCAGAAGTGGGAGGAATAATTTATATGATATCCGTCTCTTGGTTTTCATGCCTATGGTACTAAAATGGCATCTTTAAATTCTACAGAATAGCTTCACATTTCCTTTAAATTTCCATTAAATAATTTGGAAGACACCAATTCTTAAATGTAAGTTCAAGAAATAGAGAACGAATTTATTATTTTTTGCCACTTCGATCCTACTCCTATGACTCACAAAAACGTATTTTTCCCTTAGATACTGATGGAAATTGTTTAAGAAGTAGGAGGAATAATTAGATAGATTTTTGTCCCTTGGTTTCTACGCCTATGAATTCTAATAGAAATTATTTAAGTTTATGAACAGTTCATATTTGAAATTCTTTCAGATTAATTGGCATTTAAAATTTTAGGAGATTCAAATTATAGATCAAAGTTGTCAAAAAATTTTGTACAATTTCAACAATACAAGAATCATAGGCGTGGGAACCAAGGGATTGATATCTCTTAAATTTTTCCTCCTACTAAATTTCTTAACTTGAAGCCAGTGGCTTAAAAAAAAATAAATTAATAGTGGTAACAAAAAATTTTTAAATGTAAGTTCAAGAAATAAAGAATGTGTGAACGAATTAAAATATTTTGCTCCTTATCTCCTACGCCTATGATTTACAAAAATATATTTTTTTCTTGTTAAATACTGATAGAAATTGTTTAAGAAGTGAGAGGAATAATTTATTAGACATCCGTCCCTTGGTTTTTACGCCTATGGTATTAAAATGATACTGAATTTTTGAAGTGAGACAAATTTAAAGCCCTCGTCTGTAATGGAAGGACCAATTTAATTTTCTTTTCCCCTTAACTCCTACGCCTAGGGCCCACAAAAATCTATTTCTTCTTGTTCAATTCGCTGGACAATTCATATTTGAAAGTCTTCCAGATTATTGGCCTTTAAGAAAAAATTGTCAAAAAAAATCAATTTCAATAGTAGAAAATTCATAGGCGTAGGAAGGAGGGGCCTGTAATCTTTCAAATATCTCCTCCTACTTTCTTAATTCTACAAAAAGTTGTCTCCGATAAAATAAAGGAACAGAATTGTGAGATTAAAGTTTCAGACACGAAGTTTCTGCACAAAAAAGGCAATGCTCATTTTATCTTTACGATTGGACAATTGGTTACATAAGGTTGAAATTGTATGACTTGGGGACGTACAATAAACAAGAACGTCGAATGGTGAAGTCGGTTCTTAGCCTTTAAAGAAACCGTCGCGTAAATCATCGACGCGTTTTAGTATTCCTTTTTTGCTGTACCCAGAACACATGCACCGATCCGATTGTTTCCGACTCAAAATGGCCGACATGATTTTTTGCGACATTGCTTCTCCGCCAGCAAAGTTCATTTTACATTCTTACTTTTTGTAGTTTTTTTGCAGATTAATGTCGACTCATGTTGGAAAAATTTTTCTCCTTAGAATATTCCTTTAAAATATTCAAAATTGCAGGCTTTAAAATTAATAGACTTTGAAATTTGTAGGCCTTCAAAGTCGTAGAACTTCAAATTCGCAGATTTAGAAAATTATACGCCTTCAAAATTTTCTAGATCCGTAAAATAGTACGTTGGCAAATTACTAGACCTTCAATTATTCTGCGTTTTTATAATTGCAGGCTTTCAAAAATGTACGGCTTCAGGAAATGGGTCAAGTTAAAGGGTAAGAAAATCTGAGAAACGTAGGCATCCTAATTGCAAAGCCTATTTAAATTTATTTGGTAATTCAGGTAGTTAAATGTGTGAGAAACAATTGGAAACTTATATATTTCTCGGACCTTTCTTCGTGAGTGAAGAAAGGAAAGATGCGAAGCTTCATCTCAAAATTTACAGCCTTTTTTCACAGTTGGTTGGCAAGCCTTCGAGCGAGTGGCCTTCCCTGAGACTTTTTCGAAAACCCTTAGCAACAAAGCCCTCTGGTAGATAGTACCTGCATGTTTTACTCGCCGACGAGGTTTCACCAACCCTATTCGCTCTTTTTGCGATCCACTGTCGACCTTAACTAACCTCCGTATCGAGATCTCGTTTTTTTTATTTTGTTTTGGAAAGGCAGAGTTATAGCCACCGCGCATGCGTGGGCGGGGTCCCAAAGGACCTCGGGCACAGGACGTAAATCATTTCGAGCGTACCGCATAAAAACCCAATGGAAATACGCTTCAGGATTCATAAAAAGCGTGTACGCAATAATTGCGAGCCATTATTCTCTCTTATTATGACCATGCCAATTTTTGCCTTTCCTAACAATTTACGCAATCCTATAAACAGTTTTCTGTTTTTTTTTAATCAATCCTTTAGTCAGCTGACGAATTAAAGCATTTTTGCCCCTTAGCTTCTCCGCCCATGACTCATACACTTTTTCTTGTTAATTTTTACATTCTCATTTATTTGCAGATTCTATTTATAAACGAACCTCGTATTTTATTTAGGGGGCGGACAAATTAAAATTTTTTGCCCCTTAGATTCTGCGCCTATGGTCTATATGATCGTTTTTCTCCAGAACTTTTTGTTTGTAGATTGCATCTAAAAACGAACCTTGTATTTTATTTACGGGGCGGAAAATTCAACATTTTTGCCCCATAGATTCTGCGCCTATGACTCATAAGCTTTTTCTTGCTAATTTTTACATTCTCATTTATTTATAGATTCTGTCTATAAACGAACCTGGAATTTTATTTAGAGAGCGAATGAATTAAAATTTGTTGCCCCTTAGGTTCTGCGCCTTTGGTTCATATGATATTTTTTCTCAATAAACTTTTGTTTGTATATTGCATCTAAAAATGAACCTTGCATTTTAATTAAAGGGCGAACGAATTCAAAATTGTTGCCCCTTAGATTCTGCGCCTATGAAGCATAAAATTTTTCTTGTTAATTTTTACATTCTCATTTATTTGTAGGTTCTTTCTATAAACGAACCTGGCATTTTATTTAGAAAGCGAACGAATTAAAATTTGTTGTCCCTTAGATTCTGCGCCGATGACTCATATACCTTTTCTTGTTAATTTTTACATTCTCATTTATTTGTAGATTCTACCTTCCAACGAACCTTACATTTTAATTATAGGGCAGACGAATTCAAAAATTTTGCGCCTTAGATTCTTCGCCTATGACTCAAATACTTGTTTTGGTTAATTTTTACATTTTTATTTATTTGTAGATTCTATCTATAATCGAACCTTGCATTTTATTTAATGGCCGAACAATTAAAATGTTCTGCCCCTTAGTTTCTGCGCCTATGAAACATATGTTTTATTTTTCTCAATAAATTTTTGTTTATAGATTCCATCTAAAAATGAAACTAGCATTTTATTTATAGGGAGGACGAATTAAAAATTGTTTGCCTCTTAGATTCTGCGCCTATGACTCATAAACTTTTTCTTGTTAATTTTTATATCCTCATTTATTTGTAGATTCTACCTATCAACGAACCTTGCATTTTATTTATAGAGCGGACGAATTAAAATGTTTTACCCCTTAGATTCTGCGCCTATGACACATATGTTTTTTTCTCAATAAATTCTTGTTTATAGACTGCATCTAATAATGATCCTTGCATTTTATTTAGAGGGCTGACGAATTAACATTTTTTGCCCCTTAGATTCTGCGCCTATGAGTCATAAACTTTTTTTTGTTAATCTTTACTTTTTTAGTTATTTGTAAATACCATCTATAATCGAACCTTGCACTTTATTTAAAGGGCGGACGAACTAACATTTTTGCCCCTTAGATTCTGCGCCTATGTCTCATAAAGTTTTTCTTGTTAATTTTTACATTCTCATTTATTTGTAGATTCTACCTATTAACGAACCTTGCATTTTATTAGGGCGGACGAATTAAAATGTTTTACCCCTTAGATTCTGCGCCTATGACACGTATGTTTTTTTCTCAACAAATTCTTGTTTATAGATTGCATCTATTAATGATCCTTGCATTTTATTTAGAGGGCTGACAAATTAACATTTTTTGTCCCTTAGATTCTGCGCCTATGACTCATAAACTTTTTTTTGTTAATTTTTACATTCTCATTTTTTTTGTAGATTCTACCTGTCAACGAACCTTGCATTTTACTTGTAGAGCGTACGAATTAAAATGTTTTGCCCCTTAGATTATGCGCCTATGACACATATGTTTTTTTTCTCAGTAAATTCTTGTTTATAGATTGCATCTAATAATGATCCTTGCATTTTATTTAGGGGCTAACGAATTAAGATTTTTTGCCCCTTAAATTCTGCGCCTATGACTCGTAAATTTTTCCTTGTTAATTTTTACATTTTCAGTTACTTGTTGATACTATATATAATCGAACGTTGCATTTTATTTAGAGGGCTGACGAATTCAAAATTTTTGCCCCTTAGATTCTGCACCTATGACTCATAAACTTTTTCTTCTTAATGTTTACATTCTCATTTATTTGTAGATTCTATATAAAATCGAACCTTGCATTTTATTTAAAGGGTGAACGAATTAATATTTTTTGCCCCTTAAATTCTGCGCCTATGACTCATAAACTTTTTCTTCTTAATGTTTACATTCTCATTTATTTGTAGATTCTATATAAAATCGAACCTTG
>JBAGKK010000217.1:0-36510 GCA_037177015.1 Euceroptres primus
AATTATGTTGCCTGAAATAATGCTCAATCTCGAATCCAAACTTCATCCAGTTAAATTTTGAAAAAAATTATAAATTTCTTTCAATAAAGAAGTGAATAAAGCATTTTAATACTTCTTTATTTGATAAAACTCTGTGGAAGTTACTCTATGAAAACTCAATATAGAAATTCTATTTAGAACTCCAGATAAAATTCCACTCGAAAATTTTTCTAATGAATTTTCTTAATACATATAATTCTGCATTGAATTTCTATATGAATTCAACTTGGAATTATGGAATTTCGGTAATAAAAATGGAATATGAGAAGGAAGAAGCGAAAATAAGAAAAAGAGGAAGACAAGGCTCTTTGGATTATTTTCAAAATGTCCCAAAAAATAGATCAATTTGATTTGCAACAATTTTATCCAAAAACAAATGAATATTTTTTCCATCATTTATTTTCAATTGTTTTTGGTTGCTAAAAAAATTGATCTGCAACGTACAGTGGTCTGGATTTGGAATTTACTGGTACATAATCCACTGCAGGCTACAAAGTCTACAATTATTCTTAACTGAATTTGAGGATTTTTTTGAGCAATACTGAGTATTAAATACTTTAGAAGGACTTCAGGCCGCATTTTATAATTTCAGTACGAGGATGTTATTATTTAAACAAATAGTTCGTGAAAAAAAATTATTTCAACAATATGATTTTTTATCTTTACACAAATTACTTTAGTAAACTTGTTGTTGATCAGATTTATTGAAGATCGATTTAGAGAACATAAAAATTCTAAACAACATTTTATTTAATTGTTACAATCAATTTATTTGAACAAATACTTCAATGTACTTGTTTCCAGAAATTGTATTAGTGTATCAATGTATCACTTTGTTGTAGAAAAAAAATTATTTTGTACTATAATCGTTGTGATTTATTATTAGAATGGTAATCATTAACGAAAAATGTTCATAAATTCAAAATTTGTAAACATGAAATAAAATTAGAAACAATTTCTTAATCTATTAAGGCCCATTGGTAGAACAATGGACATACCAGAAAAGTTAATACTGAAATGAGACCATTTGATCAAAAGATAAATTCATATGGAAAAAATCTGATTTTTCAATTGTTTAAACCAAAATTGTTTAAACAATTTGTTTAAATAAGTAAGTTACAGAAAAACTGATTGTGCTATTCGATTCTATGGAAAATATTACATAAAGTCCATGTGTTGGACAACTTTTTTCCACCCAATTTGTTATACAGTATAAATAAAAAATTACATAGTGACACCCGCTTCAGGATTTATTTATATTATAAAACGAATTGGGTGAAGAAAAAAATTGTCTAATTGTCTAATTGTTTTTTTATGTAATTTTCCCCGTAGAATCGAATATCGCAATCAGTTTTTTCGTAACTCAAATATTAAAACAAATTGTTTAAACAATTAAAAAATCAGATTTCACTTCATAAAAAATTATCTTTTGATCAAATGCTCTTATCCCAATATAAACTTTTCTGGTATGTTAATTGGTCTTCCCATGTGCCTTTCATAAGTTAAAAAATTGTTTATAACTTTATTGATTATTTACAAATTTTCAATTTATGACCACTTTTCGTTACTGATTACCATTCTATTAATAAATCACAACGATTTTGGTACAAAATAATTTTTTTTCTACAACAAACTGATAAATTGGAGAATTTGTTCAAATGAATTATTTATAATAATTAAATAAAATCTTGTATACAATTTTTATGTTCTTTGAATCTACCTTCATTAATTCTGATCAACAAGTTTATTTAAGTAATTTGTTCAGAGATAAAAAGTCATACTGTAAAAATGGCTTTTTTTCACGCACTATTTGTTTCAAAAGTAACGTCTACATACTGAAATTAAATAGTCCCGCCTGAAGCCGTTCTAAATCATTAAATGCTTAGCATTTCTAAAAAAAATAATTAAAATTAGTTAAGAATTGTAGCCTAAAGTGTGAACAGTAAATTCCTAATCTAGACCACTGTGCAAAGCTTCGATATTCGAAATATCTAAATTTACTGTTAAATGCTCGTTGCCGCCATCCCTATTTAATTTGTATATTGAATAGAAGAAATTAATGAAGATAAATAAAAAAAATAATAACATGCATACTCTCTAAATTTGAACCCGTCAAAATTTTCACTGATTTCATTCAGTGAATTATTTTTACCTAATTCATCAGTGAATTTAGATTGAACTTCAGCCAATTTTACTAAACTTCAGACAATTTTTACTGAACTTCAGTCAATTTTACTGAACTTCGGCCAATTTTTACTGAACTTCAGTCAATTTTATTGAACTTCAGTCAATTTCACTAACCTTCAGTCCATTTTACTAAACTTCGGCCAATTTTTACTGAACTTCAGTCAATTTTGACTGAACTTCAGTCAATTTTACTGAACTTCAGTCAATTTTACTGAAACTCAATCAAAATTCACTAATGAATCAGTTAAAAATGGGTCACTGAATGAAATCAGTGAACATTTTGACTGATTCATATTTAAAGAGTAGACATAAACGTTCAAAGGAAGATGATTCAAATGCTTCGATTCGCAGATGATATTGCTTTGCTGACGACGATGGAAGAAGAATTATAGATAACATTGAATGTAATGAAGACAGTTTTCAACAACTATCACATGAAAATAAATAGTGGTAAAACTAAAATAATGGCTTGTAGGAAGAAGGTAGTAAAGAGACCCTTGAACATTAAGATAGGTAATGAAGAGATAAGGGTAGTTAGCGAATTCTGCTATCTTGGTAGTAAAATAAATTATGGCCGATCTAAAGTAGATATTAATTCGAAAATGGCACAAGCAAGAAAGGCCTTCGTCCACAAAACAAGGATGTCAACTTCTAACATTTTGTAAATCAGAAAGAATTAGTCATTAGTCAAATAACTGATTCAAATTTAGAGAGACTAGTAACCTCGCATAAAAAAATTGTGCAATAAAAATGACAATTTCGGAAATTGATAAAAATGCGAAGGTATGAAAAGTTGAATGGTAAATATCAGAGTGAAAAATGATAGGACGGGTTAGAGACAGTCAATGGGACGTTAAAAGGTCGCTTAGCTGTGTGAGAGGATTTCGTGAGGTTCGTGTTGTAGGGCGAGAGGTACAAAGTGCAAACGGGACCGAAAAGGGGGAGGAATGCAACGGGCGTAATCTGATTTTCAGCAACTTTATACGTCGCGCTTCGATTAAAATCCAGCCACCGTACAACGCGGATATCGTTACTCGCTAGCAGCCCTTTTCTCCCTCGTTTACCCCCCACTGAGCCAAACACCAGCCCTTCTATTCAAACCTCAGGCGCACTTGCCGAATTATTTCCTGTTGCTGATGCACAAAATTTGCATATCAGAAATAACGTTTCACTCAGTTTTAAATAAAACAACAAAGATTCGAAAAAATTTATTAAAAGAAGCATTTCTAAAAGTCGATTTGAAATTAAAAGTTAAATTGTTTACAAAGTGTTATCAAGAATTCATGTACTTTTCATAAGTATTATTTCTCTATTCAGAACTATTACTTTATCTATTTTAAATTTTTCTCGTATCTGAGAATACATTTTCTCCAAGACAATTTTGTTCGTGTAGTAACTCGAATTCCCAAACTCTAGTAATTTATTGACGAGTGCAGTTATTTTAAACATTAAATTAGATCTCAGATTAGTGATAGTAAATTATTCGTGCTACAAGATTGAATACTAATTCTCGATAATTTATTTGCAGCTCTAGTTATACTTAACTCTATTTTATTTAAACCTCTAATTAAAGATGTTCAATTATTATTCGTTAGGTAGATATTTAGAACCAGGAGGATCGAAAACAAATATAAAATGTAGGAGCTAATTTGTATCTCTGACGCAAGTTACTCTAAATGGTTTATTAATATTGCTAAACACAAACGTAAAGTACTTATGTTTAAAAGTTCTTTACTCACGCAAATGATATTCTAACATCTTGAAAAAAACTTCTATGTAATATAAAATATAAAACTCCAATGACATAACAGTGACAATACACAATTTAAATCAAAAATTTATCCGATGGCGGACAGCTTATTTCGTTTACATCATGCAAGAGTATAAAAATATAAGTGTGACAAGCAGAGATACAAAATCAGATGCAAAATGGAAAGAAAAAAAATCACAATGTAACATTACATTTTGCTTCTTCGACTGACACGAAGAAATCCATAATTTACGCGTATCCTATCTGAGCCAGATACCGTTATTTGAAGCGCATTGAAGCAGTGTATTTTTCCAGTTTTATGACACGGATCATAAAATAAAATGTATTGTAAGAGACGAAATAAGAGAATTCAACGTAAAAGTGCCGGATGTCAAATGGCCGTCCAAGAGGGGCAAGGGGAACATGGGCAAAGAAAAACAACTACGTACAATATTAAAACGCAAATCACGTTGCGCAACGTGGCCGCGCGCGGGCCGATTGGAATGTCTTGGCATTAATAAAATATGAAGTATATAAAAAGTTATTATAAGGAGTAAATAGAAATTTTATATTTATTCATAAAAAAGCGCTTAGCGACTCGCGGAAAAGAGAGATGGGAGTTTCCGCATATTAAAAATGATAAATAGGCTTTGCAAATTTGCGTAACTGTTTGGCAGATGAACTACGAGCTTAAGTGTGTTAATTATTTAAATATTCAAGCACGTTTGTCAGACAGTTTCTCATTACTTAAACGCGACTTTAGACTTTACACTTATATTCCTATAGAGTTGTTGAAGGTATAGTTCGTATATAGTTATTAAAAGAACGTCAATCAAAATTATGAGATGGAGAAACATAAAATAAATGAGAATCGTTACTTACGATCTGAATAGGCGCGCACACGCAGGTATTTCACGCTGAGATCTCAATATCAAGGTACTCACCTGAAACAGTAAAACGAACATAAAGGTTAGTCATGATTAGTTTATACGGAATAAGTATCTAGCGTTAGTCGCACGTGTGGCGTGAAATCAGTAAATATTTAATTAAATCTTAAGCACAGGATTCCTTGAATTTGAATTAATTAGAGACAGTACGAGTTTCTATATTACACAGGAATACAAGACTTTGAATTTCAACCCACAATCAGGGTGTCTAGCGATCAGGCCATTTGAAATTACCGGGTTTTTCTCGACCAAATTTTTCATTTTCCCGGCCAATTTTACATTTTTATTTACAATAACATATATATTATATGAATTTTCTTCGTGTGAAAGGTCCAATTAATAAAAAAATTTTTTGTATTGATAGGCAACGCTTTGGACTTTATCAATACTAAGAGATGTTTTTATAATAGGACCTTTCACACGAAAAAAATACATATGAAGACGTGAGAATGACAACTCGGTAAAGAACATTTGTAGTTGGCCCCTAAATTAGGTTATTTTAACTATTACTTGGGGGGCCAACTTTAAATGATCTTTAACGAGTTGTCATTCTCATGACTTCTTATAAAATTGAAAAAAT
Organism: Euceroptres primus; assembly: GCA_037177015.1. Classification (NCBI taxonomy): domain Eukaryota; kingdom Metazoa; phylum Arthropoda; class Insecta; order Hymenoptera; family Figitidae; genus Euceroptres; species Euceroptres primus. Next base: position 5,504 of record JBAGKK010000217.1, read on the forward strand.
GTCGAAACTGAAGAATATGGATATAAGCGTATATATTATCCTAGATAACTTATAATTTTTTACGAAAGAAACACATTAGCATTTTTTCCCTATCTTAAACATTAAATTACAAAATTTTTTTAAATTTTGGAAAAAAAAGTTAATGTTCATTTTTATTTTCGAAATTTATTTTTTCCCCCTTTTTAAATAGCCCTAAATAAAGTGAAAATAAGTAGATTTTACTACTAAATTGAAAAATTCCCGATCTGAAATAAAATTCCCGGGGTTTGTGCTCTATTGTGCCGTAAAAGATTTTTTGAAAAAATGAAAATTTGAGCCCAACAATAAAGAAAAACATTTTTCATGTCAGCCTCGCTATTTGGTTTTTTCGAAAAAACAAATGTTGTACAAGGTAGCATAAAAGACACACAAAAATGTGCTGCAAACCACAATTTTATATTATGAACCATTTTCGAAAAAAAAAATACAAATAAAATCAGCCGCGCCACTTTGTTTTTTTTTTGACAAAACAAAACTTGTGCTAGGAACTACCTGCTACGCATACTACTGTGCTGAAAATATGAAGTCAAAATCTTAAACCATTTTAGAAAACAGGGACTAAAAAAAACTCAAAAAAATTATCAATTTCAGAATTTTAAAGAACAGAAACTTGTTCTGAGTTGTGCTGGGCTAGCACAATAATTATCCCTAATGACAGTTTTCACTGAGATTAATATTTTCCAAAAAAATGCAATCTTTTCGAACTTGGAACGCGTTTTTGACTCAAAATTTTCAAAATTACGGAATTTGAAAGACTGAAACTTGTGCTGAGTTGTGCTAGGCTAGCACCATAATTATCTCTAATGACAATGTTCACTCAAATTCATACTTTCCAAAAGAATGCAATCTTTTTGGACTTGGAAAAAATTTTTGGCCCAAAATTTTCAAAAATACGAATTTCGAAAATCTAAAACTTGTGCTGAGTTGTGCTAGGCTAGCACAATAATTATCTCTAATGGCAATTTTCACTGGAATTAATATTTTCCAAAAAATGCAATCTTTCTGAACTTGGAATGCGTTTTTGACCCAATATTTTCAAAATTACAAAATTCGAAAATCTGAAACTTGTGCTGAGTTGTTGAGTTGTTTTTTTTCGAAAATGGTGTATAATATTAAATTTTGGTTTACGGCAAATTTTTGTGTGACTTTTACGTTACCCAGCACAACATTTGTTTTTTCTAAACAACCAATTGGCGAGGCTGACATGAAAAAATGTTTTTTTTTTATTTTTGGGCTCAAATTTTTATTTTTTCAAAAAATCTTTTACGGCAAAATAGAACAAAAATCTAGCACAATTCAACACAATTTTCATTTTTTCGAAATTTGAAGTTGGCGTTGCCAACTTCCTGGACATCCAAATTCCCGGGTTTTTCCCGATTTCCCGGTCCGCTAGACACCCTGCACAATTGGTTTGAAAGTTGATACATAAGTCAAAATATCGGCTGAAATTCAGACAAACTAGGAAGTCAGATTTTAGGAAGAGACAAACTTATGCACTATACACAGAGAGAGAAAATGTAACCATTTTTAGACTTCTGTATTACTGTGTTATTTTATATCTCATGATAATTACAAATATAAAAAATGATCATACATATTGCAAATTATAGTGTAATCATTTCAAAGTAGATTAAATGTGAATAAATAATTGTGAATTAATTTAATTATTTCGAAATACTAGTCATTCCAGGCTTGTTCAAAATTTCATCATAATGAGCAAAATGAGAATTGCTCGATTCGTTATTTAGTCAAATGAATTAAGTGACTCTCGACGTTATTAAAATACAATTGCGAGCTATTCAATTAATTATTATTAGTAACAAAATTCATAGAATTCTTTATATAAATCATCAGTTTTGTTAGTAAAGAATAGTAAATTACATATCAGAGTTCTAATTGAATATTTTTTTGAGCTGTGTCATAACGAGACGGGCTCAAGGAGAAAAATAAATAAAATGCAAAACGGGTGAAAACAAATCATCGGAAAAAGTGGATCTCGTCGAACCTATCGAAGTGCGATTAAAATATAAAATGGTTTCGAGGATTCGACGGTTTTACGTGCCATTTCAATTATTGTCCCACGCCACGTACGATTTTTCACAACCAAGTTTTCTACTTTTTTGCCTATCTACATTTTTTTGTTGTTTCATTTGTCCGTCGCAGAAAGTACGATACCATTTTATCGAACGCCGGATTAACAGCGTCGATATACCGATTTTTGTGAACGCGAACCTCGACTTGGCCTCCAATTTATATCAATAAAATAAAATATTTTAAGCAAACGAAAAAAAACATTTCAAACAGTGAGTTAATGCAGAAAATAAATTATAATTAATTTATACGCTTGGGCTATAATGTGTGATGAATTTATGTTTATAATGTATCATATTGAAATTTTTCAAAAATTAGTTTGTAGTGGATGGTAAGTGAGTGGAGAGAAAAGCACTGATTCTCCAATTCAGACTCTCCCTCTTTCCTCTTACTTGTTTTTCATCTGCAATGTCTCTATGCCTGCGGCATGCAGAGTGTAGTATCCATTCGGGTTGGAGAGGAAAGGGTCAAGGGTGGAGGGGTTGGGGGATTTAAACCCATTTAAATATAACCAATACCAACCCTTTCATCCTCCACCGTTATGGATGATTTTTATCGTTCATTTGAATAACCCGTAAGCTGCATATCCCCGCCAGAGAGTATGCTCTGACTGCAGAATATACGCATATTCGTAAAATATATATGTAGGGTTAATACAGAGTGAACCAATGTTGGAAAAAAATGTTTAATCGCCCAACAAGTCCGATTTTATAACCAATTTTTACGTATTAGCAAAAAATTATCAAAAAATTATTCTGCTTCATATGGACTTTGAAAAATGCATTTTAAAATCATGTTTCTAAAAATTGGACAAAGAATTGTTTTGTCGAGTCAACCAAATAATTTTGTAGACTGAACAAAACGTTTTGTGAATACAACAAATATTTGATAGCACAAAAACTTTTTAACGAAATTATTGTCAAAATGTTATATTATTTTTTTTTGCAATGAAGCGTAGTTTATATTGACGCTTTTTCTCCACTTTTTTAAAATCACATACAGGTGTATTTATCCGTTTTACGTTTACCTCCGGAAAGGGACACACAACTCCCCATTGATGGAAATTGCTTCATGCCATGCACGGATATCGAAAAGTTTTCGAAAATTTAACGAAACTCGCTATTTCCATATTTGAATCTGATCAAAAGCACTTAGCCATGATACCAAATTCCCATCAGACAACTTCGACTTTTCAAAAATAAATTTGTGACACAGTAAACCTGAAGGTACTAAGAAGGTACAAATGTTACAGTTTCAGTGTTAATTTCCTTGGTAATTTTCAGAGACATGAGAATGAAGTTTTATGCAGTTACCAAAACTTAAGTTACAATTTTGTAAATTTTAGTTAGATTTTTGTGAATTTAGAAAAAAATGTATAGAAAAATTCAATTACAAGTGAACTGAATAATCCGTTAAAATAACATAATTTTATACGATACTTGTCTTAAATTTCATAAAAATTTTTGTAACCTTCGTAACTTACAACTTCCGGAATTTTACGAACATTCCTAACAGTGTTTCTACTGTTTGCAATATTTTTATGCCAATTTGGATCATGTTGATCCAAATCGATTACCTCGATTCTGGGGTAAAAATGATCTGCAACAAAAATTAATTTTTCCAAGTATTGGGATATTTTGCTTTTGCTTTTTTGTTGTTTTGTTTTTTCAAGACAACACATCTATTTTGAAATATGTGAAGTTGGCTGAATAAATATGTGGGAATTTCCATGATAGGTGTTAGTATGTGACACTGATTTCAAGTGTTTAAAAATATTAGAATTTTTTTAAATCGTCAATAGTACAATATTCAATCAATCCGATGAAATTAATATAAATATATCTTATTAAGGATGTTCTCTCCGTACAGTCAACCTCAAAATTAATCAAATTTTTACATTGATTTATAAAACCAAAGCGAACAAACCCAAAATTATCGTGAAAGAATTGTGAAAAAGAAACTTTAGAGGAACTGTAGAAAGAATAGTTTGGGTCTTAATTTTAACTAAAAATAGTTACCTGGATAGTTGTGGTTTTTCCTTTGCCTCAGTTCTATTTGGTACGTTTATATTTAAATTCTTTTATTTAGAAATTATACAGTTAATAATCTTGAAAATTAAACAATATGTCAAATTAGAAATTTTAATAAAAACGTACCAGATGGTACGTAAGGGATCTTTCAAAAAAAAAAATGAGTTAAGAATTGAAACGAAATTAAAATTTTGACCTTTGTCTAAGACGAAGGAAAGCAACACAAATATACAAAGAAGTATTTTTAAATGAACAATTATAACTCAAACTATTTTTTATGTAAAACGCTTCAACTTCTCTTTTAAAATTCGTTAGAATTGAAAAAGGCTCTTCTTTTGTTGATTTGATAATTAAAAATAAAGATTGATTAATTTTGAGTTTGTCTATACGGAAAGAACATCCTTTCTAAATCTGAATCAGTTACATTTAACTTATTGTCAGTTAAACCAGGGCTGACTTTTTGCTTTACCAATTAGTGAAAATTAACTGATATTTAATTAAAAATTCCCTCATATTGACTGAAAAATTCCCTCATATTCAGTTAAAAATTCTCTCATATTCAGTTAAAAATTCACTCACATTCAGTTAAAAATTCACTGATTTCTAGCCAAACAAGTAACAGAAATTTCAGTGGACGAAAAATGAACTGATTTTCTCTGAATGAATCAGTGTCTGACTTCTTACTTCTGAATCAGTCATTTTTAACTGATTCAGATTTAGAGAGTCCTTAATTTTCATAGAGATAACCCTGAAAAATGACCGTCGTGCGTTACGTTTTCCATGGGATTGCCCATGTATTCCTCTAAACGATCACAGTAAAAAGAAAATATTTAAAATTGTTACACCTTAAAATGGTTTGATTGAAATTAGTAAAATTTGTTTGGATTCAAGCAAAATTGATTTGATTTTAAGTAAAACTTGTCTGACATTAAGACTCAATTCTGAAATTCAACTGACATGATATTAAATTTAGACCAACATTGCTTAAATTAAGACAAATTTTACTGAATTTAATCCAAACCATTTTAAGCTGTAACAATTTTAAGTATTTTTTTTTTACTGTGATTAACTGCGTCAAATGTTATCCATAATTCTGTCGGTAAAATTAGCAAATTGAACCCGGGAAAACCAAACGGTCCTAAGTCCACCTTGTGATAAAATCGAGTTATCGCCACCCCCTTCTTTTTTATTACTTTTTATACCTATTTCAGTGAATAAAATTAAATAATATAATAATATAATATAATAAATTAAATAATTAATTAAATAAAATTAAGTTTTGCTAAGTATTTCCTCATAAATTAGCTATTTAAAAGTGTCGTAATATTTTGGAAAATCAGAGTATTTAAATTAAAGCGTAAGTATTTAATTGTTTCAATTGTTTTTTTTTAAATTTATGTTCGATATCTAACCTTTTGACAAATAGAGAGGTTATGAAGAAAATTATTAAAATAAAAATAAACAATAACATTTTGATCTTAATTTGTTGCTATTTGATATATTTGATATTTTATAATGAATAAAAATATTCCTTTTAAGACATTTCTTGAGCGATTTGTTGTCTTTTTTTACATAATTAATTTCACTTATCCCTTTAATTCTAGGGAAAGTAAAACGGTCCTTCACCGAATAAAATTCCTGGTAAATCTTCCCGAGCAAAATTGTTGCTGAATTGATGCCAAAAAAGTTTGATTAGAATAAGTTATCCAGTTTCGAGAAAATAGCTGTGAAAGTTGACAATATCAAAGTGACACTAGCCTAAAATTCGAGCAAGTTCGGCTGCGGATTTTGATAAAACCTGCAATTTTAAGTTTAAAATAAAACATAAAAACTTGCTCCTGAGATATGAGAATGCAGAATGAGTCTAAAAATATTTTATTAAGAAAATGATTCTGTTCCGAGAAAATCAAGATTTACTGTGACGTTATCGCACTGTGAAAAACAATTTTTCGCTAAAAGTCTGATAAAAAAAGAAAATTATATATTTTTTAGCAATAACCTTTAATAATTTAAAGATATTAATTTCTTTAATTAATATCCAATTTCTTTTAAAAAATGGCATTTCTTGAAAATTCAATCTTTCAATTTTTCCAACAAAATAAAAAATTTTTAAATTAATTTCTGTCTGAAAAACCTTCTTTAGGGTGTATTTATGTTTGCCAAATTTGCTCAGAATTTTTAAATTAAAACTGTAAAAGTTATTTCTAAAAAATATTCGGTAACCTTATGTGCCATATTTGGTACAGTGGGCAATAAAAGGTTTAAAAATGAAATTTCGAAGAAATTCTTTTAGCACAACATGTTTTTGCTTTTTAAGAATTTTTTATACAAAAGACCCACTTTCAACAAAAATGTTAGTTATATAGTTCTGTACTGTCACCCTTCAATTGAGTAAAGTTAACTAAGGAAAATATATTTAGGGCCTTATTGAACCAAGGAATGTAGTTAAACTATTTTCATTTTTTTCTCTTTCCTTAGTTATTTTAATATAATAGTTTAATATAAATTTAATATAATACACTCATTTCTGGATCGAGTGCACATGGATCGACCGCATCGTTCACGTTTCACTGATTGTGTCTCCCCCCGAGCGTCCCTTGATCGGCATACATCGCTCGGGCAGTCAGGGCCGCCAGACGTTGTTTACATCATAACTCTGCGCATTTACTTTTGTACGTTCAGAGACTATATACGCGATCCTGAATTGGATCGAGAATATTCTACCCCCGAGCCGTGATCTCGATCTAGTAATGAGTGTATGTTATTAGTTTAATGTAATAGTTAAATTTTAATATGATGGTTAAAATAACTAATTTCTTAGTTCAAATAACTAAAGAGAGTGAAAAAAATGAAAATAGTTATTCTAACTACTCTCCTTGGTTCAATGAGGATCCAATGTATTTTTCTTAGATAAGTTCTCAATTAACTTAGTAAGTAGTCATTCTTACTAAGAATGTAGTTAATCTAAGAAAGTAGTTAATATAATTAAGAAAGTAGTTAACATAACTAAGAAAGTAGTTGGATTTACCATTTTCTCCAACTAAGTTTCTTAGTTGAAGATTTACCAGGAATTTTTTTCGGTGTTAGTCTACCAGCATTTTCATTGAATTATAAAATTTATACGTTGGGCCATTTATTTTTTAAAATAATGGCCATCAGATTGGTCCATCACACCATACACACACACACAAAAATTGGATTCAATTTGTTGTAAATTGTAGATTTGGGAAGGTTTTTCGTCTCTCCTGTAAAATTAGGTTGAATGGACTCAGGATCGTTTGGTTTTCCCTGGTTCAATTATAAATGGAGCAAGTGGCAACAAAGAGTTAAAATCTAATTTAAATAATGGGTTGTGTTTTCCTAAAGGCGGAAATTGTAAAGCGTTATTAAACCCCTTCTGTAATTAGATGGCTTTTATTAAAGGGAAGAGTCTTGTGCAACAGAAATCGCATGCAAAGAGGGTGACTGGGGATAGGGAAATTTCAATTCTAGTAACGAACGTGAAACTTAGTAGAAAGGGTAGTTAGCCGTGTAGTAGAGTTCGATTGAACTGGACGCCCGTTTGCCTTTATGTCGAGTGGCTGGTTCGACCGAGCATACCTACTCGATACGATAGGTGCAATGCAACCAAGTAACCTTTCCCATACAAATCTGAATTCAAGGAATTTCAAAATTATTCATTATCTGACATATAATGTGTTATTAATTTATTCTGCTCCACAAATAACGTGCATTAGTAATTAATTAATTTATCAAAGCAGAAATTCATTTTACTCATTGGCTTAGTATTAATTGTGATGAGTATTAATTGCCAGTAGCAAATGAATTGTTAGAAGGATTATTTAGGTAATATTGAATACTAGATTTAAAATTACAATTAACTTCGACAATTAATGGGATTCAATGTTTCTAAATTGAAAGTATCGAAAATCTGTAACTTTTCTGGAATGAAAGGAGCAAATGAGGGATGTGAGCAAAATAGAGTGACGTGTAGTAGGTAGAGAGGAGAAATCCTGTATAACGTCGGTCTACGCTAGTACGTTCAAGTATGAGTGGAACGCAAATATCACTTGGCCGGTAATGCCGGATCAATTCTCCCGGCTCTCGACGCACCCTTCGACGAATAATTTTCCAATCCTAGAATTATCGACATACCGACGCATTTCCCACTAAAAATTCTAATTTGTCTAAATAAAAAGTCCCAAGATTCGCTTCAAGAGACATTTTAGCTTTTGCATCTAATTTAGTAATTTTTAATAAGCAGTTTCAGATAGTGTATACTAGGGTGGCTAAAAAAAAAATGAAGTTCCTTTGATTTGTGGAGTCACCCTCCAAAAAGCTTCCATTTAATGAAAAAACAACTGTGAATTTTTTCGAATTTTTTGAACAAGGGTACCTTGGATCCCGCGGGAGTTAAACCACCCCCAACCGTAAAAAATTCGTATTTTCTCACAGGTTTGATAACAAAATTTCTAGTTTTGCCTAAATATCGTAAAAAGTGGTCAAAAAAAGTAATAAAATGAAAAAGTATAGAAAAGTTGAAAAACTTCTCCCAGAAATTAAAAAAACACCCCTTTTTTGAACAAAAAATGAATTTTCGAACATTCTGCAGTTTCTATTGCAAATATTTCGTGGATTTGAAGCAAAATAATGACGAACATTACTCAAAAAATATTGGCTATAAAATAAATGACATAAGGCACCCTTATTTTTCAAACACTACCCCTTTTAAATTTTTTATGATAGATTTCTTATTTAATGAAACAAACTTCTATAAAAAATGCGTATAAAATGTATGAAAAAATATCTAAAGATACCATGTATTCTATGAATTGTTAGTAACACCCCTAAGATGGAATAAACTACTGCTAAACCTAAAAAAAATTATATTTTCTCGTGCAACACAAAAAAATAATTTTATTTTTGCCTACAATTTGTAAACTGTCGTCAGAAAAGGTAAGAAAATAAAAATTTTCAGAAAAGTGGAAAACGCACTCTCGGAAAGTAAAAAAACAACCCTTTTTTAAACAAAAAACTAATTCTCGGGCTTCTTTCAGCTTCTAATGCAATTATTTGCATCATTTCGAAAAGAATAATTTAATTTGAAGGCAAAAATAAAATTATTTGTATATATTGTACGAGAAAATATAATTTTTTACATTCAGGGGTAGTTTATTCTATCTCAGGGGTGTTATTAATCATTTATACAATATATGGTATCTTTATATATTTTTTCATACATCTTTATACGTATTTTTTATAGAAGTTTCTTTCATTAAATAAGAAATCTGCCATAAAAAATTTAAAAGGGCTAGTTTTTGACTACTAAGAGTGCCTTATGTCATCTATTTTGTAGCTAATATGTTTTGAATAATGTTCGTGATTATTTTGCTTCAGATTCACGAAATATTTGCAATACACATTGCAAGAAGTTCGGAAATTCATTTCTTGGTCAAAAAAGGGGTGCTTTTTTAATTTCTGGGGAACGTTTCGGAACTTTTAGGTTACGAAAGCAACAGAAATTTTTATAAAATTTAAGATACTTTTCAGCAACCGTCTCTAAAAATTACCAAATTGTAACTGAAATTTACCAAACTGTAACTGAATTTTCACGAATTTGCCTTACGGTAACGGTACTAATGTAAATAAAGTTAAGGTAACTAAATTTTTCTAAATTTACCTTAAATTTACCAAATTGTAACTGAAATTTACCAAACCGTAACTAAATTGTCAGATGCACGTAACTGCATAAAGCTTCAGTTACACAATAAATCGTGGGATATTATTTTAATTTGCAACGATATTATTTTGATCTGAAGTGAATCATTTATTCTATTGCCACAGTCTTTTATTTTTTGATTTATTGTTTTGTTGCCGATTAAAATGATACGTTGGCATTTTCTGTGTACTTAAACGTAAAATTTTTTCTATTACAGTTTCGGAATTTTAAGTTACAAGTTTCAGAATTTTCATTTACAAGTTTCAGAATTTTCATTTACCAGTTTCAGAATTTTCATTTACAAATTTCAGAATTTTCAGTTACAAGTATCGTAAAATTACCAAAATGTAACTGAATTGTCATTTACTTGTAACTGAATATTTCTACATTTTTCTTAAATTTACTAAATTGTAACTGAAATATACCAAACTGTAACTGAAATTTCAGAAACGGTAACTGAATGAAGCTTTTCAGTCTCATGTCTCTGAAAATTGCCATAACAGCACAGTAAATCGTGGAACACTATTTTAATCTGCAGCGATATTATTTTGATCAGAAGTGGATCATTTATTCTATTTTCACAGTCTTTTGTTTTTCGATTTCTCATTTTGCTGCCGATTAAAATGTTACCCAGGGATTTTCTGTTAGTGTAAGGAATATTTGCACACATTAAAGGAAAATAAGTTTCTAAAATAGATGTCAAGACAATTATTACTTAAAACGAATAAAAATTGCAGAGAAAGGAACAGACACTTGAAAAGAACGGTTGTACTGGATGGGGTTAAACACATCGAAATAGTATGTCAAGTGTGTTTCCAGAGCTGGTCTGTATAATTAGTTTCGCATCATAATAAGACGTAGTAAAATGCAATCAATGTAAATAGCTATTTTTACACAAGGACACATATGTCAATATTTCCTAAAGTATTTACAAACCACTGCACGTTGAAATTAATTAACAGTTTTTGCACTTTATTTATGTTTCATTACATGCAGCTTTTTATACCATTCATTTTTATACATACTTGTTTTTTTATAATATATACAAATACCTCTTGTTGAGCTTATTATAAATACAAAAGAAACTCTTGCGTTAAAAGTTGTTATAAAATTCTATACTCAATTTTTTAATATATTATACTATATAATTTATAAAATGCCAATGTAAAAAGTAATGCACCATTTCAATTGAAACTAATTTATTTACCGAGCTGTTAATTTTTCAAGGTCGCCTCTAAAATGCTCGGAGGTTGTGGACGATAATTCGAAATATCCATTGAGAGATATATAAACGCGAATAACGGCATTTTGATATTGGAGAGTGGTGAAATACAGTTTCAGCACTGTTCCCCACGCGACTACCTATTATAAACGCGGTGTACGCCAGGATGGATACGCTTAATTAGCCAGTGAGTACGGATAATGCCGATAATGCTCTAATGCCATCGATCCCGCAACGCCAACGTTTCCGCGGAGGAGACCTTTATTGGTCGAAACGATGATTGGTGGAGGGTGAGTGTCACCAGAGGGACAGGGCAATTGCAGAAAGAGACCCAGCACTTTTCAACTCGCGAATAATCCTTTAATTAGATGCCAACCTCCAGCAACCTCTGTCCCTCCGACGATTCACATTTAGTTGTATGACACTTGAGGAATTTTTAATTACATAATTAAAAAGTTGCCTTATTTAAATCTGAAACTTATTTGAATAACGAGAAAAATTTACACTTTTACATCGTCTGTATTTTATAATAACAATTAGAGCTTGCATATTTTTGTAAGTTCTTATTTGCAGTAACACGAAAGTTTGACTTTCAGTCAAATTATTGATTGACTTTTAGTTGTAGCCAACAGGATTCGACTAAAAATCAGACTATACTGAAACTAACTCTGCAGACTCTCAAAAACTTATTTTCTATAAAAGAAAACAATTTTTCTTTTTTTATAACAAGCAACAGATGGATAACTCCATAATTTATATTATTTCGCAACTCATATAGCTTATTTATTTTTAGCAGTTTTCAGAGTGGCCATTTATTCAGGTTCGTAAAAATTTTCCTAGGTCATTAAAATTAAAATAAATAATGATTAATATACCTGAAATTTTGTTTATTTTAAGGCCGTGTCTACGTGTACCGAAATTTCGGTACAAATAGCTCCGAACTACGACTACTCTCTGAATTTGAATCAGTCAAAATTTTCACTAATTTTATTTAGTGACCCATTTTTCGCTAATTCATCAGTGAATTTTGATTGAATTTCAATCAATTTCACTAAAATTCAGTCAAAATTCACTGACGAATTAGCTAAAAATGGATCACTGAATGAAAACAGTGAAAATATTGACTGATTAAGATTTAAAGAGATTTGTACTGAAATTTTGGCCCTGTCGACACTGACGGCTATTTGTACCGAAATTTCGGTGTAAATACCCATAATCATAGTTCAGAGCTATTCGTACTGAAAACTTTTATTTTTTTCAACTATTGGAATAAACCTCCAAAAACGCATACCTGCGATTAATTTGAGACATTATTTCGATAAATATTCATTTAGGAGAAAAAAGTTTTAAATATAACATAAAGCTCCTAAGAAAATACATCTTTTAGATTCTGCTCTTGTTCATCAGATACGCATTAATTATCAGGGGGTAACACAAAAGGGAGTAGGGATATCTTTGTCTCATCGGAATTCCTATAAATATAAATTCTCTAATTTAGACTTTTTTACTGCAGATATATTTTTTTTAATTTTATCCATTATCTGGGGGAGGGCACAAAGGGTGTGGGTGTCTCTTTGTCTCGTCAGAATTCCTGTACGCATACATTTTTTAATTTGAACCTTTTGCTGGAGTTACATTAATTGTCACTTTATTCCCTTATGACATATTTTAATTTGGACTTTGTTGGTGCAGTTATATATTTTTGTTTACTTTATTTAATTATCAGAGGAAACAAAAAAGGGGATTTATAATATCTTTGCTCAAGTGTAGTTCATTCGCGAGACCATAAACATTTTTTAATAATGAGATGGGCAAAATTTACACATTTTTGAAAATTAAAATTTTCGTTACAAATGGTTTCAGTCACGGCTTCGGCTATTTGTACCAAAATATTGGTGCAAATAGCCCACTGGACATAAATGGCTATTTGTACCGAAATTTCTGTACACGTAGTTCGGAGCTATTCATTCCGAAATTTCGGTACACGTAGGCACTTCCTTATTTTAAACATTTTTAGTGAAAGATGAAATTATTTTCAGAAATAATGAAAAGAATTCTAGATTTTATTACTGTTGTTTACTTCATACAAATTGCAATATTTTCTACAAAATTGTAAGAGTTCAATGATTTCTATTAATTCATTAGTGCTTTTCAATAAAGAAGAACATAATTACAGGGTGTCTACTTAAATTCGGAAAAAGATTCTCTGACTTTTGAAGGTTTTTATCAGGTAGGGTAAGTGTCTCAATTACTGCGGGTGTACGTATTGCTGTGATTTCTTTTCCTAATTAGAATAAACTAAGTATTTAACTTTTGCTTTAAGGGTCGAGTCAATTCTTATTTAATTGACCGAATCTTTTAAAACCAAAAGATTTATTTATACTTAGTTTATTCTAATTAGGAAAAGAAATCGCAGTAATACGTACACCCGCAGTAATTGGGACAATTACCCTATCTTCAGATTTTTTCAGGTTTATTAAATTTAAAAAAATATATGACGGATGATAAAACACTGAAATAACAGATGCATTTGAAAAAAAAATTATTTAAAACTCTAAGAGTTACTTATTATGTTTTTTTAACCAAATCTGCATACAATATATTTAGACAGTTTCAGTCCTAGTAAATATTTAAATCTTTTAGTTATTTTAATACAAAATAAAAAAAAATTAAGCGCGCACGAACAAATTCACTGACCTTAGAAAAAATTCCCTAACATTTCTAGGTATATTAAAATTTCCTGACAATTCCAGGTTTTCCAGATAAGTAGAAACCATGAATTTGTGAACGTCTTTAAATAAATTAAACATTTGATGGAAATTTAATTGAATTCAAGAATATCAAGAAATTTTAATTCTTTCAGGAATTATTAATAATTTTATTTTAAAAGTCATTGGAATATTAATTAAACTTTTTTAAAATAGAATTTTCACAATGTTGGCTGTATAGTAGCTATTTATTAAATGATATCAAAATTGGATCAAAATAGCTTTAATCTATTATGCGTATCGTTTTTAAAGGCTGAGAATTATAGTATTATTTAATTCACAACCCCTAATTAATACTGAATTAAATGGTAACCCTGAGTTCTTTTTTTGCCTATCAGTACCTATTTGAATTTAAGACTAAAACGAAAATAAGTTGAGTCTGAATTTCAGCTTTTACTGTGTACCATAATTTAATTTTTTTTCTTGAAATCCGACTACAAAGGTAAAATTTCTTTTGAAAAGTGAAACGTGAAATTGGAAATGTATTTATAAATGAATTTAGGAATTAATTTCGTCAATTTTCATGAATGCATCAGAGGGATATTGGCCGCGAAACGTGCAATTCGATTTTATTGGTGACAATTCGGACTGGCAGGTTTCGGCTCGCGAATGATGTCAATGATTCCCTACGTTCCACGCACAATGAAATCGGAAAGGGTTGGCGAATTTGAGGCATGGAAGCAAAGGGAGAAAATAGGAAGGTACAATTATATGACCGCCGACGAAATTGTTTTCACGGCAGACAATATTACCCTGGAATTCGTAGAATGCGTGTTGCTCGTTTAGAAATCCACTTTTCCTATCTCGCGCCCCCTCAATGATACTAATATCGATACGTTCATGGAATTTCATTATTATATCGATTCTACATCAGCTCAATTCCTCACGATTCATCAAAAAAGTCCATTCATTCCATATGTTATATTACTCTTAAAAACAGAAGAAAAAAAAGCAGAAAAATATAACATTAATAATAAATAATATTAATATTATTAATAATAATAATAATAATAATAATAAATAAAAAAGTTTTTGTTTCTTTAAATCATTTTTATATACATAATCATAAATACTTTTACCAAGTGAAGGAACTTTTAAAATTGTCTTTCGATTAAAATTTCTGAAAACTTTATGCTCCCGTTTAAGTAGATCCAACCGAGTTTAGTCAGACGCGACACTTGGAAAAATGTATCCCAAAAAAATTACCTGAATTACCTGATTACTTCTTACAAAAAATTTTTTAAATTGTTTTTATAATCCATTTTGCGTAAATATACTTTGTAAATAATATATTAGGGTGGCTCCGAAATGACAAAGATTTAAAAATGCAATAGGTTGCTGGAAATTCTTGCTCCTTTTTGAAAAAAAAAAAAATCTATAAAAAATTTTAATCCAATCCGATGACATCCTGCACTCCCTCATCGAGGTCAAAGGTTAAAGACTAAATATCTCTGTTATTTTCGTGTTTACAAAAAATTGTTTAGCAAAATATGATCCTAAATTTTTACGAAAAATTTAATGCTGTTGTATACTTTTCAATAAAAAAATTTTTAGTGCCATTTTTAACATTATTTACTTTCTCTTCATATAATTATGACTTTTACTGTCACTAGGGATTTAATGCTCTTTAAATTTAATGTTAATTTAATATTTAATTTAATGTACACTTTTAGATAAAACAATTTTTATAGCCATTTTTAAAATTATTTACTTTCTCTTTATATAATTTGACTATTACTATCACTAGAGATGTAGATATTTTAGAAACGAATTCATTGGTATCTTATAAAATGTTTTTCATTTTATTTAATCATTATTAATCATTTATAACAATATTAATTATGTATTATTTATAATGATTAAATAAACAGAAAAACATTTTATACAGTACAAATGAATTCGGTTTTTAAATATCTACATGCCTAGTAACACTAAAAGTTATAATCATATGAAGAAAAATTTAATGTTTTTAGTTTTTTACATAAATCGATAGTTTTTGAGTTGCTCTTTCATAATAAAAAAATTATTCTATTATCTTCAAAATTTAAATCGTTATAGGTCCCTTTCTTCGTGGAGGGTGACAAATAATGTTAAAAAATAGCACTAAAAATTTTTTTATACAAAATTGTACAAGAGCATTAAATTTGTCGTAAAAATTTAGGATAATATTTTTCTAAACATGTTTTTGTAAATACGAAAACAGATATATTTAGTGTTTCACCTTTGACTTCGATGAGGGAGTGCAGGGTGTCATCGGATTGGATTAAAACTTTTTAAGGATTTTCTTTTTTTCAAAAAGAAACCAGAATTTCTAGTAGCCCGTTGCATTTTTAAAACTTTGTTATTTCGGAGCCATATAATACATATAATATATATAATACATTTCTACATTTCAGATTTAGAGTATTCTCTTTCTTGTAATAGATTTTTTAATTAAGTGGTTAACCAAATCCGGTCGGTGGAAAATTTTTCGCGATATTTCTGCTTGGATCGACTGTTTACATTAAAATGGTAAGCGAGAAATACTGAGTATTGTCAACAATATCATCCCAGCAGAAATTCGATAATGTTTAGTGTCAGTATCGTCGATGCAGCGCGCATTTATTTTGTAAACGTTGTAAATTTATCACGGCGATTAAAGCTATTGTATGTAATTAATTGATATTCGCTAATTAGCGGAATGAACTTAATGGATGCCATAAAAGATTAATTTAAATTTACATAGGAAATTGACATTATTTTGAAAATTATTTCATTTTTCGGAGGCCCTTTATTTTCAAGAGGGAGAAGATATTTATTTAGGAGGACTCTTCAGAAATTCTAAAGGGTTCTTCCAAGCAGGGTGCCTTGATTTTTTTTCCAAAACTCACGACTTGCTAATATTAAGAAGAGGAAACGTTAATTAAAATTTGAAGCGACCTAGACGCCATAAAAAAGTATATATTTTCTTAATTTTCATTTCTATAATTAGAAAAAATTCTTTTTCTCTCTTTTGGATACCTTTTCATATTTAAATTTTATTTTTTGTCTTATTATTGCGAAAGTGCGTTATATGTTTGTGAATTTTACATTTCAAGGTTTACAAGTCATAGGGGATGTATTATTATTTACCGAAGGCTTGTTCCACCCCTTTAAGAAAGGGTGACATCGGAGAGAGCCGGTGTTTCTTAGATAGACATAGACACGTACTGTTGTTACCTTTGGTGTAATAATCACCTCTAGAGCTGAAGTCAATACTGCGTGAATAATAGAGAGAAGAAGTGAAACAGACTCGGATCTCTGAGAGAATAAAGGGCGTACGGAAGTGTCCTTTGAATAGTTAAAAGCGCCCTTTGTATGAGACACTCTATCAATGATTCATGCATAATTGTAGTTGTTGTATTATTCCTCGGCTGACGTGTCGCCAGTTTCACGTCCGGCCAGACATAATCCCCTGAATGCTCCCTCACCAGAGGTTTGTTGGTGTGAAATATTTGTCCACTCTTAAAACATTATTTATTAACATTAATACTTCAAGTAATCTCAAATTTCATCTCTTTTTGGGATTAGCTTTTATGGGCTTAAATTCTACTGGGTAAAAAATTATCCACGGCATCTGGACTCGAGGTTTTTTAAATATATTTCTATCAGGATTATATTCATTAGGATTACGAGTTCAGTTCGAATGACGAAACTTTGTAAAAGTTTTTTGCCGCATTTTACCATTCGGGCTCGTTTATGTTTGTTCCTTATTATACTTCTTTATGACTGTTTCTTAAATTTTATAAAAGTAGATGAAGCATTTTACGATCTGGCTTTTATGATCTCTTCTGAAATTTTTAAAAAGAACCAGCAAAGAATACTCGGAAAAATTAAGAGTGATACTCGATGCTTCTTTAAATATTGTACTTTAAGAAAATGCGTTCCTCAAAGTTACCAAGTCATAAAACACGCACACAAGAAGTTTCTAATGACGCACCAGTCAAGCAGGCTATTATTTATTATTACATATTGCATACTTATAATTACGTATATTGTATGAAAAACATCTGCGAACAAATCGTGGACTTTGCGCTTTTTCGTCACAACAAAAACAAATTGTAGAAACATATTTCAAATCTACCACTGAATAAAAAAACGATTGTAACTTTTTTTTTAGATTTAATGAAACTCAATCTTTTCTCTCTACTGAAAATTGTTTCCAAATATATGTTTTGGAATTGTGTTTCGCCTCAAAAAAATATTTGCAAAGACTTCCGAAATCTCCAGTGAAATTCAAATTGAATCATATGTAACGATAAACCCAGGCGTATTGTGTGTAGATTTCGCTTTATTTACTACCAAGCGATATCGCGACGATTGTCTAGGATGATGGCGCAAATTATGCGAGTCACACCTAATTGGCAGTGACCGCAGGGTCGTGTATGATACTCTCGGGCATTACACACGTAGGTAATATGTGCATTCAAAGAATAGGCGAGCCACGCCGAGTGATTTGATCCGAGAAATCGAAAAGGTCTCGATGATATTTAAAAAAAGGCTCAATCAGTCGTTAACCCTCCATTACAGAACGATTAGGTGCACTATAACCAATCATCAGAAATAAAATTCTCCTTTCACTTTCAAAAGTTAAAATGAATCCTTCGCTTATTTCCGGTTTGTGAATTAACTTAAATGTCAAATTGGCAATAGCTCCGAGGGCATTAATTTCTAAAAAGTACAACTTCTTGTATTATCAAAAAAACTGACTGTTTATTGTCAATTTTCCGTCAGATTTGTAAAGCTCGTCTTTAATTGTATCATATTTTATTTCACTTGTTTTTATTTTAATAGTATCATACTTTATTTCACTTGTTCAAATTAATTCAGTACTTTCATTGTCTCTACGTATTTTTACTCGCGTTTTATTATTTGACAATAAATTTTAATTAGTTTTAGTTTAGAAAGTAGATTTGAATGAAAAAAAAATCAAGATTTAATGTTATCATTTATCAAACTGCGACTAAAATTTTGAACCATTTCTATATGAAAACTTGTAAACAGAAAATTGAATCTTGCTTTAAATAATTCTCTACAAAATTAATTTTCTTAATAGTACTCAGTAAGTGACAAGAATAATTTTTACGTGCTGCATTTCATTGTCTCTGCATTAAATGAATATAAATTGATATTTTCATTTCGACTTTTAGACTCTGAATGCAAATAGATCTTCCGGAAAAAAGTCCATTAATCCATCATGAGCAAAAGCCACAAATTCTCGTGTTAAAAAAAACTGTCCATAATATTAAAATAATAAGATATTGTAATAAGATCTTTTACAATTGTAAACTTGGTTAAGAGCACAGAAAATCCCAACGTATCATTTTAATCGTCAGTAAAGTAAGAAATCAAAAAACAAAAGACTGTGTCAATAGGATAAATGATCCACTTCAGATCAAAATAATAACGAATGATATGTAGAATGTAGAATTATATGTAGAATCATTATTATCAAAATAATAATAACAAAATAATTACTGTGAGATCATTCATTTAAAGATAAAAAATCTATAAATTTCTAAATTTTATTATAAATTATTCAATACTATAAAATAATAACCTGTCGTTTACAATACCAAACTTCTCTTGGAAACTGTAAACACTTAAACCTGTGCTACCCCGAATATTTCTCTTCTTCGACAACTTTTAACTTTATCAAGTTAAGATTTCAAACGTATTACATTATCGGAAAAAGTTTTCAAACCTCCCGAATGTGTCGCAATTTTTTTCTGGAGCAACGTCGAGACGAGGTTGGAGGTGGAGTAACGATTCGACCAATTTTGGCATTCAAGCTTTGGGGGTTGAAATCACTTCATACTTCTTTGCCTTCAGGCTTCGTAGAAGAGAAGGAGAAGGGGTAAAAAATAGGGTACAACCGCTCGGAAACGAGCAGTAACCATAAACGTAAATAAACATAAAGCCAAATGATAAACGCAACAGGGGATATTTAATGGTAGGGCTGTTTCGCATGCAGAACACAATGAGTGGTCCGACTGTCAGGTGAACACATGAGTGTATGTGTCAAACTACACGTCTGCTCGCGTGTGCATTGGGTTATGCGTTTTCAGACGATTTAGATACGCTTGATCGTGTCGATTCTCGGATAGTATTTATCATATTCACCATCCAATCGACCACGAATCAGATGAAACGGATAAAATAGTCTTCTCACTCGAGAGAAGCCAGATAATGAAAACTAGTAAACATTTACGAAATTACTCACTATCAACACATTTCAGTACACTCGACCTCTCTCTGCGCCTTTCGCAATTTCACGGTTATTGCCCTCTTCATCAAATTAATTCTCTTATCATTAAGATAATTATTAATAAAAAGTAATGTTTCCAATATAAAACTTTTTGTGCCAAAGATCATTTTAAACTGTGAGATTTTCAATATAAACTTTTTGTGCCAAAAAGTTGAACATTTTGAACTATTAGATTTTCGAAGAACAAAAAATGTCGTCTCTAATTCGTTAAAAGTATTTTTGTTTTTCTAATTTAGGGGCCATACATAAATTACGTAACAGTTTATAGGAGAGGAGGGGATTCAGAAAAATGTTACGAACTGTTACATGAGGGAAGGAAAGGGTAAGTCGACTTTTTTACGTAATATTTTTAACAATTAACCGATGTATTAATAATAAATATAATCTAAAATCTAAAGCCTTATAACAATTTTTTCTAATATAAAATGATTAAAATAAAATTTAAAAAATTTTTTTTATAAAAACTCGCATAAAAATAGTTATTTCGTTTTATCCTTTTGTTTTCTAAATAGTTTCACTTTCTTTATTTTTATTTTAATACACTTTCCTTAAATAATTTAATTAACTTTGGAACATAATTCTAATTATAACACAGTAAATCGTGGGATATTATTTTAATTTGCAGCGTTATTATTTTGATCTAAAGTGAATCATTTATTCTTTTGTCACAGTCTTTTGTTTTTAGATTTCTTATTTTGCTGCCGACTAAAATGATACGTTGGGATTTTCTGTGAATATTTTGATTAGGTGCCTCAGGTAGTAACAAACTAAAAATTTATAATGAAGGAAATTACGTAACAAAGAGGAGTTGGGTCAAAACCATTTTTTTTACTACTTGTCACATGAGGGGAGGGAGGGGTCTAAAATTTTCAGAAAATGTATTACGTAATTTATGGATGGCCCCTTATTAGAAAGCTCATGACAACATTTATCCACGCTGGCATTCGAATATTTTAAAAATCTTTTAAAATTATTACATAAATTGAAGAACACATTTCCAAAACGTCTATATCCACTTTGACATTCTTTTTAACATTTTAAAATTTTAAGAAGGATTGGACAGACAGGCGGGAAAAAGTTAGTAAAACCGCCTATTTCTTCAGGTTTTTTATTTTAAACAATTTTTTATCAAACTATTTTTTAAGTCGAAATGTGGAAAATTTTACTTTCGATAAAATAAGGCATTAAAAGTTTCAATTGGATAAAAATTTCAGATTCTTTTATTTTTTTTATTTGTTTAGAATCTCTGGACAAATTTTAGCAGTTTTTCACCAAAATCTGTCTGAGGATTTCAAATGGAAAAAATGTGCAATTTTCATTCGATCAAAATTTTTGATGACTTATTTAGTCGGAAATAAAAATATCCATATTTCGATTGTAAAAATTTTTATTAAAAAACTGTTTAAAATTAAAAATCTGAGGAAATAGGCGTTTGGATTAACTTTTTACTCGACTGTTTATCCAATTCCTGCTTGACTATCCTATAACCGGTCACAGGTTAAGTAACCCTTATGTTAAGATGAATATAAGACGTTTTGGAAATGTGCTCTTCAGTCGTGGTTGAAAATTTATAATTATCTTTTTCAGCTGAATATAAGTGATTTCTTTAAACCCCAATTATTAAAAAAATCACATTATTGAGCAATTTTCCTTTTTTTTTTTGGGTGACAGAACCATTGTTTTGACTATTAACAGTAACAATGGCTTAATGTCTCTGTTTCTTATATTAGCATAAGTTATTAGGAATCTACACTTTTAAATCTGTAGTTTGGGAAATTCACATAACAAAGGACATTTCTCATACTTTTTAATTTATAATTCCTAAACAAAATCGTCAAAAATTGTATTTTAGACTTTTAGAATTTTATTTTTTACTGAAATATTTTTAGAAAAAATCCATCAAACAGAGGGAATTTTGAAAATAACGGGACTTAAGATGGTCAATTCTTTGTCAATCGCCATTATAAATAAAGTAATATAAATTTAAAATGTATTAAAAATGTATGACTTCTGATTAAAAAAGTGACGAGTAACTAATTATGTTTTATATTTTATGAATGTTTAAACTTTTACTTTCTTTCAGAAACAGTTTTTTTTTTATTTGACAAATGCGTCAGTGTTCATTACTCATTGTACACTTGAATCAATTTTAACTGAAAGTTGTTTGCTCTTGAGATTTTCCTCATGATTATGTTTCTGACGTATCACTCGAACTTTTTCACACCCAAAATAATTAATTTTTTTATTTTTAGGGTCCCCGCAAATAGGGGGCCCTATTTAAAAAAGTTTTTTGCAAAAAGGCTCAAATGGATTATTTTATTTTTTATGTTAAAATGTTCGAGTGATGCCGCAGAAACATAATCAAGAAGGAAATCTCAAGTGCAAAGACGAAATGTATTCAAGCGCACCATGCACTTGAATCAAGTGCATTTAAGGGACTACACCACTGTGAAATTTTTTTTTCAGAATTTTTGAAATTCAATATTTCGAAAAGTTATCAACGGATTTAAGTTTTCTTTTTCTTGCTTTATTGGAAAAAGTAATTTCTATAAGTTTTGTATAAAATTTTTTTAATAAAATCAAAATTGTTGACACAGTTAACGAACAAAATGTTGTGTTTTGTGTCACTGCGGTAGAGGTTTCTCGAAAACCACTCATCCGATTTGGTTCAAATTTTTTGAGTGTATTTTTGGATAGATTATCTCTCGTCGTACACGGAGATTCTTTTTTTTCATAACTTCCGGAGAAAAAAATTATTGAAAATTGAAAACATGCAAAAAAACAAAAAAGGCCTCCATTTTATCAAAAAAATCCCCGTGCACGACGACAGACAGTCTATTTGTGTTTATTAAACTTGTTCGACTGTTTGTTTCAGACGATTACAGCGACCTGTAGCTCAGCCGCAGTCCAAAAAAAAACAATTTTGGTTGGTTAACTATGTCAACAAGTTTGATTTTATTAAAAAAAATTTCATACAAAACTTGTAGAAAGTACTTTTTCCAATAAAGCAAGAAACAGAAAAAAAAGTTCCACAGTAGTGCAGTCCTCTAACTTCACATGAAAAATTATGTTTTCGGCTCAGCAAATGTTAGTGATTTCAAGTCTATCATTTGTGATATTTTTATACTTCTTTTTCTAAATGAATTTTATTGTGTTTGTCTTTAAGTGATTTCGTCATTTTCATTTGCTTTGATTGTAGTGTAAAAAAATATTAAGATTTATTTTGAATAAGGTTTTCTACTTTAAACGACGGCACTCTCTAAATCCGAATCAGTTAAAAATAACTGATTCAGAAGCAAGAAGTCAGCCACAGATTCATTCAGTAAAAATTTAACTTAAATTTCAGTCATTATTTACTAATTTTTCAGTCAAACCTCACTTTGACGTTGGTGACTGAAAAATCAGTTAATTTTCCGTTTACTAAATTTTCCTCAACTTGCTTGACTGCAAATCAGTGAATTTCTGACTGACTATCAGTGAATTTTTAACTGAATATCAGTTAATTTTCACCAATTGATAAAGCAAGAAGTCATCTATGGTAAATGATAATCAGTTAAATTTAATTGATTCAAATTTAGAGAGCATGTTTTTGACTAAAGCTTTTTGTTTTTTTTTTCTCTCTCTGACATCCGAGTTGAAATAATAGCACAAAGTTGAACAATATCCTTCATAATCCAACCTAATATTTAAAAAAAACTCAAGCAGGCTTTTCCTATCATTGAATCGATCGACTTTTGTGAACATTCTGTCAAGCTGATACATAAAGGGTGACAAAGACGAAAGAAAATGAGAAAAGTCGCAAGGGCCCTTAGTTTTCCGTGAAACGAGGCCAGAATCGATAACGCCCGGAGTCATTCGACAGTCATCGAGCCTTGTTTCAGCATTGCTATTCTGCCTGGTATAACTATCATCGTCATATGTATCCATTCATATACACATATCGCACATCTATGATACGTAGGTCGCAGAGAAAAAAAGGGGGCGGGTCTCCTATCCCCCTTTTCCGCGATCCTCGTCCCCAGGATGTAGGCACGGCCGCGTACAACAATGACAAACCGTGAAACAATGCTGGGCGCCACTGGAAAAATTCCAAAAAACGCGAATAATAAAAATGAGAGCTTGCGTAGCTTCTGTCTCGTTGGTGGTGGTGCCGGTGGTGGCAGTGGCGAAACAAAAAAAAAAAGCACTGGATTGGGGGTAGATCCGGGACGCAACGGGGTGAGGTGAAAGGGGGTTTGGGGAGGAGGTGCAGGCGAGCAGGAAAAAGTGTAAAGCCTTCGCGTGCGCGGCGCTTCGTCGGGGACAATACGCAGCAATGAATGCCTATTATATTTATCTGTAACAGGCGTTCCATAAAGCAAATAACACAGAAGTGTAACGAGAAAAAAATCGAGTTTTTTTCGCAACGTGACAGTGGCTTGCGGGCTTCGCCCATTCCTCCGCGCTCGTCCCGCTTTCCTTTCATCGGTAAAAATAAAAAAACATACCGAAAAATATTTTCAAATTCCGGATATTTCCCAAAACGAATCGAAACTGCCTCGAGCTGTGATTTCAGGAAATATTGCTTGAGATAATTCGTGAATATGTTTTCCGGTGAGAATAAAAAAAAGGCGAATGGGAAATAAAAGTTTCAGTAGATAAAAATTAAAGGTGGAATAAACATCAGAGTGTTGTTGTTATTGTGTTATTTTCGAGGGACGTTATTGATAACGTAGAAGGAAAAAGAAATATTTAATTAGATTGAATATGTTGTTGAAATATATACTTCTTGCCGTATCTGCCCTCGAGTTTGTTTTCATTCTGTTTATTAAAATTGAAACGTGTGGGTGTGTCATTGCGTGACGTACGCATGACGTGTATTGCGTATGGTTCGCATACACACATGTTTATAGGATATCACTCCTATGCTATAGTGACATATTCGATTTATCGTAAACAGATCAAAAAATCATGAATATGAAAACATTATTGGAAAAAATTGATGTATTGGAATATAAATATATTTATATTTGAATCTCATTTTTATTGACGTGTAAACTTAACATGATAAAACGAGAACTATATCAGAGCTACAATTCCTGCGAATATCAAGCCTATCATAAAAAATTCAAAGCAACACAGCAAACATAGTTTGAACTTGGCGTAATTTCACATTGCTTTAGATTAATATTTAAGTTTGTGAGCAGGCATTACAGCGTTCTATAGTTTCCACGTCAAATGTACTTTCTAGCAAGCTGATTTAACTTTTATGAAATAAAGTAATCGATCTTATATTAAAACTGCCAAGAATCTTTCCTGCTTTTAAATCATTATTTATTGCATTCGCGCGTGAATCGAATTTGTTCGAGCAGGGAATACAATTTTAACGTGTATAAAATACATATCGTATATTTTTTAGCAAAGGGAGACGAGCATGTTATTATCAAGAGAGAAGGGATTTGCAGAAGCAAACAGTTTGCTTCAATTGAAATTATTTTTCTTGCTAAATACGGTCGCGGAATTTTGCAATTATACGCGAATTTGTTCCTCGCTCGTGTCATTTCCGTCTCTGCATTATTTTCTGACGTGTCGCGGCAACACATTCGAAACATTTTCTCTAATCGTGCGCATAGTTTTCTCTCCCCGAGCATCGAATTAATTTTTCCTCTCCAAGACGCCGTTTTATCGGGGGCGTGAGTGCAGAAGAAATAAAAGAGAGAGAGAGAGAGAGAGAGAGAGAGAGAGAGAGAGAGAGGAAAGAAGAAAAAAATATCTGGAATTTGTATGTTGGGGGATCAATGGAGTCGAGGGTGAAAGTTTCGTTTGAGCTCAAAGTGCTTTGGCTGCGATTTTGCGCCCTTTGGTTGTGGCGGTGTTTCGCGAGAATTCGCAATCGGATAAAGAGGAACGGAAAACGGGGAAAATACTCTGGATGGAATGACAGAGTGGATAAAGAGCGTGAGAGAGAGGGAGAGTGGCGGAAAATTCACCAGAGAGAGTGAGAGCACAAGAGAGAAAGAGAGAGGGAGAGAGAGGGCCGAATGAGGAAGAGGTGTGTGCCAAAAACTATAACCTGTTGCATACGGCCACACGAACGCCGAAAAACGCCCCCAGCTTTTCCAACGTGTCCTTATTGCCAACCCGGTGTCAAGAGATGTGAAGGGTTTATTTTTTCTCTTAAGTGACACATTAACAGTTTCGTACAACTTTCTAAAAAAAAGATCAGAGCATTTTGGAGCATATTCTTATTTTTAAAGAGTATCAAGGATAATAGAAAAGGAATTGATCTTGTAATTTCAATTCCAACAAAATTTTTATAGACTTTCAATGCTCATTTTATATCTCCAGAATATCACCTTATACTTTACAGAAATAAAAATCAAAATTCGTCGGCTCACTAAATTTTATTCATTCTTGCTGGAATAGCAAGAAACCAATGACAAGAGGAAATTACAATGATTCTATAACGTGGATGAGTTAAATATAATGTGCAAATAATGCAACCATCGTATTCTTTTAGATTATAAAACAAAGCTCGTGAGAAAAAGTACTAATCTGTTAATTAACACCAATTACAACACAGTAAAACCTCGATCCTCAATTTAACACTGAATTTTCCTCAAAATGAGTTGCAAGAAAAATCAGACTCGAAAACTACAGAAATCACAATGAAATTTTTAATTCTTTTAAATTATTCAAAATAAGTTGCAACAAAATTTACCCCAATGATTTTCTGTGATACTATTCTATCTATATCAATATAAAAAGAACTATATCTAAAAAATCTCGCCAAGTGAATTATAACTTTGAAATTTTATTCGTATTTTATTCTATTCTTTCTATTCTATTCAGCAAAGAAATTGTTGTTTGAACTCAATAATAATAACAATTCTATAGTTTACTATAGAAAGATGTACTAACCATAAAATCAATATTTTGTTGTAAGAATTTTCTAATGGTTAAATAAGTAATAATGAAGGACATCTTTCAAGTTTTGAAGTTAAAAGTTAGTATTGTAATACATGAACTGTATGAAGTTGAATTTAAAAAGAAATGGAAAGTGAGAAAGTTAAGTACTTAACATCAGCACAAAACTTAAAAATCATTCTTGAATTCATTATAGTGCTGATATATTTTTATTAAATATTTTGTATTTATAAAATGATTCAAACTTATTTTTAGATTATTTTTAGAATGATTCAGACTTATTTTTTATTTATAAAGATTCAAAGAAAAAAATTTTAAAAGCTTTAAAATATTCAGCAGAAGGATGAAATGAATGCAAACACCAATCTTGCTCTAAGAATAAACTTAGCTAAATTTGCTCATAATAGCAAACAATTCATCACTCGAACATAAAAAAAGACTCGATACCACGGGTCGACGTACTTGAACACATTTTATTGCTAATCTTCCCGCAAAGCGAAACAAAGACACTCGAGAGACAAGGGAGAGCAAACTAAAGTAACAGGCAAAAATAGAGAACGGAGGGAAAAAGGGGACTTGCGCGAAACAATAAGCATGCAGAGAGTAATGACTCGATAACACGGAAGTGTAGAAAAGAGAATGAGACTCGCAACCATGAAAGGAATCAAGAGGAAAAATTCCTTCCCTTTTCTGATCCACCCCCAATTCCTCCTCTCTTTCTCCCCTAACTCTACTTCCCGCCAAGCCTCGATATATACACACAGAATATGATTTTTTTGAATTAACAATATTTTGAAAAAAAAAAACAGAACAACGAATCAAACAAAAGCTGTGGTTGATTGATGCAAACGAGTTTCGTGTACCTAACAAAAATTTGGTCCACTTGATCAAACTTTTTCTTAAGGGGGCACCTGACTTTGAAAGGACGTTTTAAAAGAATTTTTTTTCAAGGATGTCCCAATAATCGTACCGAACCCAGTGATCATCAAAATGTTACATGACCTAGAGAAATATTATGTTACATAATATAGAGAAATATTAACAAATAAAATAATATTTAAAATAATATTTAATTATTCAATAATAATAATTCACTAAATATAATTTAAATATTTAGCGTCAAGAAAATAATGTGTTCTAACATTATTTATTATCAAAATCAATGACGATAAAGTATTCTCTTAATCTGAAATAGTCAATTTTTACTAATGAAACAGTGCTGATTCGTTCAATGAATGACTTAGTAAACATTTTGTCTAATCTTTAGTCAATAATAAATAATTTCTAGTAAGATCATTATCCATCATTTAGTAGAAAAATTCACTACTGGCGTCAAATTCAATACTATTTTGTCAATCAAATTAAATACAACTAAATTGCACCAGTGCAATCTATGTGAAGCGAAAATAAGAATATGATTATGAAAATAATGTAAGTGTAAACCCAGTCGTCAGGTTTTTACCTGTTTTTGGGTTATAAATATTTTCAAAAAAAAATTCAATTACTAACTGTTTCACTGTGCATTGGCCAATATTAACTATAAATTAGTACAAATTACTAAATCATTTGGTGAACGAATCGGTAGTGTTTCAGTAGACAAGTAAATTCAGAAAATAAAAGAGTTGCAGATTAATCTTTTTAACAATTAAACAATTGATCATACATGAGAAAAATATTAATTCGTTTTCAAGTAAAAGTGTTGCAGATAAAATTTATCCATTTTTTAGATTACTTTGATGCCTTCCGTTTTACTGTGTAGTCAAAAGTGACTATTTCAGATTCAAAAAGTATAAATGGTTTTAAAAAATAGAATTAAATGATTACTGGGACTAATTGTAAGCTGACAATTACTTGGACATTTACCTTAATAGGTATTTGTACTTCATATTACAGGCATCTATTCTACATACTTTAAATTACAATTCGTTAAATTTTTATTTAAAAATCGTTCTTGTAGTTTAGAAAAGTAGTAGATGTTGGATACTGGGCACCTGTCGATTGTTGGATGTCTTACGTTATTAATGGGCATTTCCATGAAAAATTGACAGATTTATTCGTGCGTCACGTCACATTAATTCATATTTAAAAAAACGCACTATTCTTGGAATTGGAATTTTTTAATATTATTCTTATGAATAGTGACCAGAAGTTTCCGAAACCTCTACTCTTTTTTTAGTCTTAACAAACAGTGCGTTTTTTCTATATGAATTAATGTGACGTGACGCACTAACATTTAGTCCTCTTTTTCATGGAAATGCCCTAATATAATTTAGAATTGAAAGCGATCATGTTTGTATACTTTTTATGTTCTTGGTTCCAATACGAAATTAGTTTTCAAGAATTTTAAGACTTCTCTTATTTAAATAACCTCAATAAGACCTAAAACATTTCTTCGACTTATTAATTCTATTGTTCTACCAAAAAATTTATAAAATTAAAAAAAACAGACTTTTCTTTTAGTCGCTATCTTTTTATAGAATGAACGAAAAACAAATAGGGGTGGAGATTATAAGATTGAAAATTTTTAATAATTTTCATCAGTGACATGATGACGATAAGCAACTTTTGAAAAATATCAATTCAGCGGGTGTACTGTTTTAGAAAATTAAACAAAAAATCGATTTTTTCAAATTTTTAAAATCACGTACTCCCTTAAATTCAACCAAACCATTTTTATCCTCAGTGCATATACATATCACGGATAGGGGAGAGTGACGCGAACTGGATAGGTTCCCGACCTGAGTAATACGTAAAAATGACTATATATTTGAATTAAACGAACTGGAGTAATTTTGTATAAGTAAAATTATCAAAAAGGGATTGTGTCACAATACCGTTTACCACTTATTTGCCGCTTTTACATTAAAAAATTAAAAAATGTGTTTTCGATATGAAGACGTAACTTTTTACCTCTGATAATTTCGTCATTTTTATTGCTGTTGGATTTTTTTACAACTGTTTCTTTTGTCCTTTGTATTCACGGAACATTTGGTTTTGAAATTTTCCACAGAACAGACTTTTAATTATCCCAAACAACGTAATTAAGATGTTTTATTGGTAGTATTATTTTCCTCGATCTGGATAATTTAGTGATGAATTCGAGCGAGAAATGACAATAAAACATCAAGATCAAGAATTTTTCTCGCCTGTCAAGAAAAATTATTGTTCTTGTCTTGCTAGTGGTAGCCAAGATTTTTGAGATATCACGCAAGACCAAGATGGAATCTCGTAATTTTTTAAATAAAACCACCTGTATTGATTTTTATGAATTTCAGTGGTTATATAACTTTTAGACCTAGGATTTTCGTCATGATTTATAAAT
Organism: Euceroptres primus; assembly: GCA_037177015.1. Classification (NCBI taxonomy): domain Eukaryota; kingdom Metazoa; phylum Arthropoda; class Insecta; order Hymenoptera; family Figitidae; genus Euceroptres; species Euceroptres primus. Next base: position 35,887 of record JBAGKK010000217.1, read on the forward strand.
TAATGTGAAATATCATATAGGGAAAAGTTGCCTAAGACAGGCTACCTCCTAAGACGGGCCACCCTTAATATTTTTGAATGAAAACATTATATTCATCACTTATGTATGAAGATACATGCTCAACAGAATTCTAGTTATTTTGAAAGTGGTTTTTTTTTGCATTGAGAGTAAATTAACGAAAACAGAAAGGAAAAATTATTTTTGTACATTAGAGAACAAACTTTTACTTTTTTTGGAAGTTGTGATTTAATAACTTATTCTACTGATCTGAAGGAGTAAGTTTTTTTTTGATAGATAATTTTGTAAACTTTGCAGCTGTTACTTACGTTTAATTAATTTTTCTGCTGTTTAATAAAAATATGTAAAAAATTGTGAACATACGAAATTCCTAAGACGACCCCCGGTTAGGTTACAAAACTGCAGATAAAAGCGTAATCTGCTTTATCTATGAATTACCGACGGTACACCGAAAATGCGTCAGATATTTAAGTTTTCCGCCATAATTACACTGACAGCCCGATTTAAAGCCGGCTTCGGGGGTTGCCTCATGGCCTTGGCACTAAAGCGAGTGACTCTAAACGTAAACAAGTCAGGGCCGTATGAACTATTTCTGTTTGATTTTTG
>JBAGKK010000217.1:37366-61187 GCA_037177015.1 Euceroptres primus
AAAACACTGAAAACGAACTGATGCGAACCGACGCGTAGACTACTGCGTCACTATTGCGCACTTTGTTGCTACGCTACCGCTTGAGCTCCGAGTTCAGCTTTCCTCGTTCCCTCGGACCCCTTACCCAAATTTGAATGTGCTAGTACGTATAAACTACTTCCTGGAAGACTTATTTCGCGCGGCACAGAACCGCGCGTTCAGTGTAGTACCTTTCCTAACCTCTTTATTGCTTTTTGATCATGAACAAGAAATTCTAAAAAATATATTATTTATTCACTTTTCATAAATATTAAGTTCGTGATCTTTGTTAATACTTGTTTTCTCTTAGACCTTATTTAGCGCGTATTTGACGTTTTATAATGAATTTTGCATGAATAATATGTCATAAATGTACAGAATATGTTTAAGCAGTACGCTACGAATAAAATTTATCAATATCTAGTGTTTAATTTAAGACATGAGAATGACAACTCGTTAAAGACCATTGGAAGTTGGGTCCCCCAAGTAATAGTAAAGATAAACTAATTTAGGGGCCAACTTCAAATGGTCTTTACCGAGTTGTCATTCTCATGTCTTCAATTACATAGCTTTTTTGTTTTTTAAAAGGGGCCCGTCTTAGGATACTGGAATGTCTAAGGCGGGAAAAATACATATTTTTTTCAACATCGGAGTTTATAGCCTTTCAAACATTTTTCGAGCTTTTAAGCATGTGAACTTTGTAAAGCAAACATGAAACTATGATGTCAGTAATCGTTTTTGCTTCTGAAGTTCCTTAAAATCAAAAATTTTCGGAAAATATGGAAGGGGGCTTGTTTTTAGGAAACTTTCCCCTAATAAGAACCTTAATGTAAATAGAAAATTTTAAACGAAAATAACCTTTTATAACCCATTTTCTCCTAGATCGTAGGAGAAAATACTCTTCTAGAGCTTAACTGCTTTTAATTTTCGCATTTTTAAAATATAATTTTCATTTTAAAATTTTATATCTAGGTATAATATGTATCTAAAATAAAAAATATTTAGAATGGACTTTTAATTATAGAATATTTTATGGTTTTTAAAAGCTCTAGTTTAAAATTAATACATTTAGAGAAAATTGTAAATAAAATCAATTTCAACCTTTTAAAATTAGTGTATTATCTTTGTGAATAATAAAAGAGATTGGGAAAGTTGTTCATGATTAATAAATAATTAGTAAATCAAGGTTTTTGATAATTTCAATTTTATTTACACACTGTTAGAAAAATGCAAGCGAAATTTACTACACGGAAAGTCATCTGCACATACCTTCAATTAAATTAAATGTACGAATCTGTATTAAATTTAATACACATGTATATTAAATCTAATATAAATTTATTAAGTAAAGTATACAGGTATATTAAACTTAATTTTCAAGTTTATTAAACTTAATATACAAGTATATTGGACTTAATCAATTTATATTAAATTTAATACAGATTCGTATATTAAATTTAAATGACGGTATACGTATTAAATATCGGTTAGATTTTTCTAACAGTGCAAATATACAACAATGAATTCACCTTGAATTATTTGAATTCTTTTGAGTTCATTTTGTATTTTTTGAATTATTTTTTTGAATTCACCTTATATTCTTATTTTCAATTCTTTGAATTTACCTTGAATTCTTCAGAAACATGTGAAAAATTTTAAACATGCATAAAATCATTATTAAATTCTACAAACTTGAAAAGATTTTTTTAAAAAGGATTTAATAGCATGACAATAGGTAATAATTTTAAAAATGTTTTCAAAGTTTTAAAAAATTGCAAAAAATAACTTTTTTTCATTCCACCTTCATAGTAATTTAATATTTACACTATAATATAATTGTAATTTTTGTAAAGTATCTACTTTTCATTAAACTATAATTTAATCAAATGTAGGTACTTTGCAAAGATTCCAATTATATTAAAGTATAAATATTAAATTACTATTAAGGCGGAATGAAAAAAAGGTTATTTTTTGCAATTTTTTAAAACTTTGAAACCATTTTTTAAATTATGATTTATTTTCGTGCTATTATATCCTTTTTCAAAAAAAAAATCTTTTCGAATTTGTAGAATTTAAAAATGATTTTATGCATGTTTATAAATTTTCACATATATTTATGACAGGATAAGCACAAGATGTATTTAAGTATTATTGATTTTAACTATCTGTATTTGAACTTTCTGATTTGGAGGCATTTGGTACACCATAAATCTCCTTATATTGATCCTCATGAACTTTCTCTATGTGCCTCTTTACGTTTTGCTATTCTTCATCTTTATAATTTTTTCAACTCCTTTTAATTTTTGGCATACAGAACACTTCGCAAATTTTTGCCCATTTTCGTCTGTTTCAAATTCTACAACTTCCTTCAACTTGTCGCCGCGGATGGTTTTGCTTTTCTTACTTGCTGAACTCTCATCAATTGACACACTATTGAGCTAGGTTATTATTTCCTACTTTTCAGTTTTTGATGTGATTGGTTCTCCTGCTCTTTTTCTGGTATTTAAATTTTCAGATTCCATTTTATTAATTTTAGGAATGATTTTTTTTTAATGTCCTTTTGTATGATAATTTCACATAGGTACTCAAGTGACAGTTCAAAATGCTTCTTCTCTATTTCTCTTGGTTTTTATGCTACACCTTTTTTATATTGATTTTATTAATCATTTTTTTGAAAACTCATCTCAATTTGCATGTAACAGTTCGAAATATTCAAGTGTCAGTTGAAATCAAGAGTCTTGCTCGATTGCTCTTGATTTTTTAGAACAAAACAAGACAAGAATAAAACAGTGAAATGCGAAATTTATCCAACTTCAAGATTTAAAAAAAAATCAATCATTATCAAGCGAGAATCAAGAAATTCTTGACTCGACGTGCATCACTACAAATCCTCATCTGGATAAAAGTGCAATGGTTCAGAAAAATATTAATTACGGATAAATATCTGATATAATCTTTCTTATATTGCTGGTATTGTTTAGAGGAATGTTTTTTCTTCAATTCGGTACGTATTACTTTTCTTTTTTCTGTAAAATGTTCAATTATTATAAAGTCAAAACTTTTTTATCCCGATCGAGTCACTCTCCCTTTATACTCTCAGCCTTTATAAGTTTATACAACACCGAGTGGTATAGTAATTAGGGATGAGAAACACCTTCCTCACTCATTCTCGAGTATCGTTCATATAAATATCTGCGGATAACTGGCTGCTCGATCGGCGGGACTCGCATTTTACTTGGCATTCAGGGCCCGATTTTAATCCGCGTGTATGTCGTGTGCGGGTTCGTATCTGTCATTGGTGCTCTCCATTCCTCGCGTATTTTTATGAAATCATTGTTTCGGATGACAATACACCGGGATGAGCAGTGCACAATGACTCCATTGGTGGATAGAGGGGTGGAGGGATGCCGCCGGTAAGGGATCGTCGGAGGAAAAGAGGGGTGGATTTCGCTCGTTCGCTCATTCATTCGGTCTTTGTGATGACTGTCGATGAAACGATGACATATTTTTCCGGTTTTTCACTCGCGGCATGCCCCACGGCTCCCCCCATTCACACACACCCTTTCACACACCACTCGTGATTCCATGAGCTGCCCCCTCCCCCTAACCCCCCTAGCGAATCTATTCGCCAACCTCTCATCTTCTCGTATGCGTGGGACGATCCTGGAGGAGGGAGAGGAAGAAGATCCTTAATAGAGAGAGAGGATTTTTTATCTGATATATCTACTATCAGACGATATATACGTCTCTCTTCTATTTGTCCCCTCGCTCGGGATTGAGGGAGAAAGATGGAAGAGGATAAGTCACTATATTTATGGTTCTCCTTCCTTTTTATGGGGTTTTGTACTCCTTGTTAGCGGGAAAATGATTACCTTCATTTGTTTCCTTCTGCGCTTTACATTTGCTAGCGCCCAGAGGGCTGTGAAGCCTTTATCATAAATACGAGTGAATGGCAGAAAATCTGGTAGTCGGAGAGAAAAGTCTTGGAAATTCTGACGTAAGACGAGATATTGGCAAATAAGTAGTTTTTTTCGTCGATGATAAGTGGTTTCGATAAAAACAAAAGGGGCTTGTTTATTTAAATAATTTCGAGTTTAAATATCAGACTTGAAGAGAATCAAATCAATTCTTTCTTCGACCGTCAATGTATATGTGAGGAAGTATTTTTTGTAGGTCTCACGGTCTTCAAGTAAAATAAAAAGCGAAACTACTTGAAAGTTTGTTTAATAATTCTGACGTTTAGACTAACACTGCGTGCCTTTTTCGAAGAACCTGATTGAATGTGAAGACATAAGAATGATAACTCGGTAAAGACCATTTGAAGTTAGCCCCTAAATTAGGTTATTTTAACTATTACTTGGAGGGCGGGGGGGGCAATTTCAAATGGTCTTTAACGAGTTGTCATTCTCATGTCTTCATATAATAATAATAATATAAAATATAATAATAAAAATGTTCTACATTTGTTAAAAATTAAAAGTAAAACTACAAGAAATACCTGAATTAAACATTTTAAAGGAAACAAAAACTTTCAACTTTTTGGAGTCAATACATGTCAAAGGGGTTAATATGTCAAATTTTTATGTCATATTAAAGTATGACTCCAATTTAAGAACAGATATATAAAATATCATCCGTAGATAAAAGCCTCATAAAAATTGAAAAGGCTTTACAATGTGAGACCACATATTTAATTTAAAAAAAAAGAAGAATCTGTATAATGTTTTGGGACAACGACGAACATATGACTAAGCAGAAAAATGAAATAGATTAAGGCGGATTAATTAATTGAACCGCCAAATCGTAGAAGGGGGTATAAAATTTCTTGGTCCGAGCGCAATGGACTCTCACCGCTTTTGTAAATTTTTGTGCACTATGATTTTTAGAAATTTACATGGAGTACTTCATTTGCTTGGATAATGTGTAAATTGTAATTTTTACATTGTCAGGATTTGTTTATAAATTGGTTTATTATTTTTTTATAAAATAGAATTCAATAATGCGTAAGTATTTTTTTCCTTAGCGCCAGAATTTTAATATTATTGAAATCAAACACTCAGAGAAATATCCTCTTGCGACAAAAAGATGTTTCTTTGGAAACAATTGGAATTTCCCAAACAATTAGAATTTCCTTTTAAATTTAAGGTTAAAAGGATGTTCATTTGACTCAAAAGGAATCCTTTTGCAGTAAACATAAGCAAACATAGTCCTCTTGCGAGAAACATCACTTAATCTTGAAGCAAATTCAAATTCACGTGGTTCAAGACAAAAAATGCAAGAGGACAATACTTTTGTTTCGAGACACCTTTTTCTCTGAGTGAAATCAAAGTGATGGTTTAAATTACGACAGTGCTGTGATAAACCTGTATTCAAATTACCAAATTTACAATCTCTTTTGTGTTCAGTAACTCTAGTTTTTAGTCTCCTACCTGTTTCGCCAATATAAACTTTTTCACAACATTTACATTCAATAAGATATACAATTCCAGACAAATTTTCGGTATTATCACTATCCTTTTTGTTAATTAAAAATCTGTTAAGAGTATTTTTATTATCAAAATAAACATTTGTGTTAAACTTTTTAATTTTAATTTTTTTAAATCTGATTTAAAAGTCACGTTACCTTATGTTAAAGGACTTTCTGAACGATTAAGAAGATCTTTAAAAAAATTTAACATAAATGTTTATTTCAATAAAAAACAATCTTAATAGATTTTTGCTTAACAAAAAGGATAGTGATAATACAGAGAAGTCGTCTGGAATTGTATATCTTATTAAATATAAATTTTGTGAAAAAGTTTATATTGGCGAGACAGGTAGGAGACTAAAAACTAGAGTTACTGATCACAAAAGAGATTGTAAAGTTGGTAATTTGAATACAAGTTTATCACAGCAGTGTTGGAATTTAAACCATCGCTTTGATTTTGATTTCAATAATATTAACATTATAGATAGGAAAAAAGACTTACAAAAGACGCATTATTGAATCCATTTTTATCAACAATAGATGAAGTAGAAGATAAATATAATATGTTATAATAGAATATATTATTATAAATAGACTCATGATAAGACTCTAAAACTATTGTACACAACCCTGTAATTGTTTTTTTAAACTGTTGGGTAGTCTCAATAAAGAATCAAATCAAAATCAAATCAATAATATTTCCATTAATCTACAGAAAGAAATCAGGAATGTAAACAAAATTTATCTAAGTATTATACGGCGTACACGATAGCGTCCGGAATTCGTAACGGAAACAGAAGTAATTGTCATTTTCTTAATTTGGATACTTTTTTACTTTATATAAACAAAAAAAAACCTAATGAAAACCGAATATCAATGAAAATTTCCACTGTTCCAACAAAAATTACGATTTTTGATGAAAATTTTTTAAATATTTGTGCTTATAAAAATATTAAAAATGGATAAAGTCATTTATATTTGTGGTTCATATAGAGTAAAAAAGTATCCAAATCAAGAAAATGACAATTATTTCTGTTTCCGTTACGAATTCCGGACACAATCCTGTACGCCGTCCTACTACTTCGGCGGCGAGACATTCCAGTGCACCATGGTTTATTCCGCCATTTTGGAATATTTTGGTGTCATTTTTTAAAAACTTTATTCAAAAGTTGATGAAAATTTCCCTGGAAAATTGATTGTCTATGTTGCTTTTTTAATTGAAAAAAATTCTCAAAAAGCACCTTTTTTCCGGGCTCTAGAGGGACTGACTCCTTTAATGTATTACATTTTTCTGCTTGGTCATATGTTCGTCGTTGTCCCAAAACATTATACAGATTCTCTTTTTTTAAAATTAAATATGTAGTCTCACATTGTAAAGCCTCTTCAATTTTTATGAGGTTTTTATCTACGGATGATATTTTATATATCTGTTCTTAAATTGGAGTCATATTTTAATATTACATAAAAATTTGACATATTAACCCCTTTGAAATGTAACGACTCCAAAAAGTTGAACGTTTTTGTTTCCTTCAAAATGTTTAATTCAGGTATTTCTTATTTTTATTTTTATTTTTTACAAATGTACAACATTTTTATTATTATATTTTATATTATTATTATTATTATATTCAATCAAGTTCTTTGAAAAAGGCACGCAGTGTTAGCCGAAACGTCAAAATTATTAAACGAACTTTCAAGCAGTTTCGGTTTTTATTTTACTTGAAGACCGTAAGACCTACAAAAATATTTCCTCACTTTCACGTTTTGAGAAACACGTGTTTTTTGTAATTAAACTCCCGAAATCTGAATTTGTGAAAAGTAGTCTTTGACTGATAATTAGATAATTTCATGACTGACTTCACGATATAAAAAATTGCGAAAATTAACTAGTGTTCTGTGAAAATTTAATGTGTCTGAAGTTTCGAACGTTTAAATGAATGTAATATATTTTCATAAATCAAATTTGGCTTCAAATATTGTTCCACACCGTGAAAAAAATACTTTTGAATCTACAGAATATACTATTGCGATCTGCCACAATTAGATGCTATTGCTTTCAAATAATATGCTCTAAAATCCATGGCAACTCTGTTAAATCAAAATCTACTATTTTTTAATCAAATTTTACCATTTTCGAATTAACAGTGATACTTGTGATACAACACTAAATCTAGTATATTATTTTAAATCCATAGCATCTGCTTTTGGCAGATCGCAATAGCATGTTCTATAGATTCAAAAGTATTTTTTTCTCAGTGAAGATACATAACGATACATAAAGATAAACGATACATAAAGAAACATGCTGAGCTTTGTTATTTTTTTTGTTATTTTGTTATTTTCTTTGCAAAGTAAATCAATATTTTAGGGAAAATTTAAGTTTAAATTGAAATCAAATACAATTTCGTTCATATGAACGTTCAGAACTTTAAGTATATGACATTTACTGAAACTGTAGTTAAAAAAATTGACATGAGAATGACAACTTGGTAAAGACCATTTGAAGTTGTCCCCTGTATTAGGTTATTTTAACTATTACTTGGGGGGCCAACTTCAAATGGTCTTTAACGAGTTGTCATTCTCATGTCTTAAATTCCTCTGACTTTGTAGACTGATTTTGATAATTAGTCCAATTTCATTTACTGAAATTTTTGCAACATATGTTGCATCTATTTAATATTGATTTTCTCCATTTTACTAATGATAATTTTTTAGGAACACTGTTAGAAATATCTGTTATTGGTTGAAACTTTATCTACTTTATAAGTTGAGGAAGATGTATATACAATAAACGTATCCGAATCAATTTTCAAACAAAATTTAAAAAAAAAACGAATTTTCAATCGAAATGAATGAATTTTCAATCAAAATGAATAAATTTTCAATCAAAATGAATGAATTTTCAACAAAAAAAAAATGAATTTTCAATCAAAATGAATGAATTTTTAACCTAAAGTAAATGAATTTTCAACCCCAGTAATTGAAAATTGGTTGAATTTTCAAAAAAAATTTCTAACAGTAAATTGTATTGCAAATGAAATGTGTATAAAAACTTACGAAGACAAGGAATGCAACACTAAGTAGATTAAGACACTCACCTGAAACAAAGGAAAAAAAGTACATAATTAGTAATGCAATTAAATGTAAAAACAGGTTTAGGAAAATACAATAATTTGTGAAAATAAGTATCTTTGGAATAAGGGGAAAAAACATGTAAATTAAAAAATGAAACAAATGGTAAAAACGGCAATTCGTTATCATTTATCATATTATTCAGGTGTAGAATAAAAAAGCCCATTTCTTAGTCACGTAAAAATGTACACGTGCGTTGTTTTACGTTTGATACAAAATTACGCACAGCGTCAATCGGTTTTATGTTATCATTACCAACTTCTTATTCACTTCTCCAACAGTAACATTACTTCGTTAGCGAGCTTATACTTTCACATTACTCAGACCCTTCGCCTTTTCACAATTTATACACTGCAATTTACTCGGCGCTTATTTTTGTACAGCTCTTTCATCCTGTACTTTTTCGCTCGTTTGATTTTCCCTTCTTTCTCTCTCTATTTCCTTTGGCAATTTTTATTTTCAGTCGCGGCAATAACGGTGTATTATTACTATCGTCGTGCGGTTTACTTTTGAGGCATGAGTGTCGTTAGAAAAATAAGGTGGAAAGGCGGATCGACATGGGGCACTGGTAAATTATATTTACTTATGCACGAGCTGGATTGTACCGTTACGGATCATTACCGACTACCGGCTGCGACTGCCAACCAGTTCTCGACCATGTCACAATGCTCTATTAGACGTACGACAAAGATCCTACATACGTTCTTTACACGATGTTTCAAATTCTCTCTTTGTTCCCCTATCTCCCAAATCGATCATACCTTGGGTTGCTACGTAAATTCAACATTCTAAATCAACCCGCGAAACCAACCTTTTCACTAAACTAATACCAAAACTCCATAACATCTAATAATATTACTTTCTTGTATATTTATCTCCATATCTAACCAAGAGCCAAGCCTACTCTCAAATATTAAAATGTCACTCCACTATTGCCTGTGAGCAAATAGCTTCAAAGAAAATAAATTTCAATTATGAATATCACAAATAAACCAGTTTGTTTCTTCCGGAGAATTAAAAAAAAATGTCTGCATAGTGATAAATAGCACTGGAATAATGAAACTCTACACAGACCGCCTTTCATTAACTCCTTCATTGTGCAAAAAATAAAAATTCCATTAGGGAAAATTAAAACGCATGTTTCATCGATTCGCAATTTTTTTTACATAAAACAATAATTGTTCATTAAGCTTTAAAACAAGGAAAATAATAAAGGTGTAGGCAATAATAACATAGGTCAAATGGTATTTGTCGATCTATCGATTTTCATGGTGCAAGCTTGTTTTTTACGCGCAAATTTTTTTCGGCATATTCCCCGTAACGTTTTTTTTCCCACGCAGACGAACCAAACGAAATGACAATCTCATAAAGTCCGATCTAGAAAATATCTATATGACGGTCAGGTGGATATTTACACGCACAAGAGTGTGCATGTGTGTGGGTTTGAATACCAGTGTAGATTTGCGTGTTGGGTCCGGCAAACGTCCGTATTGTATCCCGATTTTTTATCGTCCCATTTATTTGTACCGGCCTTTATTAAACGATGAAAACTTTATTGCTAATTGCCGAGGAAAAAAAGGTTTTTATGGATGCTTGCAGCTACGTTTTCATTTCGATTCCAGGCCAGCGGCGTCGAGCCGCGTTATGTAGGTGGCGCACAATTCTTTGTTGTTATTTACCCAGCGTCTACGTGTTTTTCCACCATTGCAATCCGCCTTTACAACATATACTTACAATTTATAACCCACGCTTAATTATTTCAGCGCGTTTCTACTAATGCCCGAGAGGCAATCCATGAAATTACGTAATGAATCGATAGAAGAAACGAAAGAGGGTGGTGGCAGAGGGGTGAGGGACGAAGTTACATCAAGAGGAGGGTGATTTACGTAAAATATTTTTACTGCAGCCTCGTAAAGCAGAAATTAAAAATATTTACGCATGTGCAACGAAATAATACTGGTTACCAAGATAGAAAAAGAAAAAAAGACCCTAACAATTTCTCTTAGATTTAATAGCGAGTTTAAGCGTTTATGTGCATTTGTAAAATTTCACTCATGGATATCTATTAAATGTTCAACAAAAGATAATTGTATTTTTTCAAGCATAATTAAAGTTTCATTTGGAAATAAAAGTACGTTTTTTGTTTGAAAATTTTTCTTCAATTTAATTTAAACTGCAATGTTATATTCAGGATTTCGTTTGAATGTACTAAAATGCTTTTTTAAGCAAGTTATAAAACTTAACTCTAAATGCACTACATATACTCTTTTCGTTCGAAACAGATCATACTTAATGTATAGCGAAATCAAAAGCTCTCTACAAAATTTGAAACTAAGCAGTAAATATTTTTTAAAAATTTCTCATTGAATTTTACTTTACCTCATGGAAATTTATACTACTAATTTATACCTTATCTCATGCAATTTACCTCATGTAAATCTACTCTATTTACGAAAGGTAAATAAATACTGTTAATAAATAAATAAAAACGGTTTCGACGAATAAAAAATCTGTCAACGCGAAGAATTCTAGGAATTCCGATTACATGAAGGAATGTAAACTAGAAAAAAATCACTTTATTAAGAGGCAACGACGCTTTATACGACGCTTAATACGACCTTCGAAATGGGAAATTTCGCGAAAGAGCGCTCCTTATCAGGAAATTTTTAATGTCCGGTCATCGCCGTTGAAAGGTAGGAACCTGGTCCATTCGGAGGATAACGACGCGTCGTTCTTGGATTTACGATTCGAAACGCGCTGGAGATAAACACGAAAAAATAATAACTATAAAAACTTCCGGCCGTATTCACCCGGCCGAGCGACCGTGTATGAAAAGCGCGTAAAAAATGGTCCATATTTATCTTCGCGCTACCGGCTCTATAACGTTGCCACTCCTGATATACACCTGACCCTTTCTCCTACACCCTGGTCTCTTTCACCCAACCCCTAAAAAGCAAAATCGTAGGGATGAGTTCGAAAAAAAAAAAAATAAGCCTCCACAACACACAAAAGCCAATTTTCACTCCTTAGTTTCTCTGAAGCGCAGATTTTTAAAAGTAAACATTGAAAGGTGCGAAATAATGTTACTAATATTGGTATAATATATTTTACCGATAACATGTAGTTAAAGGAGGTTAAAAATACATTTTCAGTAATTCCACTTGCAGAGCTGATCTCAGCTTTGTGTTTTTTTTACACAAATTGCGCAATTCGCTCTAAGTACCCGATTGCGCGTACACAAGCCTGTCAAATTAGAGTTTGATAAATTTTTATTCTGACGTATGAGACTCATTGAATTAATGACGGTTATATATTAATTTATTATTCTTTCCAAGTCTCCATTCCAAAGTCTCTTTTTATCAGTTGGAGAAATAACTTCTGTCGTAGCAATGATTGGCTAAATGATCCCAATTTCATCAGGTCGAGATCATTCCCCCAGAGACCTAATTAACTAATCATTCCAGAGAAAGTCTTTACATGTTTCGTCAGAATAGAATGTTCTCTTAATATTTTTCGCGATTTATTCAAGACCTTTGACATTTATCTCGGTTTTTTTTAACTTTTATTTTTGATGCTTGTTTATTTTAATCCTTTCGAAGTGTCAAGATTGGCAAAGGAGCTAAATAAATAAGGAAAATAGTGGTGAGTGATTCAATCGTAAAAGGCACATTCATTAAAGGTGCGGAGCTTCCGAGCAATTAGTAGTGCTTTCGAAGTAGCCTTGTACATATTGGCTGGCGTGAAGAGCGTACCAATCAGAGGCCCAAACAAGTTTAGAATCATAGAGGCGCTCCTTCAATCTCGACTTTTACGTTTCATTGGCAATCGGTCTTTGAGGGTCCCCGAGGTGTCTCTTAAAATCGCACGGCAGCAGCCAAAGACTCGGCGTCTTTTTTGCAGTCGCAATTTCGTATCGGCTATTAGCACGTCTCTCGTGCCGCTTGATGGAAATTTATGACAGCCACTTGATTGGGTTCAACGTTCCCCGTATTTCATCTTCGCCCTCGCGCGTTTCCTTCGACTTTAAGTCGCGCTTCTCGGACGCCTTAACGACTTTTGCGTGATTAATTCATAAGGAGAGGGCACTTTTGCCGAAGGGGTTGATCATTTGCATTATCAGACTTTCTAATACATGGTATATTTCATAAAAAAGTAAGAGTACATGGTACTCTTACTTTTAAGAGTCAAAGCCATATTACACGTAGTTTAAAAATGTGTTATTCATTAGTCAAACATTAAACATTTTTTGACGGCGTTAAAAACACGTCAAGTTTTATACTATCAAGGAAGCAAATATTCGCTGTTTTACATTTAACTGACGTGAATTTATGACTCTAAATACAAAAAAAGGCGTCGTTTGATGTACATCTGCTGTTGTATGAAAAAAAACTTACCACGAAAAAACGCATACATGCATCTACGTCCGAGATATTTATTTCCCACGAGGAAATAATCCAAAGTATTCGATAATTATTATCAATTGGAGAAATTAAAGCTGATACGACCGAATCCATTTCAAATCATGCAGGACGGCGAACAGTGGGAAAACAATGACTTTTTTGGTTCAAAATAACGTACAGCCCACAAATATTGACCGATTTGAACGTAAAATTTTTTAAAAAAAGCTGATAAAATTCTCCAGAGAGTTTTCGAGTCTGATTTTTTATTTATTTTTTCAATTTTTTTATAAATTAACAAGTACGACAAAAAAATAGGCATTTTTTCTATTTGACGTTCCTGGTGCTCGTCCATAATAGAAAAATTGTTGCAATCGCCTAAATTTCATAGAGTAACATTAGTTAAAGATGTTCCATCATGATATAATAAACAAAAAAGTTATTTATAAACAAATTATTTGTTGAAAGTGTGTTTTCTATAATTTTCCATAATTTTACGTTTTTCTAAGTTATATTGCAAGAAATTTGTATAGAAACAATATTACAATGGAAAAAATTTCTCTTAAGATTATTCTTGTTAATATTATGTATTATTCAGGCATTTGTTGACAGAAAAATTCGTTTTTTTCGATGTCAGTTCTTTGAATTAGGAACTTCATGATAAATTCAGCAAAATTCACAATTTGTTGATAAATTTTATTATTTTTTGAAAAAATCTAATAAACATTATTCGGGCATTTATTGACAGAAAAATTTATTTTTTTTCAATGCAAATCCTTTTAATTGGGAACTTCATGATAATTTCAGCAGCATTCATAATTAGTTGATAAATTTTATCATTTCTTTAAACAAATTTAATAAACAAATGCATTATTCGGACATTTGTCGACGGAAAAACTCATTTTTTTCAATGTTAGTCCTTTTAATTGGAAACTTCACGAATATTCAGAATTAGTTGATTAATTATGTTTTTTTAAAAACATAATTTGATTAAAAAATGCATTATTTTGGCATTCGTCGACGAAAAAATTTTTTTTTCTTAAATGCCAGTCTTTTAATTGGGAAGTCCAAGATAATTTCATCAACACTCATACTTAGTTGATAAATTGTATGAATTCTTTAAACAAATTTCATAAACAAATGCATTATTCGTGCATTCGTCGACAGGAAAACTCGTTTTTTTTCAATGTCAGTCCTTTTAATTGGGAAGTACTATACATTTTATCAAATAATTATGAATTTTGCTGAAATAATCATGGTGTTTCCAATTGAAATGACTGACATTGAAAAAAAAACAAATTTTTTCGTCGACAAATGCCCAAACACGGCATTTATTTATTAAATTTGTTTTAAAAACTGATACAATTTATCAACTAAGTATGAGTGTTAATGAAATTACCATAGACTTTCCAACTAAAAGGACTGACATTGAAAAAAAACGAATTTTTCCATCGACAAATGCCAGAATAATGCATTCTTAAAATTAAACTTGTTTGAAAAAAAACATATAATTAATCAACTGATTATGAATGTTGCTGAAATTATCGTGAAGTTTCCAATTGAAAGGACTAATATGACAAAAACGAGTTTTTCCGTCGACAAATGAACGAATAACGCATTTGTTTATAATATTAACAAGAATAATCTTAAGAGAAATTTTCTACATTATAATATTGTTTCCATCCAAATTTCTTGCCATATAACTTTAAAAAACGTAAAATTACTGAAAATTATAGAAAACACACTTTCAACAAATAATTTGTTTATAAAAAATTTCTTTGTTCATTATATCATAATGGAACATCTTTAACTAATGTTACTCTATGAAACGTAGGCGATTACAACAATTTTCCTATTATTGACGAGCACCAGGAACGTCAAATAGAAAAAATGGAAATTTTTTCGTCATTTATTTATTTATAAAAAAATTGAAAAACTAAATCAAAAATCAGGCTCGACAACCTCTGGAAAATTTTATCAGCTTTTTCATCAACTTTTCTACGTCCAAATCGGTCAATATTTATGGGCTGTACGTTATTTTGAACCAAAAAGTCATTTTTTAAAATATATATTTATTAAAATTTACTAACCATCTGTTAGTTCAGTCTGCAACTATAATAGAAAAAATCTGCTGTTCCTATTCCAACAGATGCCTTCTGTTAATTCAACCGATTTTTTCTCCGTGTAGGAGTTTAGAGAAATTACCTGAAAGTGCGCTAAATTCCAGAATAAACTGAGAATTTAGAGAAAAGATAAAACCTGAATGGAAGATTTTCCTAAAATCCAGCATTTACCTAATTCCCCAGATTTTTAGCTAAAACCCTGATTCTTCTAAATCCCTGACATATCCAAGTGACACTCACTTACAAAAACACCTGTACCAAGCATTTTCTTTTGGTATAATTAATCAAACAAAAAGAGGTTTTTGTTATAACAAAAATTAAACTCCTAATTTAATCTACAAAATCAAGTTTACACCAACACTCGACGTCAAAGGCTCTGATTGGATGCATAACACAAAAGGCGTCTTATCCTTCTGACATCAATTGGGAACAAAGAAGGTATCCTTCGATTGTAGCGCGACCCTTAAAGCGGGCGGGCGTTTCTCTTGCAATTTAAAGCATCGACGATAATGAAATTGGTAACTGCGGGGTGGATGAAATCGATCGGGCTTCCTCGTAAAAGGGGGAAAAGGAAGGGGGTGGAATATGACGAGGGGGGAAGGGAGTGTCGGGAAATATCGTTATAACGGCCTGTACAATACGCGATTTGTTTTTGTGTGTATTTGTATAAGTATGTGTGTGAGTCTGGTGAATATTTATATAGAAATGGTTACCGGAGAACATATTGAAACGCGTCGTTGGGGGCAGATGCGTCCGATGATATATTAACGCCAACTGTGCGCTCGAAACGCCTCGAATAAATTATAGAATTATTGTTTTATCGCGCGATTCGCGGGCCCTCGCCAATTGTCGCGCCTCCACTCACGAGGCGATGAACCCCCTTCATCCCCTCCCCACCCCCAAAAATACACATTTTATACAGTATACACCTATACCGAAAGAAGTGACGTGTCGATTAACGCAAAATTAGGGGAAAGCCGATAAAACTAATTAATGTGCCAATGATGGAATTGAAACGATACTGAATCGACAATTTATTGTTAGTATAGTGCGTCAATTGCAATATTTATGAAAATAATTAGAATTATTACAAAACTTGAAAAAAAGAAACATAAAATGCTGATTTAAAAGTTGGAAAATGTTAATTTTTAATATTCAAAACAATTTATGATTGAAAAAAATGCTGCAGAAGCATTGTCGTAAAAAATCAAAGAAATGTGATCATAAAACAAGAAATAAATATGTAAACTAATTTTGTTTAATGATGGATATGAGTATCTTGAATTTCAAGTTAGAAAACGAGTTTCGCCGAGTTCCACTTGAGCATCGGGCCCCTGTACACCTCGATAGTTTTAGTCAAGAAATGCGGCGATAAATGAATTCCAACTCTAATTCATCTTTAAGACAAGCTGTATCTTTTTTCCGTCTCTCCTAAGCAAATGTTTTCTAGAATTTTTTTTTATGATGAGAAAGGAGGGCTACGAGTTTACACGACCTTTTCCAGTGAGAAACGAAACGGAGCCTCTTATCTTCGGTTAAAGAAACATTTGCGCTGGGCCTCGGAATATATTTAAATAAGCTGGTATAAATATAATTTGTTGGCCGACCGACGTCCCCGGCGAGCTCGCTTCGGCTACAGCCTCGTACCTCGTTAAAATATCTACACCACGCAGCCGCGAATATATTTTAATATTTCGGAATACATTAAAGTTTATCGTAGTCCCACCGCCCCTGCCTCATCCCCTTGGCCCCGTCGTTCCATCCTTTTCCGCCGTCTACGGTCTAGCATGACCTCCATACGACGCTACCTCGGAATAATTTCAAACCTGAATGTTTTTCAAATACGAGTATTTTTTTCTCTGGGGTCGTCGATCTTAATTTCTTCTCCGAACTCATAATGCGATTTTACCCCAGCTTTTAGAACTTAATCCCCGACATTTTTTATCTCGTCCTTTTGCATTGCAAATTTTCAGCAATCATGATTTATACAAAGAAGAGAGGCTGCATAAGCAATTTTTGAAGTAAAATGAATTAGAGTTAGGCAGTTCATTGACCAAATAATTCCTTATATGGCCAATCATTTAGTTTGGTTTTTAAATATCAATAGCGTATCTCATAGAGGAAAAAACCTGTGACAAAACCAGGTATAAATTTAGTATCTGGACCAAAGAAACAATATATTTAAATCAGGTATGTGTAATAAATATTATTGCAATGCTTTATACCTGCGATAAATATTTAATCGCTGTCGCAGGTATAAAGTGATGTTAGGCATACACATCCCTGATTTAAGTACAGTCTTGTTTCTTTGGACCAGGTTCTAAATTTGTACCTGGTTTCTGTTACTGATTTTTTTTCCGGGCAGAAAATCCCAAAATTCTTTTCGTATATTATAGACATATATTATTATTATAATAATGACACATATTATATTATTGCACATATAATAATAATACCCATATATTATTTCACATATTATTATTATTATTATTATTATTATTATTATAAGACACATATTATTGTACATTATTTTGATATATTCTATTAATTATAACTATAAATGATTATTACAACTTAATGATTGTTCCGTCCCACAAAAAACATTCTTTTCTACTTAATCATCAGCACATCTGATAAGTATAATAATCATATCTATGGAAAAATGATCAAAAGTGTTTTTGGAATCGTCTAATTAAAATTTAGCTTTTCTACTTAAACAAAGTCACGGGTAACAAATATTCAATGATAAAAAATAAGATCAAATGCAATGATGGTACAAGTTTTTTTAAATGGGTTGTCTTGCAAAGAACAACCTTTTCTACTTATTCGAGTCTACAACGTCCGATCACGATCAACCTTTTCCACTTAATAGAATTCTTGTCTAACAAATAATTCAATAATAATGTAGAATTAAAAGGAAATTTAGCTGCGATAGATATTTAATCCCTATCGCAGGTATAAGGTGATGTTAGACATACACATATCTGATTTAAGTATATTCTTGTTTCTCTGATCCAGGTACTTTTGTAGCTGGTTTCTGTTACTAATTTTTTTCCGTGCAGGAAATCCCAAAATTCTTTTTGTATATTATATAGACAAGATAAAAATAAATATTTTGACACATTCTATTAATCAAAACTATGAATGATTAATCCTCAACACACCTGATCAGTACAATAATCGTAAATAACAAATATCCATAAAAAATGATAAAAAGTATTTTTGAAAACGTCTGTTCAAAATCAAGCTTTTTTACTTACACGGAATCACGTTTAACAAAAATTTAATTATGAAAAATAAAAAATAATGCAACAATAAAAATCTAATGCTATGATGTTGCAAGTTTTTTAAAATAGGGTGTCTCGAAAAGAACAGCCTTTTCTACTTAATCGAGTCTACAATGTTCAATCAAGATCAACTTTTTCCACTTAATATTATAGAATTCTCGTCCAACAAATAATTTCAAAATAATTTAGAATTAAAAGGAAATTAGGCTGTGATAAATATTTAATTCCTATTGCAAGTATAAAGTGATGTTAGGTATACACATGTCTGATTTAAGTATATTCTTGTTTCTCTGGTTCAGGTACTAAGTGTGTACCTGGTTTCTGTTACTAATTTTTTTCCGTGCAGGAAATCTCAAAATTATTTTTGTATATTATGTAAACAAGATAAAAATTAATAGTTGGATACATTCTATTAATTAAAACTATGACTGATTAATATAATTTAACAATTGTTGCGTCCCGACAAAAACATCCTTTTCTACTTAATCCTCAGCACACCTGATCAGTATAATAATCGTAAATAACAAATATCCATAAAAAATGATAAAAAGTATTTTTGAAAACGTCTGATCAAAATCAAGCTTTTTTACTTAAACGGAGTCACGTTTAACAAAGATTTAAGGGAGTATTCTAGTGTGATAGGTACTTATTTGTATCATTTTTTTCAGATTTTGTTTAAGAAAGTAGAAAAGCAATATTATTATCAAAACTTTTTTCCTATATTAGTATACATTTAAATTAACAAAACAATCTTTTGATAAAAATAAAGAAAATAGCGGCGCTACAGTCCGTTGAAGTTGAGGCCTGCAAAAAAGTCGGTGAGCACGATATCTCAAACCCTAATTAACCAATTGGGTCGTCGCTTTGCACACATGTTTAGAAAACATGTGCCTATCGTCCCTACTAGGAATGCGTTTAAATATTAATTTTTAAAGAAGTTATGGCCCATTAATCGAAGAAAAAAATGAAAAAATTTGAGATTTCATCGAATATCCGCCATTTTGAAAATATTTAATATTTTTATTTAAATCTAGTACCTATGATAGCTACAAACATATATTTCAAGAATCTTTTCGAATTTTGGCTTTCAAATTCCTTGGCGAGCCTGGATATTAATTTTTTTTAAAATTTTTTTGAGGTCTCAAGCTACTTTTTTTCAGGCCTCAACTTCAACGGGCTGTAGCACCGCCATTTTTTATCTTTATAAAAAAAATTGCTTTGTTAGATTATATGTATGCTAATATAGAGAAAAAGCTTTGATAATAATATTGCTTTTCTACTTTCTGAAAAAAAATCCGACAAAATGATACAAAAAAGTACCTATCACACTAGAATACCCCCCTTAATGATAAAAAATAATGCAATAATAAAAATCTAGTGCAATGATAGTGCAAATTTATAAAAATGAGATATCTCGCAAAGAACAACCTTTTCTACTTAACCGAGTCTACTCTCTAAATCTGAATCAGTCAAAATTTTCATTGATTTCATTCAATGACCAATTTTTAGCTAATTTTCACTCATTTCATTCAGTGACCCATTTCTAGCTGATTCACCAGTGAATTTTGACTGAATTTCAGTCAATTTCACTGAAATTGACTGTCAAATTTCACTGTCAATTTTTACAAGTCAAAATTCACTGATGAATCAACTAGAAATGGATCACTAAATGAAATGAGTGAAAATTTTGACTGATTCAGATTTAGAGAGTACAACGTCCGATCAAGATTAAACTTTTCCACTTAACCAAATTCTCGCCAAACAAATAATTCAATAATAATTTAGAATTAAAAGGAAATTTACAGAACCAGGAGATGGTAAACAACTGCTCGACTCACTTTCAGAACCACTTTTTCTCAGGAGGTAAGAAAAAGAAGAGAAGTGAATTTTGCATGGCAACTCATTAAATGTTGCATAGTGGCATCCAGAGGAGTGAAATAGTACTTGAGAAATACGATTTTTAGAGGGATCGCCGAAACTGGAGACGGAAACAGGAGAGGATGGAAGCCGAGATGAAGAGATGTAGATATCGTTTAAGGAAGCGACTGTACGCGATGAGGAAGGCAAAAAAGCAAGAGATAAGGGAAAAGATGGAAATGTAGAAAAAGCAAGAGGGAGAGAAGAGTAAGCCCGACCGAAAACTTTGCCTAACGGTAAAGCGATGAGTTAACATTAATATATTCCGTCTGAAAGTTTTTATAATATTCCCGGGCATTGTCTGCCGTGGAACAATAAAACCGCTGTTCCCGTTTACGACGGACGATTTTTCAGCGAGTCGCAGAAACGAGGCGAAGCACTGCCGCCTCGGTACAACGGAAAAGGAAGAATAAAGGAAAGAGACAGAGAGAAATGCAAGGGAAATAAAAGACAGGGAGGGGGAAAGGAGAGTGGAGGTAGACGTTGAATTTAGTAAAAAGATTAATTTCTCCGAATTTCTATACTGGGGTGGGAAGCCGGAGAGCGAAAGATGTGGAATTAGAGAATTAAAGAAAGAGGCGAAATAAAGAGTAAAAGGGAGGAAAAGAAGAAGAAAAGAAAGAGATGAAAGGAAGACGACTAAAAAAGAAGGAATATTGTTGAAGTTCAAAAGTTAAAAGATGAAAGAGGAATGGAAAAACCAAAAAAGAGAAGAAGGGGAGGAAAAGGGGATGAAAGCTTTAACGAAATTTCCTTTTTTCGATTATAACCCCGATGCTGATAATCTCGTTGGATGTCAAAAACATAAGAACTGAAAGAGGGGGAGTAAATCTATAAAGAGAGAAAGAGCTCGAGGATGGTAGGACAGTGGGAATTGTGGGAGTAAGGGGTGAAGGAGGAGAAGAGAGATGAAGAAGCGGGGAGAGAGGAATTAAAAGTAAACACGCCGAGAGCACTGGTCGGGGCCACGCGTTCTTCTGGTTAAAGTAATTACGTGCCACGCCAGCTGCCACAGACTTTAAATTATAGAAATTATGAAATGTGCATGGAGAAACGCCGCAACTCCTTTTCCATTTCTTTATTATGTTCAAGAAAATTGTTTATTTATCCGATATCGTCATAATTAAACATCTGGAGTAAGCAAATCGGTATTAGAGAAAAGAGGGAGGTTACTTTCTCCACAAATTTGCTAACCGAAACTATTTTGAAAACTAAAAAAGGGAGATTTGGTTTTATAATAACTGAAAGAACAATTAATTATCAAGGACAACTAAAGCATGCATAATAATGCAGAATATTTCCGAGTTTATTTGGAAAAAAATAAACTTTTTATTCCAGACAAATAAAAATTTATTTGCAACGAGTAAAATTTTATTATATCGGGAAGGAAATAAAAGTTTTCTCTGAATAAAGGCATCGCGACCCTCCGGAGGAACATAAAAGAATCTAAAAATTCGCAGAAAAAAATTTAATATCCCTGATATGTGGAGCCATTAACATAGCTTATTAAAAAGCAGAATATAAATATCGAAAATCTCTGACAAAATCTGTTCACACATGAATGAAAAATCTCATCAGGTTTAGAGGTCTGACACAGTCGTTAGAATCCCCGTGAAACCTGGCAGATTACTATCCTGGACGCCTAAAAAAGTGGCTGGTGCAAAAAAAAAAAAGTAAATTCGCAACTCAAGATTTGGAGCATTCATCATTCGGGAGAAAAGTGCAAGAAAGAATAGCACCGACTGTACCGACTCTTATGGGACTAAAGAAACGGACATTACACGTCCATTTTCACCTGAATACAAGAGGGATTTTGCTCGCGAATATAACAGCAGAAGCAGCAACAACAATAATAACAACGACAACGGCGAAATACGCTTGGTGGAATTTCTTAGCCTGCCACGGCTAATGCCTTCGGCCCTCTTTGTCTCGCAGTGCCATCATTTTTCTCTGGTAATATATTTTATTGCTAACTCCGTCTCACTCCTCCTCTCCTCTCTCATTCTCTTTTTCCACCACCACCTCTTCTCTCGAACAAGCGAGATCCCTCCCCCCACCAGGACACAACAATTCCACCGTCTCTCCCCATTTCCCCCTTCTTCATCCGACGAGAGACTTTATTATACGTTTCCTTCTCACTCTCTCCGTCTACCTACATATTCTCTTCGTCCATCTCCTGCTCCTGCGAGAGCAACGAGGACAAATATAGGGAGTGAAGAGTGAAGGAAAGAAGGAGAAAGAATGGCAGAGAAAGATATCAGAAAGGGTTGGGGCAGCTTCGCGAGAGCGAGCAGGACGCCTATATAATTGTATCTAAATTATAATATACAAATAATAACAGCCATAACGGCAGACTGACGCCAGTACAGTCCGGAGAGAAAATACATGCGATTGTCGAGCCCTGAGGCTTTATTCTGTCCTGAGAGTGTGTACTTATATCTTACAAAATATAGTTGCAGGAGAGTGCACTTGATGCACACATCAGAGATCAGACGGATGTGTCTAGTGTCTTTGGCCATGTTAATTCAAAGACGCCTTCTCTTCAGCGGCAAATGACCCGTCGAAAGGTGCCAGAGTCTGGCAAAATCGCCTCCAGTCAAGGTCATTCGGGATTAACTCACCAAGTGGTTCCTTTGGTAATCAAAATTCAAACCAGGTGCAAAATTTCCGAGCGGTTTATTACTTGGATTTTTCGTGTGCGCCAGACTGAAAGATTTCATGGGATTGTAAGTGCCAAAGATTGCATAAAAATTGCGTGAGTGCATAAATATTGCATAGGATTGCATAAAGTTTGCAAGGCATTACATGAGATGCACGAGATTTTACACAGATTGCATGAGATTGCAAGGGGTTGCATAAAGATTGCATACGAGTACAATGTTAGAAAATTCTTGGAATTTCAACTACTTTGTAATTACTGTGACTGAAAATTCATCTACTGTGGTTGAAATTTCAATTACCGTGGTTGAAAATTCATTTACTTTTGATTGAAAATTCAGTAATTTTAGTTAAAAATTCAATTACTTTTGAAAATTCAGTCATTTTGATTGACTGAAATTTTCATTGCATGAAAATTCAATTACTTTTGAAAATTCAGTTACGGTAATTGTATAAAACTTCAACTAAAGTCAGGGGTCTAGCGATTAGGCCATTTGAAATTTCCGGATTTTACCTGGTTTTTCCCGACCAAATTTTTCGTTATCCTGACCAATTTTACATTTTTCATTTACAATAACGTACATATTATATGTATTTTCTTCGTATGAAAGGTCCAATTAATAAGATCATCTTTTAATATTGATAGGCAACGTTTCGGACTTTATCAATACTAAGAGATGTTTTCATTAATTGGGCCTTTCACACGAAAAAAAAATATATAAAATTGACAATAGGTCGAAACTGAAGAATATGGATATAAGCGTATATACAGATAACTTATACTTTATATTATAATTATATATATATATATATATATATATA